>CM034708.1:217439355-217452991 GCA_020142125.1 Phrynosoma platyrhinos | reverse complement strand
TTGACTGCCCTACATTTTGTGGTGCCTTGTCCTCCTTTGTGGTTAGGACATCTAGTCACCCTGAAGATAACTTGGAAGAGCCAAATGAGGAGAAATCCTTGAGACAGGTTGAAAGGCTTTTTCAGCTGTTCCCAAATGTTGAGGCTAGGATTTGGCTTTGCTGAGGACTGAGCATGGATGACTACTGTTCTGGTATACTGGTTTGAGAGTTGGACTTGGAGAGACTTGGGTTTGAATAATCTCTCAGCCATGGACACCCACCAAGTGACATTGGGCAAGTCATATTCTCTCTCCTTAAATGGAAAGCAATGACCTCTTTTGAATAAGAAATCTTGCCACAAAAACCCTGAGATAGCATCAACATATTTTTAGAGCCAGTGTAGTTTAGAGGTTTGAGTGCTGGACTAGAAATCTGGGAGACTTGGGTGCATCAACAGTGCAAAAATAATACAGTTTGAAAATAATACTTTAACTGCATTAGCTTCATTCTACAGAATCCTGGGATTTGTAGTTTTGTGAGGTGCCAGCATACTTTGGCATGAAAACTATAAACCTTGGGTTTCCATAGCATGGAGATATGGCAGTTAAATGGGAGCCCTGGTGACACAGTGGTTATATGATGGGGGACGCCTGGTTTAAGGAGACTAACAGAGTATGCAGACGGCGAGAAATGCTGTCCTCAATCCTAGGAAGGGGAGGGGCAGCCGGACACTGGGCACCCCATCCCCTTCCTGAAGACATCATCGGAGTGACAGCCCATCCACACATTGGGCGCTCCAATGACGTCCTTCCGGCCCAGCATCTGGACATGCTGAACCAGAAGAGACGCCTAAGAGCTGCATGGTGGCTCTTCTGGCGCCCCTTTCGCAGCTTGCAGAAGGAGTGCTATTTTAGTGCTCCTTTTGCAGGTGGCGAAAGGGAGGATCGAGGCCGAGGTGTCCAGCAGTCTCAGCCTCAATTCTCTGCTTTTGGGGTTGGTCCAGGGCCACCCATCTGCTTCCCACCTACATGTGAAAGGGATCTAGGAGTCCTAGTAGACCACAAGTTGACCATGAGTCAACAGTGTGATGCTGCAGCTAAAAAGGCCAATTTTAGGCTGCATTAATAAAAATATAGTCTCTAGATCAAGGGAAATAATAGTGCCACTGTATTCTGCTTTGGTCAGGCCCCACCTGGAATACTGTGTCCAGTTCTGAGCACCACAATTCAAAAAGGATGTGGAGAAACTGGAGCGTGTCCAAAGGAGGGCAACTAAAATGGTGAAGGGTCTGGAAACCATGAATCCCTATGAGGAACGGCTTAGGGAGCTGGGGATGTTTAGCCTGGAGAAGAGAAGGCTGAGAGGTGATATGATAGCCGTGTTTAAATATTTGAAGGGATGTCATATTGAGGAGGGAGGAAGTTTGTTTTCTGCTGCTCCAGAGAATAGGACCCAGAACAACGGATGCAAGCTGCAGGAAAAGAGATTCTACCTCAACCTTAGGAGGAACTACTTGACAGTGAGAGCTGTTTGGCAATGGAACACACTCCCTTGGAGGATGATGGAGTCTCCCTCTTTGGAGGTCTTTAAACAGAGGCTGGATGGTCATCTGTCGGGGATGCTTTGATTTTGAGTTCCTGCATGGCAGGGGGTTGGACTAAATGGCCCTTGGAGTATCTTCCAACTCTATGATTTTATGAAATGTTGGTAATGAAGCAACAATGTTGTGAGTTCAATTCCCTCAGGGATCCAGGGTCCACTCAGCCTTCTATCCTTTTGTAGGTCAGTTAAATGAGTCCCCAGCTTGTTGGGGGGAACTGACTTAGTATTAAGCAGTACAGAAATGTAAATGCTATTGCTATTGCTGTGTAAATGCAACTACAATGAATTTTTCAGGCCTCTCCTTTTACCTCTTCTGATGCCAGTTGTAATAATGGCTCTGATTGTCAATAGATCTGATGCTTTCTCTTCCAATATATATCTAGAAATAGCAGCCTAGAACTATATTAAGTACAATTTCCGAGCTTCAGGTAACAGGCTGGATTCCCAGGAAGCCAACAGTGACTCACCATGCATAAAAGAACTGGTGGCCAGGAGACCCCAAAGCGAGAGGTGGAAAAAGGAGACCAGTCCCCATTTGCCCCTGAAGAAAGAGAGAAAGGGGGAGGGAGATACAGCAATAAGGAGAAATGTCAATTAAGTGGAGTATTTTCTTTTAAATTATCCATCAAAGACAAATCCCAACATCCAGCAATTTTGGAAATAGTCCTGTTGGTGAGAGAAGCCCCAATGAAGCAACCACTGAATGGTGAGTCAACACACAGCAAAACCCCATTGATTCAATGGGTCTTCTCAATGCAATACAATTTTAGCCAACTGTAGTGGAGCCGCATCACTTCCCCCTTCCAAGTTGTCATGTGGACTTCGTGGTACTGCTCACCCCTAAAATGACTGGAAGAATCAAAGAGATCCAATTGCAGATTTCACTCACTCCATTGTCCATCCTTTTGTCCCTGCTGGGCTCATCTGAAATCTGGAACACCTTTTCTTCTCCTCTATGGGGCACAAATCCTTCTGAATCCTTGGTGGACTAACCAGTGGAGAGGGACAGAAGCCCCTGTTGCAAACAGCAGGAACCATGTCCAGTACCCAAGTGAAAAGCAAAGTCTTATATTTTAAATTACAAAGTAGTCCTGCTTGGGCAGTGGCCCAGAAACCAGGAAGTGCAAACAAAATGGACAAAGTGGAGAGGATATTATATCCTTTGATTTGGACTACTAGTCTAACTAGGCATCAAAATGTTGTATACATGGTGAACTTGATGCCTATCACTAAGTCCAGAAGGACACCACATTCCAGACATGCATAAATGTGATTCCCAGATGTTGGGAGCAGATGTCAGAAGACACTTGCCACCATCCTGTTACTCCTTTGGGTTCCCAATGCCCTTTGGTTGGTTCCTCGTCTGGAAGATGCAATGATGGCCCTGGTTCCATTTGGCCTGATGAAAGCATTCAGTTCTAAGTGAGGAAGACACCTGCTTATCTTGGAGAAGGTCCCTGGTTTATCCCCTGGCAACTCCAGGTAAAGGCTGGTTGAATCCCTGGAAGTGATTGCAGCCCATCACTGTTGGCAATACAGGGGCAGACAGACCAATGGTTTGATTTAGCAGAAGGTATCTTTTGTGTTCCTAACTTCCTGGGTTATCAACATGTGTGTGCATGTGCCTTCAAGCACAGGGGGCTACATCCTGCTTCTCCTAACTACAATAGAACCCACAGATGAAATGGCAGACCCATCTCAAAGTGCTCACTTTATGGATGTTTTATTGAATCATAGAATGATAGACTCCTAAAGATGGAAGAGACTCCAAGGGCCATCCAGTCCAACCCCAATCTGCCATGCAATGAGACACCATCAAAGCAGTGGCATTCCAGTCCAGGGATGGGCCTTTAGGGGATGGAGTTCCAGGGGGCGAGCCTAAGAGCGAAATGGCACTGGGCAGGGAGGTGGTGGTGGGTGCTCAGCTGGGTGTCACACCTCTTCTTTTGGCCAAAAACCCGGTGCAGTCTGCACCCCCCACACCCCCAGTGATGCCACTGCATCAAAGCACTCCCTGTGACTGATGGCCATCCAGCCACCATTTAAAGACCTCCAAAGAAGGAGACTCCACCTATCTCTAAGGCAGCTGAGAGATGAGTTCTTCCTAAGGTTTAGGTGAAATCTCTTTTCTTCTATATTGAATCTTTTGCTCCATGTCCTAGGAATTTATCACACGGGGGAAATCTCATGTGGAAACGGGGCTTTAAATTAGAAAAAACCCACAGTTAGATTTTCAGACGACATCGCTGTTAAAATGGGGTTAACCCGAACGGAAAGTAGTCAGAAACTGCTTCTTTTTATTTTCAGAAAATCCCAAAGGTAGAATCATAGAATCATAGAATCATAGAGTTGGAAGGGCCATCCAGTCCAACCCCCTGCCATGCAGAAACTCCCAATCAAAGCATCAAAGTAAAAAGAAGCAGTTTCTGACTACTTTCCGTTTGGGTTAACCCCATTTTAAAAGCAATGTGTGTGAAAATCTGCCCGATTTTGCTGGTTTCCCCCACCTTTTAAATCCCGTTTCTGTATGGGATTTCCCCAGTGTGATAAGCTCCCTAGTCTCTGGAACAGCAGAAAACAAGTTTGCTCCTTTTTCAATATGACATCCTTTAAAATTTATGTAATCATAGAGTTGGAAGAGACCCCAAGGGCCATCAAGTCCAACCCCTTGCCATGCAGGAAGATACCATCCAAGCCCTTCTGACAGATGAACATCCAGCCCCTGCTTAAAAACCTCCAAAAAAGGAGACTCTACCCTCTGAGGCAGTAGCATCTTCCACCGTCGAACAAGCTCTTATCATCAAGACATTTCTCCTAATGTTGTGGTGGAATCTCTTTCCCTGTAATTGCATCCATTGCTCCATGTCCTAGGACGTTATCACACATGGGCCAGAAAGGGATAATAAAGTGGAAATGAGACATTCCGAAAATAAATGGAAAATAAACCTTGATTCCGCAAATGGCTTTCACATGTAATTACCTTAATTGCAAAATTATAGTAAGCGCATTTAACGTTCACACACAAGTGAGAAAAGCCCGTAAATGTACTAGAAATGATCTTCTTGCACATGCGCAGATAGAGGAATTCTCACTGGAACAATGGGAAAAAGCAGGGAAATGCTCCCGAATGCACATTTGCTTTTCACATTACAGTAAATACGAAATTACTGAATTTCTAAAGATCTTGGATAACACCAGTTTCTGTCCACTTTCTGTCCAGTTTCTGTGCACAAATCCAGATTTGTTTGGGATTTGTGTGGATTAACCAGCAAATTTGCCCCGTGTGATAACGCCCTAAGACTCAGGAGCACCAGAGAACAAGCTTCTCCATCCTTCTGCTAAATACCAACGTTAGACAACTAATGGTGTATGTGCCCATGTGCTTGCTCCTTGCTCCATTGTGCCATAGGGAATGGTGTACAGTTAGCTGTTTCTACAATCTGAGGGAATCAAGTGGCACATTGAACTTCCTAGGAAAGAATTATGCACCATCCAAGAAGCCACAACTGCAGGACTGGAATGATTTGGTTAGTCTCAACTAGAGTAGACCCATTGATTCAATTGTTGAATGGTGAAAGCAACAGGTAGGTAAATCCAGCAGATTCAGTTACTACAGTGACTAGGAATAAGATTTAGGACTTTATCACATGAGGCCAAAAAGTGGATTTTAACAGAACAAAAGCATCTTTTGCCAGTACTTCTGTTCCTCCAGGAGCCATGGATTCAAAGTACAGGAAAAGAGATTCTCCCTCAACATTAGGAAGAACTTCCTGACATAAGAGCTGTTTGATAGTGGAAGATGCTGCTGCCTCAGAGGTTGGTGGAGTCTCCTTTGGAGGTTTTCAAATGGAGGCTGGGTAGCCATCTGACACATCTGTTTGGACTGTGTTTTCCTGCATTGCAGAATGGGGTTGGACTGGGTGGCCTTTGAGGTCTCTTCCATCTGTAGGATTCTATGAGTCTCTGAGAAGGGCTGAAAGGGCTGCAAACATTTCCTTGGACTTCAATGCAAGGGAAGGAAGAGTTGTCACCCAGAACTTGGTCCAGCAGCTTGTCTGAAGCCTTTCCTGGCTGCCAGAGCTGGAAAGAGATCCCCAAGAGAACTGCAGCAGAGTGATGCTTAGAGGGATCTGGGAGATGAGCCGTTCAAAGAAGGGGGAAAGTCAGGCAAGTTGACAGGTTGAAAAGAGAGTCCTAGAGGTGGCTGAGAAACAGCGTGGTATAGTGGTTTGGTTGCTGGACTAGGATTCTGGAGACCAGGGTTTGAATCCCTACTCATTGCCCATAACCTTGGGCAAGTCACACACTGTCAGCTTTAGAAAGAGCTTCTCTGAATAAATGCCAAAGCTCCTCTGAATAAATCAGGCCAAGACAACACGAGTACTTAGAGACAGTGTGGTGTAGTAATTTGAGTGCTGGACTAGGGTCTAATCCACACATTAATGCAGTTTGACACCACTTTGGATCAGTGCTATTGAATCCTGGGATTTGTAGTTTGTGATGGCTAAATATGTCACAAAACTACAACTGTCAGGATTTTATAGCATTGAGCCATGGCAGTTAAAGCAGTGCCAACCTTCATTAATTCTGCAGTGCAGATTAGACCTAGGACTCTGGTATAACAGAGTATGAATCTCCACTTCAGCCCTGGAAACATACTGAGTGACTTTTAGCAAGTCATTCTCTCTCAGCCCCAGAGGAAGGCAATGGCAAACCCCCTCTGAAGAATTTTCGCCAAGAAAACCCCAGGATAGGTTTACCTTAGGGGCATTGTAAGTTGAAAATGACAAAGTTACACAGCAGCACAGAGGGTGGCTGAAGGGACTCATTCTTTCTCATCCTCTCAAATACTTTCTCTTCATTCTGTAGAGAGATCTTGTAGCACCTTTGAGACTCACTGAAAGAAAGAAGTAGGCAGCATGAGCTTTCCTAGACTTAAGTCTACTTCCAAATGCATCTGAGGAAGTAAACTGAAGTCTAGGAAACCTCATGCTGCCAATTTCTTTCTTTCAATGAGTCTCAAAGATGCTACAAAATCTCTCTCCATACTGATTCTATGGACTAACATGGCTATATGTTTGAATTCTTCTCTTCATGGGTTTGTTTTCCTTGTTCTTTGGGACTGAAAGCTTCCTAGTCTTTCCTTGCTTGGGTGCCTCATGTCACAGCTCCCTATCAGTGTCCTACCAAGGTCCTTATCCTGTGACCACTTACCTGTGTGCCACAGAAGCTCATCTTGCAGCTACCTTCCCTGGTGGGTTGTCCAGTTGCCTCTCTGAGAACTCTCTAAACTTAAAATAAAGATTCTTCTCCCTACCTGTATGGCCTTGCACTTGACTGGAAAAAAACACAAACAAAACAGCCAGGCAAGCTGAGGGTTTGATGTATTCCTTTCTGCAGAGGTGATAGACTCCACAAAGGAACCCCACAGGATTCTAGGCTTTGTCATTTCAAATGTCCCCCTTGGAGGTGGGACAAGAAAAGGGGGAGCAGAGCAAGACTCAGATGGAAAATGCCAACATGGCCCTTGTAAAGTAACAAGGGTAGCCCTCTGAATGGGCCAAAGGATGCAGAGACCAAACCCAGAGACACACGAATACATTGGGAGGAGAATCCATTTATTGTCATCCATATCTAGATAAGAGAAAGCCTGACCCAGAGACATTGGTTAGGTCTGTAGCTCTTGGAATGAGATGAATGCAACGAACTGGGTTGACATGGGAAGGGTTAGTTTTTGTTTGTTGCAAGGATGGCCACATCCTCCTTGGAGCCGAACATGTTGAAGCCACAAGATACTGATCCCCCTCAGTACATGGATATTTTGCAGAGGAACGGCTGCTTTACCTCACAGTTCTCGTCATTCCATACCATATATTCTGGAAGAAAACAGAAAAGCAGTATCAGAGACCTCCTTACGCTCTTCTGCCTTGCTGCATTTAAAGAACTCTTCTGAGTGCTTCTGGTTTTTGACACTGGGAAAAACCTCATTGAGAAGAGTAATGCAGCAGTCAGACTTTTGCTCAGTTTTCTCCTGGTATGTGGACATCTTGAAGGGTTCTAGGAGATTCTCCTGCACAGAAAACCACATATATTTTCCCTCAAACTTCACTACACCACTAAATACAGCCCTTGGTAGCCTCTGATGTTTGATTGCAGGACTTCCTGTGGCTATCAAAATCTGTGGATGCTCAAGTCCATTATGTATATACAATGGCCTTGTAAAATGGCATCTCTTATATTAAACGGTAAAGCCAAGGGTTGCTTTTTGGATATATATTTTTTTTTCATGTGAGAATATTGTCAAGCCATGGATGGTTGAATCTGTAGATGCAGAATCTGTGGATATGAAGAGCCAACAGTAAACTAGAGTTTATGTAACCCTCCATCCTAGTTCTGACTAGAGTAGAGCCATGAGTCCATTGGTTTTACTTATCTCTTGACTCATCAGTCCACACTTCATTTTGCTAATAGTAACCAACTGCTGTAAAAATCTGAAGGATCTGTATCACCTTGCCCAGCCCTTTGAAAATTTAGGGCAAGGGACATGATTTGCCTCCATCGAGATCCTGCTCTCCTACTCCCAAATTGGTATAAATATGCTTTACACCTGAGGCTTTGCTTCTGAAAAAGAGGGTTTAGATCCATGAAAGCCCATGTTAAAATAAAAACCAGTTAACATTAAACACATAATTTTAATTGCTTTTAAATTTTTGTTGTAAAGTTTTAAAAATGTCTTTATTGCTCTCCTGGGTCCTTTTGTGGGAGAAAAGTGGCATTAAAATGATGGTGATGATGGCGATGACAACGGCGATACATTTCATTTTTTTTCTCTCCTCGCTCCTTTTTATGCTATGGTTGGGACTAACCAACAGGATTCCAGTCACAATTGGACAGTGGGCCTTGGTATCTGCTGGGTTTTGGTTCCAGGACCCTCCATGGATACCAAAATCCATGGATGCTCAAGTCCCATTGTATGCATATTATTATTCAGACTACTAGAACTACAGTGGGCTCTTGGTATCCACTGAGAATTGGTTCCAGGACCCTCCGTGGATACCAAAACCCATGGATGCTCAAGTCCCACTGTATGCATATTATTATTATTATTATTATTATTATTATTATTATTATTATTATTATTCCAACTACTAGTACTACAGTGGGCTCTTGGTATCCACTGAGAATTGGTTCCAGGACCCCTTTGGATAGCAAAATCCATGGATGCTCAAAGCCCATTATATACAATGGTGTATATTATTATTATTATTATTATTATTATTATTATTATTATTATTATTATTATTATTACAGTGGACCCTTGGTATCTGCTGGGATTTGGTTCCAATCCCTCGTAGGGGCTGAACAGACAGACCTGCCTAGAGAGCTGGCCTGGGGCAGAGTGGGGGTGTGGCGACTGCATGGCGGCTGCCCCGACTCTGCCTCCACATTGTCTTCATGCCATGTGCTCCACCACATGGTGGGAGGCATCAAGGGGCTCTCTTGAGGCAGCTTCCACACACACTGTGCCTAAGGAGCACCGAAAAGCTGCCACCGCAACAAAAGTAGCTTTTTGCTGCTCTAAAAAGGAGCAGCATTTGCCAGCTCTTTTTAGAGTGGCAAAGCACCAGATCGGGGCTGCGGTGTGCAGTTGCCGTAGCCCCGATCCGGCAAGGAAAGGGGCAGCTTGCCACAGCCCCTTAAGGGCAGTCTGTTCAGCCCTGTAGATACCAAAATCTGTGGCTAATCAAAGCCCATTAAATACAACAGCATCGTAAAATGGTCTCTCTAATTTTTTTTTAAAAAATGGCAAAACGAAGGTTTGCTTTTTGGAATTTTGGAATATTTTCAAGCTGTGGATGATTGAATCCATGTATACAGAACCTGTTGATATCATAGAATTCTAGAGTTGGAAGAGACCTCAAGGGTCATGCAGTCAAGCCCTCTTCTGCCCTGCAAGAAGACGCCATCAAAGCACCTCCCGATAGGTGAGTTACAGCCCTCTTGGGAGAGACCTTGTAGCCTTTGACAGTTGCCCATTCTGCCTTGCACTTTGCCTCTTGAGCACAGTTTCTAAATACACGTTTGCACTCTTCACCTTTACTATACAGCTCAACACAGTGCTGATTCTTGTCACAGTTGGAAGGCTGGCCGGGTGCCCAAGGTATGTAGTCAACGGCTGAGTTATCGGACCATCTCCATATTCGGTACTGCAGAACGAGAAAGCGTAGCAGGGTCTTTGCTGGGGAAGGAAATGATCCTTCTGTCCTGTGTCCCCAACTCACCACCTCCACCCTTAACCTTGGAAAAAATCAGAGGCCAAAGAGCCCTTCAAGAAGAATAACAGATTTTCAAGAAAATGCATCAGTTTAAAAGTGTGCACAGAACTGTATAGGCCTTGTTGAAGTGGGTGTTTTATCCCAAATATACCCCTGGGCTCACTGCATCCTATTTACATGAATCTATACAATTTTGATTTTACTGGAGGCTGCATATAGGCAGCTGCCACACAGCAGAATTGATGCAGCTTGACACCACTTTAGCTGTCTTGGCTCCATCCTATAGAATCCTGGGAATTGCAGTTTGTTGTGGCACAAGGGCTCCCTGACTGAGAAGGCTGAAAAACTCCAAATCCCTGAATACCATTGCATGGAGCCACGGCAGGCAAAGTGGTGTCAAGCTGCATTAATTTTCCAGTGCAGATGCAGGGTCAGATGGGGATGCATAAAATGGAAAACCTTCTTCACGTCCACCGAGAAACATGCCTGAACAACGGAACCATCTTAGTAAAATGTCGAAAATAAAGTTTGTGGGAACAGGATGGGAAATGTGGACCATTGAAATCTGATGTGATCAAAAGTGATCTCGCTAGAGCCTCTTTGTGTCCAGCTACTGCTCACCTTGCCTTTAGAGCTGTTGTACAAACCAATCCAAACTTGATAGATGTCTTCAAAGTTCATGGTAAGATAGGAAGAAATGGCCTTCATCGTACGGTCATTTCGGATGGAGGCAAGATGGCCAGTCTTTCCATACGTTTTGCAGGTTGTCTTCAAGAGGTAGAGAAGAAGGGTCACTGACTTTGGAGGTGAAAGCTTGTTTTTATTTAATTTTTTATGTTATTTTGTTTTGTTTTATTTATGTGCCACCTTTCTCCCAAACTGGACCCAAGGCGGTTCACAAAAGATGCTTAAAAGCAACAACATTACACAAGCACAGTGTGATTTTATCACATATATTGTCTATTTGTAATTTGTAGATGAATGACAGTCATAGGTTGCTGATAAATGAAATTATGTAATGTCATATATTATTATTATTATTATTATTATTATTATTATTATTATTATTATTATATTATTATTATCCTGCTTTTCTCCCAGAATTGGGACCCAAAGTGTCTTAAAGCTTTTATAGTCTAAAAACACAATACAATTAAAAGCTTACAAAAGTGACAATAAAGAATAGATAAATGGAAACCAACAATAAAACAGTCTGCTTTTACAACAAAATTAAAACTCCACATAATATAACAAGAAAGAAATGGTAAAATCCTGAAAAATACTATGTGAAAAGTATAAACCGATTAGAAAGCCAATACTCTGGTAAGAAGCCTCCCTGGGCACAGTTATGTATTAAAAGCCTGTTGGAAAAGAAAAGTTTTTGCCTGCCAGCGAAAGAAGAGCAGCGAAGGAGCATCTGAAATGTTGGCTGAATCTACTCAGGATTGTGGTGGAAAAAGTGTAGCCTGTGGACCACTTCTGTACCCAGTTTCATGGCTACTGAACCTCACACCAGTCCCCCAAATTCCCACAAACATTTTGGAAAAGGATTGTTGGTGTGTGAAAAACCAACTGAAAATCATGTCTGCCCCCAGCAAGTGAAAACACACTTGCCTCCTCCACAACCCATCTCAGATACCTTCTTCTTTCTCTGTTTCCTTCCCAAAATGGTGAAAGGAGTGACTTGACCACTCATCTGGTCACCATTTTGGAAGGAGAAAAGAGAGAAGATGAGTTATTTTGGTGCAGGGGGGTGTCAGTCCACAGATGAATTCGAGGATGGAAAATTGCACACACACACCCAGTTACTCAGTTCTGGTCTACACAAAAGTCTTAGCCCAGGGGCTCTTAAACTGCATGAGAGACTTTGCACCTAAGTAGGTGTCAGGACTAATGGACCAAGATTTGAAGAGCCAGGAAAAAATTGCAGCAAGTTTGACTAACAATTTATTGGATTCCAAAACAGAGATCCATCAGAGACGAATTAATGTCAAATCTAAATGGTTCCCAACCTTTGAGGATTCTCTCCCCAGATCCCCCCCCCTTGTTCACCCCCAGTCCTCACTCTTTCTAGCAGATCAAGGGGCCCTTTTAACTTGTCGCTCCACTTCCTATCTCTGTATCACTTCATCTTTGATTTTGAGTTCCTGCATGGCAGAAAGGGGGGTGGGACTGGATGGCCCTTGTGGTCTCTTCCAAATCTATGATTCTATGATGCTCGCTTGATTGGTGGCTTGGTCACTGTTCCCTTTGCACCTGGTCACCTTCAGAGCAGCAACCATGCAACTGGCTGAGCAGTGACAGAGAAGACCCTCATCCATTCTGGCCTTGTCACAGAGGCCAGTGCAGGCAACAACAACAACAACAACAACAACAACAATAATAATAATAATATTTTTTTTATTTATATCCCGCCCCTCTGTCACGCAATCGAGGCAGCTCACAACAATTTAAAAACATCAGACAATAGTAAAATACCATCTTGGTCACTGCTCAGCCAGCTGTTTGGTTGTTGACCCCAAGATGACCAAGTGCAAAGGGAGAAGCTTCTCCCCAGCAAGGAAGGACTCTCAGACCTCCTTCATTGGAACAGAGGGGGCACAGCTGGGATGTATATAATGGGTTTATAGAGGCCACATAATCTGGAATGGAGACCTCTTCTCTGAGCCTGTCCAATGGAAGACAGCACAGGCAGCTAGAGCACCCAAATCTTAAGCAGGGTCTCAGACATGAAAGCTCCTTTTTGCTGCCATTTCTTCCTCACCACTACACAGAATCACAGAATCATAGAATCATAGAGTTGGAAAAGACCACAAGGGCCATTCAGTCCAACTCTCTGCTATGCAGGAACTCACAATCAGAGCACCTCCTTTGACAGATGGCCATCCAGCCTCTGCTTAAAAACTTAAGAAGGAGACTCCAGTACATTCTGAAGTAGCATCTTCCACTATTGAATAGCTCAAACTATCAGTATGAGTATACAGCTCATACTGTATGAGCTATGAAAACTTTATAGCTTTTCATAAAGCTAATGTTCACAAAGCATTCATAAGCTATGTTCACTGTAAAATAGTTCATATTTTTTCCAGACTGCACTTTTCCCACCACCATCTCAGGTAGATTCATCCAACATTTCAGATAACTGCTCCCTCGCTGCTCTTCTTTCGCTGGCAGGCAGATGTTAGGAAGGAAGATTCCTTCTTAAAAGGTGGAATCTCTTTTCCTGTGGTTTGCATCCATTTCTCCTTGTCCTAGTCCCTGGAGCCATGGAAAACAAGCCTCTTCACTCTTTGATATGATATCCCTTCAAATATTTGAATATGACTATCATGCCCCCTCTTAACCTTCTTTTCATCAGGCCCAAGGATGCAGTGGCTCAAGTGGTTAAGACACTGGCTCTGTTGACTGCAAGATCGGCAGGTTGGCAGTTCAAGGCCTGGGTGCCGCATGATGGGGAGAGCTCCTGTCACTAGTCCCAGCTTTTGCCAACGTAGCAGTTTGAAAGCATGAAAATGCAAATAGATAAATAGGTACCACTTCTTAGTGGGAAAGTAAACAGCGTTCTGTGCAATCCTGCTGGCCACATGATCACAGAGTAGTCTCTGACAATGTTGGCTCTTCAGCTTAGGAATGGAGATGAGCACTGCCTCCTACGGTCAGACACAACTTGACAATCTTGTCAACGGGGAATACCTTTACCTTTTATCTTGTCCCCTCTTAACCTTCTTTTCATCAGGCTAAACCAGGGGTAGGCAACCTTTCCCCTTTAAGGGCCGAG
>CM034708.1:217353801-217369498 GCA_020142125.1 Phrynosoma platyrhinos | reverse complement strand
TGTACTGGGTTTGGAAACTAATAGGCAGCCAGTGGAGGGACGTTAATACCGGAGTAATATGGTCCCTCATCGATGTTCCAGAAACTACTCTGGTTGCCATTTTTGTACTAACTGCAGATTCCAGACCAAGCACAAGGATAGCCCCATGTAGAACGCATTATAGAAGTCTAGACGTGAGGTTACCAGTGCATGCACCACAGTCTCAAGGTCCCTTACTTCCAAAAAAGGGTGCAGCTGGCGTATCAGCCGGAGCTGAAAACAGGCACTCCTGACTGTTGCATTTACCTGATTTGTCATCAGAAACGACGAGTCAAGGATCACCCCCAAACTGCGAATGCAGTCCTTTACAGAGAGTGTGACCCATCCAGTACCGGAGGTTGAAGCCCAATTCTAGGTTTCGGGACCGCTACCGTGAGCACCTCCATTTTGTTTGGATTCAGCTTCAATCTGTTTTTCCTCATCCAGCTCATTACTGACGGAGACATTCATTGAGAGAGGAGATGCCATTGGAATTCGAGGCTGACGAACGAGACATGGAAAAATAGATTTGGGTGTCATCAGCATACTGATAACACCCAGCTCCATAACTCCAAATAATCTCACCCAGCAGCTTCATATAGATGCTAAATAGCATCGGGGGCAGTATAGCATCTTGTGGAATGCCATAGGTGAGCTCCCTTTTACTGGAGCAACTGTCCCCGAGCAGCACCCTTTGAGATCTGCCCGAGAGGAAGGAATGGAACCACTGGAGCACAATGCCTCCAATTCCAAACCTCCTCAGGCAATCCAAGAGGATGCCATGATCTATCATATCGAAAGCCACTGAGAGGTCTAAGAGCACCAACAGGGTCACACTACCCCTGTCAATGCTCAGACACAGATCATTGGTCAAGGCAACCATGGCAATCTCAATCCCAAAGCCTGTCTTGAAGCCAGTTTGAAATGGGTCTAGACAGCTTGGAGTTGAAGAGCAACCACCCTCTCGATTACCTTGCTCAAGAATGGTAATAAAGAGACTGGCCTGTAGTTGTTCATATCCAGGGGGTCCAGGGAAGGTTTTTTCACAAGCTGCCTAACAGCCGCCTCCTTCAAACAAGATGGAATATAGCCTTCCCTGAGGGATGCATTGATGATGTCTGTAAGGAACATCCTCAAAACATCCCTCCCCTGGATGGCCAGACATGATGGGCAAGGATTGAGAGGGCAAGTCGTTTTCCTCACTCTACCAAGGAGCTTGTCCATGTCATTGGTACTCACAGATTGAAACTGATCCAGAATAATTTCAATAACGGAGTCACTGGATGCCTCGTCAATGGTTTCTGTCAAAACACTGGCATCTAAGTCAGCTCTTATCTGAGAGATTTTATCTCCAAAGAAGTTGTTAAATGCAGTTTAAGCAAAGGGTTCTGCGCAGGGGGCACCTGCGTCAGCTCCCTTACCACCTTAAACAGTTCTGCTGGATGGGAGTCTGCAGACACAATACATGCAGAGGAAAAGGATCTCTGCACTGCATGTATTGACTCCTGATAGGACCAAAGAAAGCTCCTATGGCGAGTCTGGTCAGATAAGAGTCGAGTTTTCCGCCAGTTGTGCTCTAGTCGTTGTCCAGCCCACTTCATTTTCCTAAGCATTAAGGTGTATCATGGCTTATGATTTGAAGCATGTTGGCAAGGATGCTTGGGAGCGATCGTGTTCATAGCCTTGGTGAAGTTGGTGTTCCAAGTGTTAACCAAAGCTTCGACAAGATCACTGGCATTCGCAACCATTAGACCCTCCAAGACTTTCTGGAATCCAATTGGTTCCATTAGCCTTCGAGGGCAGACCATTCTAATAGGTCCACCACCCCCGGAGGGATGGATAAAGCTCTTAGTTCCGCCTTGACCAGGAAATGATCCGTCCATGACAAGGCAGTGGTTTTGATGATCTCTGCCCATGGATATTCCTGTTCTGTACTAAAGACTGCATCGAGGGTATGACCTACACAATGTGTGGGCCTGACAACCAATTGGGAAAGGCCCATGTTAGTCATGGTTTTCATGAACTCCCGAGCTGTTAAGCTGGTCTCAAGCGGAATGTTGAAGTCTCCCAAGACTAAAAGTCTTGGCAACTCCAGCAGCAACTCAGAGACCAGCTGTGTCAGCTTGGTTAGGGAGTCTGCTAGACAAGGGTTGGTCGATATACTAGCAGAATCCCCAAGCAATCCCTGGTCCTCAGGCTAAGGTACATACACTTGAAGTGGTCTATGTTCTGGACAGGTATCCTGGTCAAAGTCAGATTATTCTTATGAACCAGAGCCACTCCGTCCTCCCACCCACTTTCACTTACCTGCTCACTAAGAATACCTGGCTGGGAGGGCCTGCGGCCACATAACAGCACTATCCTTTCCCATCTAGGTCTCTGTAAAGCAAGCCATGTCAGCATCCCCATCCAGAAGAAGATCATGGATGATGTGAATTTTATTTTTAACTGACCTGGCATTGCAAAGGAGCAGAGTGAGGTTCTGTGGAATAGTTGGTCTGCTCTCCAATCCATTCCAGGAAACAGAGGGAACTGAAGGCGAGATAACTCTCAGACAGTGTTCTCGTCTTCTTTTGTAACATTTGTTCACTCCATTCCATCCATATCTCCCGTTCCCCAGCACAACTCCGATAGCCATCCCCGCCTCATTCCAGGTGAAGAGGGAGACAATAAAGCCACAAAGAAAGGGTAGGGTAACTAGAACTGGAGCAACCCCAACCCTTGATCTAATTTCTGTGGCAAAGCTTTAAAGAGGCTGCCTGGCATCCCCGGCCCCGTTGCTGCCGCAGCTGCTCCACTGCTGGGTGGTGGTGGTAAAAAGGCAGCTTTTAAAAAGTCTGTCCAGGCCTCCCTGCCCCCCGTCGCCACCACAGCTGCTGTGCTGCCGGGTGGTGGTGGTGAAAAGGCAGCTTTTTAAAGGAGCTGCCTGGACCTCCCCGGCCCCATTGCTTCTGCAGCTGCTCCGCTGCTGGGTGGTGGTGGTAGAAAGTCAGCTTTTAAAGGGGCTGCCTGGGCCTCCCTAGCCCTGTCGCCGCCACAGCTGCTCCGCTTCCGGGTGGTGGTGGTAAAAAGGCAGCTTTTAAAAAGTCTGTCCAGGCCTCTCATGCTCCGTCGTCGCCACCGCAGCTGCTCTGCTTTTTAACTGCCATGGCTCAATCCTATGGAAACTTGGGATTTTGTAGTGTTGTGGGCACCAGAGCTCTCTGACAGAGAAGACTAAATATATCACAAAACTATGCATCCCAGAATTCCACAGCATTCAGCCATGGCATTTAAAAGCAGTGTCAAACTGCATGAATTCTGCAGTTGATATGCTGCCTTGGATGACTTTCATTTCCATAGCAAATACCGGGGCTTTGTGTTTAGATGGAGAAATGTTCCATAAAGCATGCCTTACCTCTGCATCATACCAGTTCATCATTGGTTCCTTGAATAAGCCAAAGCAAGTGGTCTCATGTGGTGTCCAATCATTTGGACAGGAAACAACTTCTCTGACTGCAGGAAGATGTGGCCAGGGATGAAGAAATGGTTATATTTCAGCATTTTGAACCCCATATACATTGCTCAATTAATTGCATCTCATTCACTGCAATTCATTTACATTGCATTTTACATCTAACAGCTCACTTGGTTAAATTATTCATCATGTGGGAACACTTATTCATTTAGGAGTGAAACCTTGTGCAATAAATCCTGATTAGGAAAGGGTGCATCTACATGGTAGAATAATGCACCTTCACTGTAAATGTAATAGCTCCACCCTACAGAATCCAGGGATTTGTAATTTGGTAAGGCACCAGCACTCCTGGCTAGAAAAGGGTGAAATCCTCATAAAATGACTACTCCAGGGATTCCATAGCCTGGAGCTACATCACTTAAAGTGGCATCACACTGTATTATTTCTACAGTGTAGATCTACCCAAAGTGAAATGAACTGATTCAGTCTGATGATTACCATTCCCAGACTGGGATCAGATTTGCCCAGATCAGTTGCAACAGCACAGTCCACAGTATTTTAGAGAGATCCAGAGATATGGGCATGAAAAATGAGCAGGAGCATTTTCTCCATGTGTTTGAACCTTCTCTGGGTTGTGAACTACGAAAAAGCCTTTATTTCGACAGGAAGTGATACTGTAAAAAAGAGCTCTTCTGGACCTAAAATGGTCTGGGGAGGGTGGAAGGGGCAACATTGCCCTCATACTCCCTAGGGGGTGTTTTTCATCACCTTTCTTCATGGGTTTGGGACCTTGAGGGTACATTTCTCCTACCCTGCATTACAAAGTCAGCCATTCTGATATTTGCAGAGAAAAGGCAGAATATTGTTTAGAATCTCAGCAAGAAGACAGTGGACCCCAGCATTGATATCTGTCTTCACTGTAGATAGAAAGGGCCTCCCACATTAACTGATACTTCTTCCAGATGGGAGATTCCACATATTGAACCTGGGACCTTCTGACTGCAAACCCCATACTTTTACTATTTACCCATCCTGCCTTTCTTTACTTTGTCTTGTCTTGTCTAAGGCTGCATTTACACTGGAGAATTAATACAGTTTGACACCACTTTAGCTCCATGCTATGGAGTTCTGGGATTTGTAGTTCAGTGAGAGCCTTCTCTGTCAGAGAGAGTTCTGGTGCCACAACAAAGTACAAATCCCAGGAGTCCATAGCATGGAGCCATGACAGTCAAAGCAGTGCGAAGCTGCATTAATTCTGCAGCGTGTTCAGTTGTGTTGGAGAAACTCAATACATACTTACCTTGCAGGAGAAAAGTGATGACCAAGAAATGAAAAGGGGAGAGATGGAAGTGAGAATCTGACCCCATTTGTACCTAGAGGAGAGCAGAAAAGGGTTGGTGCAGAGTTTATTACTTCCATGGAATCATTTTCCTATTCCCTAACCAGTTTACAACATTCTATGAAAAAGAGGTGCTCATACTGTTTCAATATGAGAGTGAATGACTGCTTTTCACTCTGAGTTTATTCATTGGCGCCTTTGGGTTCCATCCTGGGCTTGGCATTTTTCAACATCTTTCTACATGGTGTGGATGATGAAATGGAAGATGTGATTATCAAATTTGCAGATAATATCAAGTTAGGAGGGGTAGCTAATATTTCAAAGGATACATTCAAATTTCCAAATCACTGTAACAGATTGGAAATCAGGGCCAAAACAAACAAAATGGATTTCAATAGGTATAAATATGAGGTATTACATTTAGTTGGGTTAAATGAAAAGCACCAATATAAGACGGGTGCCACCTGGCTTGATCATGGTACAGGTTGAGTTTCCCTTATTCAAAATGCTTGGGACCAGAAGTATTTTGGATTTTTGGATTTTTTTAAAATATTTGCATATGCATGATGAGATATCTAGAAGATGGGAGCCAAGTCTAAAAATGACGCTTCTTCATGTTTCATATACACCTTACACACATAGCCTGAAGGTAATTTTATACACAATATTTTAAAAAAATCTGCATGAAATAAACACTGAATCATCATAAAGAAAAGGTACCACTATCTCAGTCACCCATGTGGACAATTTTAGATTTTGGAGTAGTTTGGATTTTGGAATTCTGGACACGCCAGACTCAACATGTGCATACATAAAAGATCCAATAGTTTTAGTAGATCACAAGCTAAATATTAATTAAAAAGAGTATAATGTCCAGAACAAGTGAAGTAAAAGTGCCACTCTATTCTGCTTTTATCAGACCTCACTTGGAATACTGAACCCATTTCTAGGCACTACAATTCAAGAAAGCTATTGACAAGTTGGAACACATCCAGAGGAGGATGACAAAATGGTAGAAGGTTTGCAATCCTTTGAGGAATGCCTTAGAGAGCTGGGTATATTTAAGACTGAGTAGTGATATCTTTAATTATCTGAACATATGTCACATAGAAGGTAGAGCAATCTTGTTTCCTGCAGCTTCAGAGATTAGGGCATGACCCAGTAAATCCAAATTACAAGAAAAGAAGTTCTACCTACATAGAGCCAGTGTAGTGTAGTGGTTTGACCATTGAAATATAACTCTGGAGACCAGAGTTCGAATCCCAGCTTAGCCATGAAAACCCATTGGGTGACCTTGGTCAAGTCACACTCTTTCAGTCTCAGAGGATGCCAATGGCAAACTCCCTCTGAAGAAACTTGTCAAGAACACTCCATTATAGGCTTGCCTTGTTGTTGTTAACTGCCCTTGAGTCGATCTCGACTCATGGCGCCCCTATGGATGAAACATCTCCAAGAAGACCCTCTGTCCTCCGCTGCTCTGCTAAATTCCTGCAACCGCTTAATACCCATAGTGATCTCCTTAATAGAGTCCCTCCATCTGGCCTGGGGCCTTCCTCTCTTCCTCCTTCCTTCCACCTTTCCCAGCGTTATTGTCTTTTCCAAAGAGTCCTCCCTTCTAATAGGGGTGCCATAAGCCGAAAATGACTTAAAGGCACACAACAAGACCAACAAACCTAAACATTAGGAAGAACTTTCTTTGGGGTAAGAGCTGTTCAACAGTGGGATTAACTGCTTTGGGGTGGAAAGTGGACTTTCCAATTTTGTAGGGCTTTAAACAGAGGTTGGGTGGGTATTTTTCAGGGATGCAATAGTTGTGTATTCCTGTATGGCAGAGTGAGGTTGGACTATGTGGCCCTTGTGGCCACTTCCAGCTCTATGGTTTTGTGATTCTATGAAATCATCACATGTCATCTCTGAGTATGCAGCCCTGGATCTGAACTCAAATCAACCTGAGAGGAAATTGCATTTGAACATCCTCCATATTCTATTCCCACCCTTGTTCTCTCTGTGTTTGTCTCTGTATGTCTGTTTGTCTCCCAGTGTATCCATTCTGTCCAATTATACCAGTTTGATACCACTATAACTACCATGGCTGGAATCCTGGGATTTGTGTTTTGGGTGAGATATTTAGGTATCTCTATAACCCTGGAGCTTTCTGGAAGAGAATTGGCAGAGACTTATTGTGTGGAGCCCTGGTGGAAAAGTGGTTAAATGCCAGTTCTGCAGCCACAAGGTTGTGAGTTCAATCCTACAGGGCTCCAAGGTTGACTCAGCCTTCCATGCTTTCATAGGTGGTTAAAATGAGTCCCCAGCTTGTTGGGGGCAATTGACTTACAGATTGCAAACCACTTAGACAGTGCTGAGTTCGCTGATAAGCAGTAAATAAATGCACACGCAATAGGGCTTGAGAAATAAACCAGCCAATATTGTTGGAACAGTGGGAGAGGTCCTGGATAAAATCTCAAAAATACTCATTAAGCTATGACCTAAAAGAAAATCTTATGAAGATGCACCACAGGTGGTAAATGACTCCGGCTAGACTAGCCAGAATATACAAAGGCTTTTCAGACAAGTGCTGGAAATGCAAAAAGGCTAAAGGCACCGTGTACCACCTGTAGTGGAATTGTGAAAAAGCTCAAAAGTATTGGAGGAAGGTTCACAGAATGGTGGAAAAAGTACTGGATATTAAATTAATGAAAGATCCTAAATTATATTTACTTAATGTTGTTGAGGATAAAAATCTGGAGACTAAATATGGGAAATTACTGTATTATGTAAGTACTAGTGCCAGACTGGTATATGCGCGAAAGTGGAAATGGGAAACAATCCCAAATAAAGAAGAATGGCTACAGAAGCTTATGGAATTGATAGAAATGGATTGCATGACTATTATGCTGAAAGACCAGGACTGGGAGAAGAATGAAAAAATTTGGCAGCCAATTTTCGACTATATTTGTAATAGAAGTAAAAATGTTAATGTAAATTAATGAGAGACCAAGCAATTTTGTGTTAGATAAATGTTTATTTGGAAATTTAACAAAGCAACAAAAATGGGAAAACAGCTACTTGGTATGAAGATAAATTAAGTTTGTGGTTATGTGAATGAATAGCCTAAACTCTTGGTCAATCTGTAATTGAGAAAGGAGGCTTTATGAGATAAGGAATGAGACTTGCCCCAGGACTCAGGAAGTCATTGAGGGACTATTTTACCCTCGCTTTTTTTTCCTTCTCTACTATTTTCTTCTCTTTTTTCTTTTTCTCTTTTCCCTATATTCTTATTGTATTGTTGTTGTATTGGAGATGTAAGGTTTGGATGTATGGTTTTATGTTAAATATGTATGTCTTTTACTATTTAATAAAAATTAAAAAGAAAAAGAAAAAGAAATGTACACGCTATTGCTATTACTATTCTATGGATCACCCTATGCCTCTCTGTTTAACATAGGACACAAAGTTAAATTGATTTACTTTGGGCTGGCAGTGTTTAGGTTTTTTTGTTTTTTGTTTTTAAGAAAAAGAGATTTCTTATTAACGACAAGTACTTAAGATTATTAAGATTATTAAATCTCCCATTCAGGTGTGGATAGTCTTCATGATGAAGGCCAGTTCTACACCAAATCTGCCCTATCTCTCTCTTAAACTGCTTTTTTAAACAATAAAAAAACAACTATGGTACCTTTTGTTCCAGATTTTTCATGAAAACCCGGAGCACTCCATCAAAATGCTGGACAGCTTTCTACACATGCATCCCCACTGCATCACCCGGCACCACCACTGTTGGCACAAGTCACTCCATCTGAGGTCACAACAAGGAGCTCAATAATAATAATAATGCATTTTTACCCTGCCCCTCTGTTGAACAATTGGGGCGGCTTACAACAATTAAAATCCATACAAATCCAAAATAAACATCCCCCACCCCTCCCCCCATTAAAACAGTATTAAACCACACATCCATTAAAAGCCTTAACATAAAATATCAAAAAATACAATAAAACAAAAATATAATAAAACAATAGAAAAGACTAGACGACGACAACCAACTCTAGGTACCTCATTGTGACCCCAGTGGGAATGGTTCACACCAGCAGCAGTATCATGGAGCAACACAATGGGGATGCATGTGTAGACAGCCACCCGGCATCTCTATGGAGTGTGGAGGTAAAGGGGGAAATTTGGGGCAGCTCTGGGGCCAGAATACTCCAGGAGCAACCTAGAGTATTCTGGTTGGTGCAAACCCTAACTTGCTCTTGGTTTAGGATCTTTTCTTTTTTAAAATGTAGAGGATGTAAAATTTCCTCTTTCCCAATTCATCCTTTTTTTAAAAGCTTGTCCAGATTTCATGGTCAGAAATATTCCATCTCACCTCTTTCAAAGATGTGTGCATCTTAACCCTCTCTGAAACACAGGTGAGAATTTTCTAACACTGAGCATCTATTAGAGGAGTGGAACAATGAAAAATCATACCATGATTTTTCACTCTGGGAGCCTATGTGGCTGCAGAGTAGGGTATAATACTCAAACAAACAAACAAACAAACAAACAAACAAATAAATACTATTGGAGTACTCACTTTGTATATGTCTCTTCTCGTCTTTGTTGGATGGAATGTCAAGCTTCACTTCACCCTTTTGTAGCCCTCTCATATCCTTTATACACTAACAGGAAAGGAGTGGCATATCGGTGTAATGCTGTCATCAAACAGCTCCTATGCAGCCCAAGAACATGCCCAGCTTCCTTTCCTTTGTTCCATAAGTGAGCAATGACCCAGGCTCCTGAAAGGACAACTGAACCATAGAAGAGCCATGGAGCTCCATAAAACCATAGAATCATAGAGCTTGAAGGGACTGGAAGAGCCAGTTAATCCAACCTCTTGCCAGACAAGAATCCACAACTAAAGCACTCCCAAGAGATGGACAGCCAAACTCCTAGAATCATAGAAATAGAGTTGGAAGAGACTGCAAAAGCAATCCACTCCAAACCCCTTTTACCATGCAGGAAGACACCATCAAAGTCCTCTAGAGAGATGGCCATCCAGCCTCTGCTTAAAAAAAACTCCAAAGAAGGAAACTCCACCATACTACAAAGCAACATATTCTGCTGTCAAACAGCTCTGTCAGGAAGTTCTTCCTACTGTTGAGCTGGAATCACTTTTCCTGAGTTTGAATCCATTGCTGTGTCCAAGTCTCTGGAGCAGCAGAAAACAAGCTTCCTCCATCCTCCATATGATATCCCTTCAAATATTTAAACATGGCTACCTTGTCACCCCTTAACCTTCTTTTCTCCAGGCTAAACCTACCCAGATACCTAAGTCACTTCTCTTAGGGCATGGCAATTTCCAGACCTTTCACCATTTTGGTCACCCTCTTCTGGACACGCTCCAACTTGTCCTCATCCTTCTCGATTTTGTGGTGACTAGAACTAGACACAGGACTCCTGGTGAGGTCACACCAAAGCAGAATAGAATGGCACTATTACTTCCCTCTAGCCAGGCATTGTACAGTGGGCCCTTGGTATCCACTGGGGTTTGGTTCCAGGATCCCCTGTGGATAGCAAAATCCATGGATGCTCAAGTCCCAGTAAATATAATGGCATAGCAAAATGGTGTCCCTTATATAAAATGGAAAATCAAGGTTTGCTATTTGAAATTTATACTTTTAAAAAACATTTTGAATCCATGGATGTTTGAATCCATGGATTAAAAAAAATCCATAGATAAGGAGGGCCGATTGTACTCGATGTAGCCTAGAATCACATTGTCTTTTTTTGGTTGCTGTTGCACCACACTGTTGTCTCATGTTCAACTTGTGGTCTATTAAAGACTCCTAGAATTTAAAGACTCTTGAAGATGGAGATTTACCACCCTCCAAAGCAGTTCACTGTTGGACAGTTCTTGCTGTCAAAAAGTTCTTTGTAATGTTTAGGTGGAATCTCTTTTCTTGGAATTTGAATGCAGTGGTTTGTGTTCTAGTCTTGGGAGAAGCATATCTTTATCTTCTACATATAATTTCTTTAGATATTTAAAGGTGGCTGTCATATCACTTTGAATCTTCTCTTCATCAAGTAAAAATGATTTGAAGTAGCTTCTTTTCTTCTGACCCACATAGCAAATGTCTTGCTATGGTTTCCTATCTGGCATGTGAGTCCAAGACAAAGAGCGTTTAGATTCCTAATTTGCACCACAGTCTCATACTAGTACTACACAAACAGTATTGCCCAGAACAGAGGCTCTCCAGCTATTCTTGGATTTCAACAACCATCAGTCTTAGCTAGTACAGACAACAGTGTGGAATGCTGGGAGTGCAGTCCAACAACATCTGGTCCCATCTCCCTGGCTTAAATTTTCCCTAAATGTTATCCCTCCATCTTGTGCGTCTTCTTCAGGAACATTATTTTATCAGGAATGTTCTTGATGTTCCACAGAGCAAAATCAAAGTGAGAGTTTTTGACCAGCCTATTAACTTTTAGGAAACATTAGCCTGAGGTATGTTAATAAATAACTTGGATTTCCATGGGATTAAAAATTGACTTATCTTCCCATTCTATTAATCAAATGCCTGTTTTTCATGGGCCAAAGTTACCACTGCCTTTCTTCCAAACTTTTTCTTTGTAAAATTATCTTGTAGAAATGAAAAGTAAGCTAGGACATATCACCAGAGCTTGGATCTTGCTACTGTTTGACATGGAGGATTAGTTTTGGAAAATCTTGCTACGCAGAGTATTACTCTGGTAGCCATGATGGCTTGGGGATTCTGGGAGTAACTTTTCCTGGCTGTTCCCATAAACCAAGTGTTCTTTTATCCTGACTGTGTTTCCCCACTTCTCTGTCAGGTGTAAGAGCACTTTCTTGCACCAATACCTGGCTATTCTATGAAGCTTACTGCTATGGAATCTTCACTGGTCCAGAGGTGCCTTAGGGCCACTAGAATCTGCATTGACCATGGCACAGGACAAGCAGTTGTCCACCCATTGGTATTTGTCCTCCCTCATTTTTGGCCACCAGCCTGTCTACCTGAATCTTTCATATGTACCCTCTTTGCCTCAGTGTCCCAATTTCATGCACGAACTGGATCAGATCTCCACATATCTCTCTTGGAATGATCCAGCTACAGTTCCCTTCAGCATCCACAGCCCACCAGGTCTCCTCTTTTCTGCTCTATTTTGTATTGGCCCTTGGGATCCCTGCCTATATTTATCAGCTCTTGGATCTCTCGGTCTCCTTTCTGCAGTTGGGCCAGGTCTAGTGTAGGTGGTATCAAAGGTTCTTTGGGTTTTACATTAATGGGGTTTATGGGTTGTGGAGGCTCAGGTAGCATAGGGGCTTCCTTGGCCAGAGCGTTAGCCCGGTTATTCCACTGAGCCTCCTCATGGGTCCTTTTTTGGTGTCCTCCTACAAATGAGACCCATGTGGGTGCAGTCCACTCTAATATCAACTCTGCTACTTCTTTCCATTTATCAGTGTGGGCCACGGGCTTATCATCATTAGTTTTCCATCCGCAGTTTATCTAGATGGGAAGCCAATCTATGGCAGCATTTACGGTCCACTGGGAATCTGTGTATACTGCCACAGGAATGTCTAAGAGTTCAAAATGTAGGATGGACAACAATGCATCTACCTCTGCAGCCTGTCTAGAGTGGGGGCAAACTGTCCTTTGAAGGGTGTGGGAGGCATTTACTCAATGGCCCCATATCCTGTTAGGTGGGTGCCTTCAGAGCAGTGTGAGGACCCATCACAGAACCAGCACTGAAACCCTTTTCCTAAGGCTTGTTGGAGAGACTCCCCAGGTTTTACCAGCCAGATGTTTCTGGCAATTGGGGACAGCAGGCACTCATGAGTGGAACCAGTCACTAGAGGGCAGACAGCTCACTGTCCTGTCACTGAAAATCAATGCCCCTCTTGAATAGCTCAAGGGTCCACTTTGCTATTCTTGAATTATTGACATGTCCATCTTGGATCTTTCCCAATAAAATGAACTTAAGGGGAGTGTGAGGGGTTTGGATGATAATAATAATAATAATAATAATAATAATAATAATAATAATTTATTTGTTTCCCACCCCTCTGAGAATTACAAACAATATAAGTCCAAAAAGTTCCCAAAACCCACCCACCCCTTAAAAAAGTATTAAACCAACAAACTATTAAAACATCTAATTAAAAAGACATAGAATCAAAACTGATTACAAATAACAATATAATAAAACACATAGAGCAGTGGGAACATCCAAATTGTGAGAGGATGGGATAAGGGGGTTCTTGAGGCCGGGAAATCTATTCTGGAAAGGCCTGTCAGAAGAGATCCATCTTAACAGCCTTTTTAAAGCTGTATAGCATTGTAATACAGGGGCATACAGGGGTTTGGCTTTAATGGCAAAAGCCTCTATGAACTCCCATGAGAAGTTAAAGGTCCCCAGCAAGGCTCTCAAAGATGTCACATCAGTGGGAGCTGGGAATTTTCCAGTGGTCCCTCTGGGAATCTGGGGTTTGCAGTCAGTTTGAGGGTTCAGATTGAGGTATTTAACTTGGGTCTGTACCATTTGGGCCATATCTCTACTGGCCTTGAAGCCTGTGCCTCTGATCAACTCTAGTACTTCCCTGGTGATATCAGTGGTCTTTTTCTTGGACTCCAAGTGTACCAGGATGTCAGCCACTTAGGACAAGACATGGGGATGTGACATGGGGCACAATTTTGTCCACATCTTGACCATGTGGGAATGACATATACTGGGATTCGAGTGAAATCCCTGGGGGCATCTCTTGAACACCATTTGTGTCCCCCCTGAATTCAAAGGCAAACTTGTAATAGCAGCTTTCATGGAGTGGGATCGAATGGAAGGCATTGGCCAGGTCAATTACACTGTAAAATTTAGCTCCAGCCACAATGGCTGCTAGGATCTCATTGTATTTGGTGACTGCAGGGCTACTGGAGGAGTGACCACATTGAGGGCCCTAAAGTCCATGGTCATCCTCCACGTCATGCCATCCACTTTCAGCATGGGCCAGAGGGGAGAATTACACATGTATTACATGTGCAAAATGACATCCCACTTAAGCAACCCTTCAATCATTTTAGCTATGCCTTCCTCAGCCTCGTGAGGGTACCTGTATTGTTTTTGAGGTGAAGGGTCCTTGCCTTCAGTTAGCACACAGGATCCTTTAATGGTGCTGCACTCCATTTTGTCTGAGATCTATACTTCAGGGAAGTCTTGTACCCAGGGGTTGGTGGCTAGAGGGAAGAGAGGCATTGGGGCCTTTAGGGCTGCACATCTATGAATGGTGGGTATCTGTAAGGGGGCTTCCTTGAGCTGCCAGAGAAAGCTGTTAGCCAGGTCAATGGTCAATTTATGGCGCTTGAGATACCCCACACCTAGAATGCCATCATCTTCCTTTTGGTTTTTGCATGTTTTGATGAGTTATAGGATGTGACCGGTCTGCAAGGGAATGTTTTTCCAAATCGCAGTTTGCTGTTGGCCCTTCCCATATCCCACCAGTTCCATGTGCTCCGTGGTTCAGGAGCCAGTTTTGGGCAAATCAGGGTGGAGTGTATTGACTGCAGCTCTGGAATCAACTAGCAGCTGTGCCTGAATCTTGGGACCTTGGCCTACACTATAGGGCATTGCCAGGGATCAGGAGTCAACTTTGCTATAACCTGAGGACATGGGGGAAAATTTGGAGAGGCGGTGGTGGCAGCTTCTGAGACTGAGGGGCTATCTGGAGCAACTGGCATCACCAGGGCTTCATGGCTTGTAGCCTTGATTGGCCCAGTGTGCTTTTGATAGGCAGGAGGGGTTGTGCCCTTGGGATCCTGGATCCTGCCTCTGTCCTCAGTGACCGAGGGGATCCCAGGCAATCCTAACCTGTGGTCTCTGGTCTCTGTGTGGCTCCCTCTCTTTCTCCATTAGTGTTTGGGTTAGAGCTTGGAGTATCTCCAGAGTGGGTCTCCCATCTAAGGGGTCCAGATCAACCCCTAGGTCTCAGAGGTCTCTCCACATGGCTCTTCTTGTTTCCGAGTAGGCCTTAGTATGTAGATCTTTGCTGGTGGGGGTCCCTATTGCCTCTCCTGTATCCACTGTATGGCTTGGCTCCTTGGATAGGAGTTGGGAATGGGGACCGGTGTTCTGGTAGGTCACTGTGTGGACAGGGTTTCCCTCCTTAGCTCCTCTTTTACCTCCCATTCAGCTTGAGCTTTTTGGGTCCAAAACACTCTTGAAGCGGGCCTGGATGTGCTCCATGAAGGCAGCCCAGATCAGGGTACGTAAGTTTAGGGACATTGATCCCAAATAGATCCTTGCTGACTCATGGAGACCATCGTATACCTCTTGAATGATGTCTAGGTCATTTAAAAGTGGCTGTCCTTCGGCATTAAGATTTATTTCTCCCAAAATGATTCCCAGCATTTTCGTTCTTGCCACATATTATCTGGGGACTCATTTGGGCTCTGGATCTCGTTTTAGAACTTGAAATGTAAGATTGTCCTGGGACATAGGATGCTTGCCACTTTAGCTATCCATTCATGCATGTCTAGGTTAGCTAGGTCTTAATTTAGTGCAGCAGCCTCAAAAGCCCCATAATAGGTTGGATCCAGGCACATCCTGGCAACCTGGGTCAAGTCTTATCCCTTGGCTTTGGGATAGGACAGGAACATGGTGGTCATCCACTGTACTCCTGTCTAGGCATCAAGTCTACCTAGGTGGTCTGCTATCGCCTTGACCTCAGTCAGGGTCCATGACTGTCCCATCATCCTGCTGTATAGAGAGTCCAACTGCAAACACACCAGCACCCACACAACCTGTGAAGACTAGGAGGATGGTAGAGACCAGGAAGACAGAGCATCATAGAATCATAGAATCATAGAGTTCGAAGAGACCACAAGGACCATCCA
>CM034708.1:217336775-217348067 GCA_020142125.1 Phrynosoma platyrhinos | reverse complement strand
GGGTTTTGTGTGGATTAACCAACAGATTTGCCCCGTGTGATAACGTCCTAGGATTCTATGATTTGTGTCAACCCTTTTAATTTCCATTCATGCTCTTTGTTCAAAGTATATCTAGCAACAGCAACTATGAAAAGATAAGAAGAAAAGGGATATAGCATTCAATCTTCCACCCACCTTATCCAGTTTGTTCGTACTTCTTGGTGCCTTCCTAGAGTCAATGGTCACCCACAGGAATTATCAGATGAACATTATCTGTGGGTTTGGGGGTTGAATCATTCTGTTTGTGTTTGATGTGTGTAAAAGAGGCACATACCATGTCCTGGCAGTTAGTCTATAAGTATTCCTGGAGGATTTCTGTTTCGCAGAGGAGGAAAGCAAGTTGCCATCAGACAAGCTGAGCAGAGAAAGAAAGGAAGACAAAAAAGTGAGTGTTCTCAAAGCTTTGGACTCTGCTGTTTGGCGGCTGCCACATTGCAGAATTAATGCAGTTTCACACCGCTTTAACTGCCATGGCTCCATTCTGTGCATTCCTGGGATTTGTAGTTTGCTGTGGCACCAGAGCTCTCTGACAGACAAGGCTAAATATCGCATCAAACTACACATCTCAAAATTCCATAGCATGGAGCCATGGCAATTAAAGTGGCACATTAAAGTGCATTAATTCTGCATTGTAGATTAGAAGCAGATTAGGCTTCTATATCTGCTGCTCAATGACAGCAAATCTTTAGCCCAGATGAAGGGGAAAAAATGCCCCTCCATGGCGGAAATAAAACAAAATGTTGCTGGATTTGAAATTTGGTGAAGTATTACAATTTCTTTTCATTGGTTTTCTTTTTTTAACAATGATGCCTAGCTTCTTGTTTATTTGTTTATTAACTTTTGGGCAATGAAATAGACTACAGGTTGAGTTTCCCTTATCTGAAGTGCTTGGGACCAAAAGTGTTTTGGATTTGGGATTTATTTATTTTTTTAGAATTTGGAATACGTCTGTGTGTGTGTGTGTGTGTGATGAGATGTTTTGGACATGGGACCCAAGTCTAAATGCAAAATTTATTTATGTTTCATAAAAAACATCTAGGGGTAGCCGTATTGGCCATATAGCCAATCCAATAACATCCGAACAATGATACCTTTATCATTTATCATTTATAATACCTTTATCATTTATAATATACCTTCATCATTTATAAGAAGCCACACTGGAGTTATTGTCCTATGAAGAACGACTTAGGGATCTGGGTATGTTTAGCCTGGAGAAGAGATGGTTAACAGGTGATATGATAGCCCTATTTAAATCTTTGAAGGGATGTCATATTGAAGAGGGAGCTGGCTTGTTTTCTGCTGCTCCAGAGAATGGACCCAGAAGAATGGATGCAAACTACAGGTAAAGAGATTCCACCTCAACATTAAGAGGCACTTCCTGACAGTGAGAGCTGTTGGACAGTGGAACATACTCCTTTGGAGATTTTGGTGGAGTCTCCTCCTTTGGAGGTCTTTAAACAGAGGCTGGATGGCCATCTGTCAGGGATGCTTTGATTTTGAGTTCCTGCATGGCAGGGGATTGGACTGGATGGCCCTTGGGGTCTCTTCCAACTCTATGATTCTATGATTCTATGAATGCCACTCGAGACCACTTTAACTGCCATGGCTCCATCCTACAGAATCTTGCAATTTGAAGTTTTGTGAGGCGCCAGCCCTTGGCAGAGAAGGTGAAAGACCTGCTTAAACTATAAATCCCAGGATCCCATTGGATGGAGCTATCTACAGCACTAAAAGTGGTGTCAATTTGCATTATTTCTACAGCGTAGATGTACCTGAATAGAACAAAGTTGTTAGCATAAGCTTTTCCAGACTCAATGGTAGTGTCAATGTTTTTAGACTTAAGTCTACAAAAGCTTATGCCATCCACTTCTTTCTCTTTCTCAAAGGAGCTACAATACCCCTTTGTATACTAAACTGTATTGTTCCTCCTAGCAGAGTAGAGCTATAGAGTCAACCTGTCTACTTGAGTTGGAACCAACCACCAAGATTCTAGCAAAAAAGGCTCCATTGCATTGTCCAAAATACCCTTCTCCTTCCCAATCTAGGGAGCTGAATTTGGAAAACAAATTCCGCTTGAGCGTCCCTTATCTGGAATTACAAAATCCAGAATTGATCTCATGGATGGTTGAGATAGTGGCACTTTTGCTTTCCAATGATAAAATATACACAGACTTTGCTTCATGCATACTGTTTTATAAAAATATTTTATAAAACTACCTTCAGGCTATGTGAATAAGAGAGATATGAAACATAAATCCAATAGCATCCAAACAATGATACCTTTATTGGGACAACCAAAATGCACAGTTACATGTTGTAAGCTTTCTAATCTATTGAGGTCATTTTGAATTTTCATCCTGTCTACTGGGGTATTAGCTACTCCTCCTAATTTGGTGTCATCTGCAAATAAGCATGCCCCCTATTCGTTCATCCAAATCATTGATAAAGATGTTGAATAGGAAACTGGGGCCAGGACAGAAGCCCACTGGACACCTCACTGGTCACTCCTCTCCAGGATGAACCATTGCTCAGCACCCATTGTTTCTACAGTGTAGATGCACCCTAGACCTCTCATTTGCAGAGAAACATTGCAGTGCTGTATAGGCAACCTGCCCCATAGGACTACCTACCCTTTTGCCAACCTCTCTCTTTTCTTTGTTCCTTCTCCCCAGGTGCAGATGGGGCTGGCCTCTTCCTCCTCTCTCTCCCTTTGGGTCCTACTCATTCTCGTCTTTCTTTCTTCAGGTATGTCCCAGTTCCTCTCTTCAAATCTTGGTTTTGATGAGCCAAGTAAAGACTCTGGTTTGGCTTCACAAGGGGAGGAGAATTTGGGATGGGGTGCAAGAGGTTAGAGAATCGGCTCATGAACCCCATTTTTGAAAAGACATAAGCTCGCTTTACACACATGTATGTCACTAACAGGATTATTGTTGTTGTTGTTGTTGTTATTTGCCATCAAGTTGGCTTGGACCTACAGTGATCCTATGGATGAGAGACCTCCAAAACACTCTTATTATCAGCTCTGCTCAGGTCTTGCAAACTCAGGTCTATTGCTGCCTTTATCAAAGGAATCCATCTGTAATGTGGCTCTCTTCTTTTCTTAGTACCATCAGCACTACAAAGCCTTCTTGTCTTTTCCAGTGAGTCATGTTGTTTAGGATATGTAAAAAGTATTACAGCATCAGTTTAGCCATTTTGGGTTCTTGGAAGAATTTAGCTTTGGTTTGCTCTTGGACGTATCTATTACTCATTTGGACAGTCTATGGTATCTGAAGAACTCTCGTCCAGTACCATATTTAAATCAGTTGATTTATTTTTTCTGTCCAGCTTTCATGCCCACAAACAGAAATCAGAAATTCTATGGCATGGGTCCAACCTGCGCTGCAGAAATAATGTAGTTTGACACTGCTTTAACTGCCACAGCTCCATGCTATGGGATCCTGGAATCTGTAGTTTGTTTTAGCATCACAGCTCACTGAGAGAGAAGGCTAAATATCTCACAAAACTACAAATCCCAGGATTCCATACCATGGAGCTCTGGCAATTAAAGCGGTGTCAAACTGCATTAATTTTGCAGTGCACATTAGACCCTGGATGATACTGACGTTGGTGCTCAGCAATATACATTTTAGACACAAGAGGCTTATTCAGGTTAATGACTAAGCCATGGAGTAGAAAATCTTTAACAATTCTGATCCTTTTTATAATTGTGTAAATGTTTGGTTTAATAAAGAAGTTTTCATTTGAGTCTCCCTTTGAAGAAGTCATCCAACTAGAATAGGCCCACTGAATCAATTCTTGAATGATGGGTGGACATGTGGCTACATTCAATTGGTTCAATGGCTCTACTCTACACTTGGTCAAATTCTCAATGGATCCAATAGGTCTACTGTATGGGTAGCAATAGATGTAATTTTAATATATGCTGTGAGGCATCTTGTGTCCCATATTGGGAAAAAGTGGGATGTGAGATAGATAGATAGATAGATAGATAGATAGATAGATAGATAGATAGATAGATAGATAGATAGATAGATAGATGATAGGCAGGATTATATCAAAGACTGAAAACGATTACAGAAGAAAGTAAAAAAGGAACGTCTAAAGATAGGTTTACAGTTGAACATAAAGAAAAAAAAATGAGTACAGATGATTTAAATAACTTCAAAGATGATGATGATGATGATGATGATGATGATGATGATGAAATAGTTCAAGATTTTCCATACCTTGGCTCAATAATTAGTCAGAGCAGAGACTGCAGTCAAGAAATCAGAAAAAGACTTGGACTTGGAAGGACAGCTATGAAGGAACTGGACAAGATCCTGAAGAGTAAAGAGATATCATTGAATACTAAAGTTAGGGTTGTTCTTGCCATCGTATTCCCCATTTCTATGTAGAGTTGTGAAAACTGGACAGTGGAGAAAGAGGACAGGAAGAAAATCAATTCATTTGAACTGTGGTGCTGGAGAAGAATTCTATGGATACCATGGGCAACTAAAAAGTCAAATAAATGGGTCCTCAAACAAATCAAGGCTGAACTCTCCCTAGAACCCAAGATGGCTTTCATACTTTGGCCATATCATATGAAGACAGGAATTGCTAGAAAAGATTTAGTAAAGTAGAAGTCAGTAGGAAAAGAGGGAGACAGCAGTCCAGATGGATCGACTCAAGCAAGCAAGCCATGTCCATGAATCTGCAAGACATGAGCAGGGAGGTTGAGGATGGGGTGATTTGGAGGTATCTTATTCATTTAAGTCGACTTGATAGTAGTTAACAACAACAAAGATTATTGAGATGGTGGTGGTTTATTCAATCGATAACTTGTCTGCCTCACCAGCCAATTATTGTTTCCCCCTGTGACTATGCTTTCCTCTTCATCTAACAGCCTCCGTGACAGATTTCAAGTGTCTTAGAAATTGGGTAGATTACAAAGATAGCTGCTTTGGATACTTCGTCAACCCATTAAACTGGGGAGATGCAGAGGTAAGAAACAACAGCAATAGCAATAGCATGTACATTTCTATACTGCTTCATAGTGAACTCACCACTCTCTAAGCGGTTTACAATCTGTACGTCAATTGCCCCAACAAGCTGGGGACTCATTTGACTAACCTCCAAAAGGATGGAAGGCTGAGTCAGCCTTGGAGCCCTGGAATTGAACTCACAACCTCGGGCTGCAGCATTGGCATTTAACAACTGTGCCACCAGGGCTCCCTAACAAGAAACAAGAAGTTTTCAGAAATGAGAGCGGGTCTCATGCACAATAGATCTCCCAGGAAGGAGGGCTACCCCTCCCTCACCTTATCACTCATAGTGATATCCATAAAAATATGTATTCATAGTCCCGGTGCAATTAAGCCAGTGCCTACACAGAGGGAAGGAGAATTTGGGAACTGACATGGACAAGAATGTTCACAAACACTCCCATCAGCTGAAACCGCTGTAATCCCAGGAGCACCATTAAGGGGATGCGGGAGGTGTGAACTGCACTGGGTGATACCTCAGAGGGGGGCGAACACCGGGTGCAGTGATCACTCCCATCCATCCCAAGAACCCCCTGGCAACCCCACTCTGCCAGCCAGGTCACCTCTTTCATCCATCTTCTGAGGATGCTACTGTCCCCTGGCAGCTCCTTCTAGGTCTGGTGTCTCTGTTAGCCAGGCAGTAAAATGAGTCAGTTCCCTTTCCTGCTTGCACAGAAGCCATGCCAGAACTGGACAAAGCTGCTGGGCAGAGGTGAGCCACAATCAGTGTGTGCCAGTATATATTGCGATGGGGTGACACCAACTCTAGTGATGCCACTGTGTATTTTTCCCTCCAGCATCAGGTGCCTCTCCAAAGATCCTTTTCTCATGTGAGTGTACAGTTGCACCACACAAGCATGGCATAGGATCTCCACCTGTGTGCTACTCTCTGTAGCAAAAAAATGTCACAGCAACCAGAATGGTGAAAGGTCTGGAAACCACCAAGCCCTATGAGGAGTGACTTAGAGAACTGGGTAGGTTAAGCCTGGAGAAGAGGAAGTTAGGAGATGATATGATAGCCCTGTTTAAACATATGATGGGATGCCATATTGAGGATGGAGCAAGCTTGTTTTCTGCTGCTCCAGAAAATAGGACAAGGAACGATGGATGTTTCATCTGTCACAGGGAGGGCTTTGAGGTCTCTTCCAGCTCTATGATTCTTTGAGACTATGATTCTATGATTCACTCTGCCATTGTATTAATGGGAGTTGAGCATCTGTTGGGAGGGCTTTGATGATGTCTTCCCATGTGGCAGAAGGGTGTTGGACTGCATCGCACTTGAGGTTGCTTCCATTTCTATGATTCTATGCTTCTAAATGAACAGCAAGATTGAATCAGAATGCTTTCTGCATGGCAAAGGAAACAGACCTCCCTGTGTTTGCTCTTCTGCTCTTTTCCCACCAATTTTAGTTCCTGTTGGGGTGCAGCCACACTACAGAATTGAAGCAGTTTGACACGACTTTAACTCCCATGACTCTATCCTTCGGAATCCTGGAATTTGCAGTTTGGTGAGGTACATGGATCTTTAACAGACTAGACTGAGTACCTCACTAAACTAAAAATCCCAGGATCCTCTAGAATAAGTCATGGAAGTTGGAAGAGCTTTTCTACACTAGACAGAATACTAGGGGCAGGTGGTGTGACAGAGTATCTCATACCAGAAGTCGCAGCAAAATCCTGCAAAATCTAGAGCCCAAGGTAAGTTATTTTCATTATTTTAATAATGAAACAGCATGGTTGCTCCCATAACCATCATTTCTTTGTAGAGGCTCTAAAGATCCTTAGACTTATTCCTTTTGGTCACTTGATACCCCAAGTTGTAGACTGTCATCATTTGGCATACAATTATTATTAGATCTGAAGAACTGCAGAGTCACAATGTGTGTGTGCATTGTGTGACAAGGCCAGTGATAAATGTCCTTGGAAGGAGCCAGAGCACCGATTGTGTTTTGGACTGTGCCTGTGAATGTATGAGCAAATTATACGATGTACATGATGTAGTGCATGAGCAACCCTGGACTGAGGTTGCATCAGCATAAGGTATATAAGTCACAACTAAATGTAAGCAAGTGTGGGTCATAATTGTGGAGTCGTTGGTGTGGAGAGTCAGTGCTGTGAATTGGTTTATTAACCTTATCTCACGGCACTTACAAGAACAGGAACAGAACGGGAATGGAAAGAAATGGGATAGGATGAGAACACATGTTACTGCACAGGAGAACACCACCAATGCCGCCGGAAGTCCCCAAGCAGCTCCCCAACCATTCCTGGCTCCCTTACATAATAACACAACAGCAGCTTTTTCCACAATAGGGACATTACAGAGCTGCATAATTCTAATTCCTCCAAACATGCCCACTTATGAAGACATAAGTCCATAGCAGGATTCTAGTCATTGTTGTTGTTGTTGTTCAGTTATTTATGGTAGTGTTGTATTAACAGAGATCTTGTGCCGAAATCCCAGGCATCCATCCATCAGCCAACTCCATCTCTGGAACTGAGCTGAGCTGACCTCACCACTCTGGTATGCTGCTCCTTGTAGTTTTAAGCAGTTTGCCATTAATCCAGACCAGAACAGAGAGTTCTTCATAAGAAGATTTTTATTCATGATTACATAGTAAAGAGAAAACTATATACATATCCATTGCGCAGGTATGAAGAACTTGAACACACACACAGAAACAGTGCAAGTTTGGAAGAACAAAAGAAACTGTAAGCCCAACCCCAAACTCCTCCTATGGGTGGATATCTCCATAGACCAGGGGTAGGCAACCTTTCCCCTTTAAGGGCCGAGGGACTTCAGCTCCCAGAAGCCTCAGCCATGTTGGCCAATAGTCCCATGTTGGCCAATAGCTCCTGGGATTCTGGGAGTTGAAGTCCCTTGGCCCTTAAAGGGGAAAGGTTGCCTACCCCTGCCATAGACAATTTGCTGAATAGCCTCTAACCCAGCCTCTTGCTGTGAGTCATGCATCATGTGATCCTGGTTCCCAGACAACAAAGATGAGCTCATTGTTTATGTGCTATTTGTCTGCTCCCAGAACGCTGTGGCCTTGCTGTGTTGCTTACACATTTGCCACCTGCAGGCTCAAAATCTTTCCAATAGAAATTTTCCCACATCTGTACATTTCCACTTTTGACTACATATCTCAACACTCCTAACATCCCCCTCTGAAATGTATAGATGTGAGTAACAAAAAAATATTTACAGTATTGAAACTTTCTCTAGCTCAATAGCTAGAACTGTGCATTTAAGGTGCCATTCCAATTAGATGTGACAGTTGTTTATGTCTTTCATTGGATAAAGCTTTTGTGGAAATATGTGTGATATTGTTTCGAGTGTCAATATATTGCAATCTCACAACTCCATTCTGAATCAATTCTCTAACATTCTGATGTCTCACACCAATGTACTTAGTTTGGCATTTCAAATTCTCAGCTTCTGTCATCACTATGCATGACTGTGAATCTTCATGAACCAAAATAGGCTCAGTAGAATTCTGACCTAAATCTTGAAGCAACTGCTTAATCCACTGTATCTCATTAACTATCCCCCAAGGGGGCAGGGAAGGGGAGGGGCAGCCACATGATCAGCGCCCTAACCCCTTCCCCAGCTCGTCCTCGGAGCAGTCTGACCTTTGCACGGCCGGCACTCCGAGGAGGACCTCCCACCGCAGTGTTTGCACGTGCTGCGGCGGAAGAGTCGACAAAGGTGAGCTGCAGCCTTTTGTGGCGCACTTTTGTCGACTTGTGAAAGGAGTGCTGATTTAGTGCTCCTTTCAGGGGAGGCAAAGCTGCGCCGCGGGACCAAGGCGTTGGGATGCCTCGGTCCCATGATGCAGCTTCCTGAGGCGGCCCACGGCCACCTGTCTGCTTCCCCCCTATCTCAGACAAAGCTCCAAAATCTGCCTCAGTTGTACTTAAGGCAACATAACTCTGTTTTCTGCTACACCAAACAATTGGACTTTCTCCAAACTTTATCAACAAACCTGTGACTGATTTTCTGTTATGTTGCTCTAAAGCAAATGAACTGTCCACAAAACATTCAAGCTGAATCATACTTCCTTGTATCAAAAACTTCTTGTCTTTGCTAACTTTCAGGTATCTCAACACATGTTTCACTGCAGTCCAATCCTCAACTTTAGGACAGTTTACCTTTCTGCTAAGTACGCCAACTGCAAACACAATATCTGGCCTTGTGTTGTTTGCTATGAACATCAAGCTTCCAACGATGCTTCTAAACAACTCTGGATTTTCAAACTCTTTTGTTGACTCACCACTGACATAACCAAGACTCATAGGGCTTTTCATGACTTTAGCACTTTGCAGTCCACATTTCTCAATCAGCCTTTCTATCTTTTTCTGCTGACTTAACAAACATCTACCATTCTCAGTCCACTGAACCTCAATTCCATGGTAGGCTCTGAGAAAATCCAAATCCTTAATCACAATTTTTTTTGCCAATTCTTTCTGCACTGTCTCAATTTCTTGTTCTGACTTTCCAGCCACACACAAGCCATCAACATAAATCACCAATGTAACATCACCCTTTGTGTAAACACACACATCAGCAATGCTGCATTTGTATCCTAATTTCACCAACACTTCATGAATACAATTCCAACTTCTTGCACTCTGCTTCAAACCATACAAAGCCTTTTTTCAACTTGTACACTTTTCTATCACTGTCTTGTTCAAAACTCAAAGGCTGTTCCATGAACACATTTTCCTCAAGACAAGCATTCAAATACGTAGTTTCAAAATCAAAATGTTTCACCAACTGGCCCCTCCTTGCTTCTAAAGCCAAAACCAATCTGAGGCTTTCTGGCTTAGCTGTAGGAGAAAATGTTTTATCAAAGTTCTCAAACTTCTGTTGAGCAAAACCTTTTGCTACCAGCCTAGCCTTGTATCTATGACTACCAACCAGCATTTCCTTTCTCTTGAAAACCCATTTACAATCTATCACCTTGTGATTTTTAAGTCTCTCAACAACTTTAAACACTTCTTTGTCTATCAATGACATGTATTCCTGATCCATTGCGGAAAACCACTTCTCCTTTTCCTCCTCAGGAAAACCCTGCAAATCCTTAAAATTTTCAGGCTCATCAGCCACTACTGTACAGACTCTAGCTTCCTGCACTACAAAATGATCTGGAGGCTTTCTCACTCGCTGAGTCCTCCTAGGCAAGAATGTCCTTGTCCTACCTCTCTCATCCTCACTGTTAGGGCTTGTCTGAACTTCTGTATTGCTGTGTCTCTTTGTCTCAGACATTCTGGTTGTGGTTGGTCATATCTGTGTAGAATGATCTGATGTACTAGACTCACTGTCTGATTCTTGTTTTACCACCCCTCCATCTTTAGTACTCATTTCCAACTGCCCCAACTTAAGAAAAACCTCTTTGTTGGAATGCAATTTCTCCCAACCGAGTGCTTTTCAGACTGGGCACTTCTGGATTGCAATATTTCCCCACCACTAAGATGAAACCTATAGCTATTCCCAAAATATCCCACAAACATCAACCTGCACCACTTGGGCTCACCCTTCTTTCTGAAACTTGCAGGCACATGCACATTTGCATACTACCCAAACACTCTCAGGTATTTTAGGTTAGGTGGCCTTCCATAAAGCATACGAAATAGTGTTTTCTGTACAGCTGAATTCCAGACCCAATTTACCAAATGGTTAGCTGTAAGAATTGCCTTGCCCCAAAGCTGTTCAGATGCCTCCACATCTAACATCATGCAATCCTTCATTTGCTTTAGGACACCTATTCTTCTCTCTGCCAAACCATCCTCCTGCAGAACCACAAGGTTGGTGGTGTTGTGGCGAATTCCCTTTTTCTTCAACCAGTTTTTCAAACTATTTGATAAGAATTCTCCTCCCCGGTCTGTGACCAAAGATCCCACTTTTTACTCAAATTCCCTTTCAACCATGCTAACCCAATCTTTGAAAAACTCAGCTGCTTCACTCTTTTCTTTCATAAGCATCACATAAGAATATCTGGTAAAACAATCCACAATTACCATGAAATACTTGTTATTTTCCAGAGATTTAACCGTCGGGCCCGCAAGGTCTGCATGAATATATTGGAAAGGTCTTTTTGTTATGAGTTTGCTGCGTTTGCCACAGGAAAAGTCTTCAACTTTATCCTGCTGCAAACTGAGCATTCCGAATGATTTAGAATCATAGAATCATAGAATTATAGAATTGGAAGAGACCACAAGG
>CM034708.1:217297248-217313887 GCA_020142125.1 Phrynosoma platyrhinos | reverse complement strand
TATGACGAACTTGCCAAGAAAGCCCCCATGAGACATGGGGATTAGCTAGTGTTAGAATGTGTGTAGTGTGTTAGGAAACTATTGTTGCTGTTGAAACCATTGCTGATGAACTGCTGTTTGTTGATCTACTTGTGTTAAGTAGATTGGATAGATCACAGGTCCAGGCTGTCTGAAAGGCTGGATCTAGAGATCTTCAAGGGAGGGCTATTTCTGTCCATCCATCCTTACAGAAATGTCCGATGGGGACATGGGAGATGGGGCTTTTTTGATGGCTCCTCCCAGGTTTTGAAACTCCCTTCCTATAAAGGTTAGACAGGTGCCCTCTTTGATAACCTTCCATAGACAGGCAAGACATTTTGCTTCCATGGGCCTTTGAGTACTGTCTGTTCAGGAGAAAAGAGATCTTCAGAGTGTACTGTACCATTTATTTGTTGTGGTTTTCCTTTCTATTGGCCATGGTTTTAACTGCTTTTAATTCTGCTGATAGTTTAATTATATGTTTAACTTCCATACAATGTGAAGTTCTTAGGGATATCTGGCTTAGCTGCCTTGGGTCCCATGCCTTGGGTCATGGAATGTGGAAAACATAGTAGTAGCAGTAGTAGTAGGAGTAGGAGGAGGAAACATTGCAGGAGCAAGAGGAGGAAAGAAAGAAGAGAAGAAGGAAGATGAGGGGAGGAGGAGGAGGAGGGAGAAGAAAATATTGCAGAAGGAGGAGGTAAAAACAAAGTGAGAAAGAAGAGGAAGCAGGAAGAACAAAAAATCATTCATGGGATTTCCCTGTTAATGATTTGTTGCTGGTTATTCCTTGGTTATTCCCTGGATAAGTCCTCTCTAATTGCAACGTCATGTGATAATCTTAGCTGCGATCACGTGACTTTCCCTGGATAATGCCTTTTGAATCCCCCAATTTCCCCTGTGTGATAAAGTCCTAGGATGGATGGATTTTTTTTTCCAAATTAGCTACTGACAACAAAACTGGTAATGTGGTCTTATACATAAGATGAAAATAGACTTACTGCCATCACAGTCAGGTTTATAATTTTCTAAGCTTGAGAAGCCTTGTATCAGAAAAAAACTTGCAACCAGGAGGCCAAAGTGGCGGGAGATTGGTCCCATCTGTCCCTGATGGAAGAGAACAAAACATCCAGGAGAGTTGGTTGTAGCTTCTTTTGGAATAGGATCTTCATTCCATGGCATGTCTCTGCAGCCAAGAGATCTAGAGACTTGTGGTCCCGTCCCCCCGTGTCCCCCCCCCCCGCCAAAACAAACAGGAAATGAACACTCTGCAACATCATTTTTGGTCCAAACAGAACAGCATGAAGCAACTTTGCATGTGCACATTTGGATCAAATCATTGATCAGCTAAGGGCCTGTTGCATCAGTCCTCTTTTGCTTAAGTGGAACAACAAGCCAAGGTTCTCAGAAAAGAATAACCCAGACACAAGCAACTGGGATGCTATGAAAGGATGCTGTGGAAATAGAGTCTCTTCCTTGGTGGGGTTGAATATGATTTTTCCCCTAAACAGAAATGAAATGATGTTATTGTTGATTTTTGGTTAAAAAGTGTGCAGAGTATATGCAGAACTGCCTTTCACCAGCTCCATACATCTCTGGATCTGTAACTTGCTGCAGCCTTCCGGGATTCCATGAACAAGACCAGAGACCAAATTCTCTTCAAAAGAAGGGTCTTTATTCTTCAGATACAGAATTAACATGGTAACTATTTACATTGTAGAAAACCCATTAGAACAAAGAAAACTCTGTGCCAAGCCATGCCAATCCCAGCAAGCCCCTCAAGGAAAAAAACAACCCTCCACCCCCAGAGTGTTACCTTTATAGATATTTGCTAAACAGCTTCTAAACCCAGCCTTCTTCTGTGTGTCATGTGTCATGTGACCCTGGTTCTCACCAAACCTGATGACCTAATCTGTTTACACTCTTTCTTCCATGTTCCCAGACACAGATTGACCTTGGCTACTTTGTTTTGTATAATCCACCTGCAGGCTAAAGCTTTCACAGTTAGAAACTTTCCCACATCTGTACATTTCCACTTTGACTACAAAACCCAATAGTTATTCCATGCAGTTTCCATCCTTAAGAAGTATTTTTTTCCTTTCATTTCTTTCATTCAAAACAGAACCAAAATTTGTGAACAAAAATTATGCAGGGACATGGGTTGGTGCTACAACTCCAGAATCCCCTAGGCAACATTCCACCTGTCAATACTGTCCATCCTGGGAATTGTAGTCCAATGAGCTAACATTTCCAAGCTCTGTATGAAGCTACTTCAACTTTCTTTCAAACAATAACCTAAACACAGAAGCTATCATGTTGTCCATAGTCCTGTCTCTTTCCTTTCTGCCCCAGCTCCTTTTATTTTAGGCTGCATCTACACTGCAGAATTAATGCAGTTTGACACTTCTATAACTCTCTTGGTTCAATGCTACAGAATTCTGGGATTTGAAATCTGGTGAGATATTTAGACTTCTCTATCACAGAGCTCTGGTGCCACAACAAGCTACTGTTCCACAAAATGCAAGGGTCCCAAGAGAGCACCCACAATCAATATTCAAATTGGGACTTTAATTACTTCAAACGAAGGCTGCAAGAGGTTGTGCAAGTGGAGTTCTCCAGGTGTTCACACTGGCATTTAAACCACAAGCTGCCTCTGGAAATGGAAGCTCTATCACAGACAATCTAGTGACTCCGCTTAGGCCAAGGTGTGGCCTAATCTCACCATACCAATCCCCCCCCCACTGCCATGTTGTTCTGAAACTATTTGTTGTTGTTGTGTGCCTTCAAATTATTTCTGACTTATAGCAACCCTAAGGTGAACCTATCATAGAGTTTTGTTGGCAGGTTTCTCCAGAGGGGGGTTTGCCATGGCCATCCTCTGAGACTGAGTGACTTGCCCAAGGTCACCCATTGGGTACCCATGGTCAAGCTGGGATTCAAAACCTGGTCTCCCAGTACCCTAGTCCAACACTCAAACCATTACACCATTCTGGTCCTCTGGAACTATACTGTACAAATAAAGTCATTGTATTCTTTTTGATGGTCATACCCACAACCTTGATATATATCTTCGATTCCTTCCTCTCCTTTGCTCTCCATATCCAACTCAAACTACCAAGTTAATTACTGTTCTTTGCACAACTCTGCAAAGTCTCCTTTGTCTCAAGATCTGCCCCATATTCAGGTCCTTTTTTTCCCTGTCTACAGACATCTTCATTTCCTTCTTATTGTCCTCATTGCCTTCTTGTCTCATCCTTAACTTCATATGTGTGAGTGCATTGTGTGCCTTCAACTCATTTCCAACTTTTGATGACCCTAAGGCTAACCTATCATTGGGTATTCTTGGCAAGGTTTGTTCAGAGGAGGCTTGCTATTGCCTTCCCCAGAGGCTGAGAGCATGTGACTTGCCCAAGATCACCCAGTGGGTTTCATGGCTGAACTGGGAATCGAATCCTATTCACTCAAACCACTATGCCACACTGTCTCTCAAAGCCCACTCCATAATCCTTTCCAAATAAACATCATGCTTCTTCAATGGTATATTGGCCAAAACCAAAAAAAGACTCCAAATATAATCTTACCTGTGCTATATAGAGTCCTACATCTACTCCTTCTTCAGGCCTTGGAAATGTTGTTCAGGCAACTGCACTGTCTAAAATGTCATGTGTCTGATTCATAAATGGAGATATCAATCACAATTAAGGAGCACATAGAGACTATTTTGTCCAGTTGGCTCAGGAATGACCAATGACTTGGCCTCTAGGAAGCATGAATGAACCCCGTGTGGGGACAGGGAACAAGGCTACAATGTGAAGATAAAGACAAACATCCTCTTGGGTTGCACATCCTTTTATTATAAGTTCTCGTTTTGGACAAAAAATTGGCAACTGAAGGGAAAACATCATGGGGGGGGAGACAGAATTCTTGTTTGCAAGGCAATGCATCCCCCATAGATAAATTCTAAATTATTATCATTGTGCTAATGGTAGAACAGTTCCAGTCTCTTGGTAACCTCAATCATCAACTTAACACAGGTGCCAAAAAGCATATGGACGTTATCACACGTGGGCCAAAAAGTGATAATGAAGTGGAAATGAGGCATTCCGAAAATAAACTGAAAATAAACCTTGATTCCGCAAATGGTTTTCACATGTAATTACCTTAATTGCGAATTTACAGTAAGCGCATTTAATGTTCACACACAAGCGAGAAAAGCTCGTAAATGTACTAGAAATGATCTTCTTGCACATGCGCAGATAGAGGAATGCTCACTGGAACCATGGCAACAGCAGGGAAATGCTCCCAAATGCGCATTTGCTTTTCACATTATGGTAAATGTGAAATTACTGTAATTTCGCAAATGCATTTCCTCAAAACTACCGAATTTCAAAAGATCTCGGTTAACACCAGTTTCTGTCCACTTTCTGTCCAGTTTCTGTGTGACGTCGTGTGAAAACACGGGGCACTAATCCAGTTTCTGTTTGGGATTTGTGTCCCCATGTGATAATGTCCTAGGAAACAAAATGGAAAGTTGCAGAAATCAATTCAGTATTTTTAAGTACTGTGTCGTAGTGCATTAGTCCTATAGTGCCACCTTCTGTGACTAGTCTACCAGACAAAATGAAATGAATGGAATTAAATGCCATTTCCTTAAGTGTTCAGTTGTTGCTGTCATCTCTGTTACAGAGTAGGCTTTAAAATTTTCTCTAAAATTTGGTTTTATAATACAATTATAGAATTGGAAGGGACCAGAACAGTGGTTCCACAGTTCATTAAGAATAGTGGTTGTGTATAAGTGAATTAAGGGCAGGACTTTGGAGGAACCCTACAAAGATGAACATAGGTTGACAGAGGATGTGAGTGGAAGTAAAATTCACTTGGTAAGGTTAAGAAGTGACATGATAGACATGTTTAAATGTTTCAAGCAATGTCGTATGGAGGATGGAGCAAGCTTGTTTTCTGATGCCCCAGAGACTAGGAAATGGAGCAATGCATGCAAACTACAGGAAAAGAGATTCCACCTAAACATTAGGAGGGACTTCTTGACAGTAAGAGCTGTTCAACAGTGGAAGATGCTGCCTTTTTGAAAAGTGATGGAGACTCCTTCTTTGGAGGTTTTTAAACAGAATCTGGATGGCCTTCTGTTGAGAGGGCTTTGACGGTGTCTTCCTGTATGGCAGAAAGGAGTTAAAATGGATGGCCCTTGAGGTCTCTTCCAACTCTAGGATCCTACGCAATATACCTCTGCTAAACAGGACACAGATAGAAGGGCTCCATGTGCCAATCTGTTCTTCACTTGGTACTCTGTTGTACTTTTGATTAATATAACTAGTGGCAGCACTTTCAATTTAATAGAGTGGTGATTTGGCTTTGGGTTTTAATGTGAATGTTAAAGGGAATGTTCAAGCTGCTGAACCTTATCTTCAAAGATAAGATCTTTAAAGCTGACATCAGAACTACTATTTGTCGATGTTATTATCTGCCCTTGAGTAGATCTTGACCCATGACAGCCCTGTGGATGAGAGATCTCCAAGGCTCCCTATCCTCCACTGCTCTGCTTAGTTCCTGCAAATTCATACCCGTGACTTCTTTTATAGAGTCCATTTATCTATCATGCAGTCTTCCTCTCTTTCTGCTTCTCTCCACCTTTCCTAGAATTATTGTTTTTCCAATGAGTCATGCCTTCTCATGATGTGGCCAAAGTACAATAGCCTTAAGTCTAGTCATCTTGGCTTCCGGAAAGATTTCTGGTTTAATCTGTTCTAGCACCATTTGTTTGAATTCTTGGCTGTCCACGGTAACCTCAACACTCTTCTCCAGCCCCACATTCTCTCAAATGCATTGTTTTTCTTCCTTTCTTCTTTCTTAATTATCCACTTCTCACATCCATCCCTGGTGATTGGGAATACAATGGCTTGTACGACTCTAACTTTTGTGCTGAGTTGTATATCTTTGCATTTTAGAATATTTTCTAGTTCTTTCATATCTGCCCTCCCCATTCTTTAGTCTTCTTATAATTTCTTGACTGAAGTCAAGAAATCACTATATGTCCCACTATATGTCCCAAGAAACTACTATATGCTCCTGGATATGATCTACCTGGGCAGAAGAGTGAGGAGATGATGATAGTGTTGATGTTGGTGATGATGCATTTTTATCTGGCTCTTTGTATCAAAGTGTTATGCACACAGTTGACTCTTGTTCTTTTTCATAGATCCCAAGAAACATTTATGGTTATCTTTTCATCATATGCTGCTTGTACAACAATTTCATTTCATAAGGAAATTCATCCATGTTCCAAAGGCTATGGACTCTTAATGATTCAAGAAGTAAGATTTCTGGAACATGGAAAAATTTCCTCATGGCAGCAGGACAGGGAACAATGACTTTGAACAGCAAACATAAGATAGAGCGCTAACTGAATATTTTAAGGGGAGTCATGGTTGCCAAAAAGAACATGAGCCAATGTGACTCTGGCCCATGCAATGATGGGCTGCATCATCAGGAGTGCCACTCTAAATACTCAAAATGTGCCTATTCCATTCTGTTAAATCTGAGATGAGCAACTTCTGTGGGTCTAGGGTTTATTTTTGCAGTATGGTGTAGTGGCTAGAGTGTTGGACTAGGACTCTGGGAGACCAAGATTCAAGTCCCTGAGTGAGCTTGGGCAAGTGACATTCTCTCAGCCTCAGAGGAAGGCAATGGTGGCAAACCCAGGCTGAACAAATCTTGCCAGGAACACCTCATGATACATTTACCTGAGAGTCACCATAATTCAGAAAAGACTTGAAGGCACACATCAACAAACAAACAAACAACAACAACATTATTTATTTCTTATCCACCTCTCTCTATGGATTGATAACAACAATAACCCTAGATTTTGACAAGCTGTATCTTCTGAATGCCCCTCACCCCCCCCCCCCAAAAAAAAGGATTGTGTTTACATTGAGTTTGTTGAGAGTGACATTTGTCTTATTGGGGATAATATGACAAATGACTGAGTCAATAGACTCAGATTAAACATAATACTTACTTACTTTTGGTTTAGACCGAAATAACACTTGGGTAGTGTAAACGCTACTCTTCTACTAAACACCAACATTGTACAACCAAAAATGCTGTCAGCCAATGTGCCTGCTTATTGTCCACGTCTGCAATGAGTAATGCACAGCAGCTTTTTTGACAGTCCTAGGGGATCAAGGGGTACATTGAAGGTGTTGACCAACAATATCCAAGTCAACATTCAAAAGCTTGAACTGACTCAGCTTCTGACCCTTGCCCTTCAGAGTCTACATGGGATGTTCTTAGCTTACTACCAAAGTAGGGCCACCATCTTCCTTTGGTTTCAAGGCAGGCCTGCCAGCCCCTTCTACTTTTAAGTGTAGCCTGTTATTACAGCTCTCCTCTTCCTTATCTAAGGAGGCCTCCTCTTGGTAGGTCATGAAATGGGGGTCATTCCTGTTTTACTAAATCTGGAGCTGCTCTGGTGTGCTAGATTGTAATTCCTAGCATCTCCAGGTTCCATAGTAGAAACCATAAACCTCAATAGACTGGCAGGGCTGTCATAGAAGGGAGAATGATTCCTTTATGACTAAAGTAAACTTACCTTTTGTCACACAGTTTTCTTCCTGCTCAGCTGGTTTAGCATATAAAATGGTCTCTCCACATTCACTGGGGTTAGGAATGAAGGACCTCCATGAATGTGAAGAAACTGCAAATAAATTTTAAAAACCACTCTTTTTTTTTTACCTAAGAGAATGCTTCTCTAGGAATCCCCTGGTCCTCCAGTGCAACTCTGTGGTCAACATCTGCCAGAAGTTCATAGAATCATATTGGAGGAACTACACATGCCTAGAAAAGTGTTTTCTCTATGGACTTCTATGTTCTCCAACACAACTGTATGGTCAACTTCTGGCAGAGTTGCACTGGAGGAGATTCCTAGAGAGAACATATTAATCAAAACCACAAATAATTGAAGCTGCAAAAGTCAAAGCCACAAATGTGGAGTGCCAACTGTAGTTGGTGTGGGTCTTATTAGGGTTTGAGTTATCAGGTCCTTCAGTAAGTGAGTGAGTGTGTGAAAATGCATGAGAAAGAGGATAAGGGATGTGTTAGTATTTTCTCCCACCTTACTCTCAAATACTATGAGATCCCTATCCTCTTGATCATCTGTTGTCACCTTCAGATGAAAATGTTCTCTGAGTGCTTTTTGGATTAAGCCAGGGGTAGGCAACCTAAGGCCCGGGGGCCGGATGCGGCCCAGCGAGGCCTTTGGACCGGCCCCAGGCCAGTCCTTCCGCCGCCGGCGGCCATGATGATATTTATTATTGTTATTACTTGTTCTTGGGGTTTTCTTGGCAAAATCTCCACAGGAGTTTTGCCATGGCTTTTCTGGGGCTTAGAGAGTGTGCATGCATATTTTTTAAATTTTTAAAAAATATTTATTTATTTATTTATTTATTTATTTACTTGTGGTGCTTCGGCCCCCCAATTGTCTGAGGGGCAGCAACCCGGCCCACGGCTTAAAAAGGTTGCCTACCCCTGGATTAAGCTGTTGTGCTTCCCTTGTGCATCAAGAGGTCTCATAGAGTTCCTCCACATAGGCATACATGCTATGCCACACCCAACTAGATTACAAATCCTCTGGATGGTCATTTTATTACCCAACAATAACTCAAGTTTCCCTAGCTTTGGACAAATCAAAAGTATTGCTACAGAGAGACTGACTACTCTCAGGTGAGTGCTCTCTCTATTTTGGCCTCCTAAACCCTCCATGACTACAGAGGTGCTCCCCGTACATTGCAGGTTGACATCAACCTATGGCAATCCTATGAATGAGGGACCTCTGAGAAATCCTTAATTCACAGCCTTATGCAAGGATTGGGAAATTATAATTGTGGCTTCCTTGATTGATTGGGGTCTAATCTGCCCTGCAGAAATAATGCAGTTTGATGACATGTTTAACTACAATGGCGTAATGCTATGGAATCCTGGGATTTGTAGTTTAGTGGGGCACCAAAGCTCTCTTACAGAGAAGGTTCAATATCCCACAGAAGAACAAATCCCTGAATTCTATAGCACTGAGACATAGCCCCTATAGCAATGCTCCCTCTCTTAGAAGGTAAGTAGGCACATCTCTTGCCACATTTTGAAATCTGCAGCACATTTGCACTAAAAGTGGAGCACTGATCTGTTAAGAAGAGGAGTTGATGGGGGCCAAGTAAATGTTAAAACTAAAAATTCTTCTTCTTCATATGTTTTAGATGTGCTTAGACTGGTTCTCTTCAACTAGAATACAGTAAGCAACTGGCATTCCCATATTCTCTCCCCATCTCCCTGAGATATGCCAGTGGACAAACTTTCAAACTAGAGATGGACAATTATCAGGGGCTGGAGGACCTGTTACACAAGCATAGGTGCTTTTAAAGATGGGGCAGCCAAGAGCGGATCCAGTACCAGGGGTAGGCAACCTTTCCCCTTTAAGGGCCGAGGGACTTCAGCTCCCAGAAGCCTCAGCCATGTTGGCTAATAGTCTGGGATTCTGGGAGCTGAAGTCCCTCGGCCCTTAAAGGGGACAGTTTGCCTACCCATGCATAGACCTCCAAACAACTCTGAAGGGTCACTCTCAGCATCTCTCCAACTCAAACAATTCTGGTGCTTTTTTTGCCAGAGAATGCACCTCTGCATTTCCCCTCCGCCCAAAATGGGAATCAATTTCATCACAATATGGGTGCATGCCAGTCAGCCACCATTGTTGAAAATTATTTTTGCTGGGGTGAAAAAAGACCTCTCCTTTTAAGATGTCCCTCCAAAAATGTAGTAAAATTGTCCTCATGCCTGGAATATTTGGAGTCCAATTGCGATTAGCAGTGGGGTTAAGTCCAGGAGTTGTCTGGCTGTCCCTAAGCACCCAAGACCAGAAAACCCAACTTCTACCCTTTTCTGGAGGACCATAGCTGTTGCTTCTACTCTTCCTAGGACCTTATCACACAGAGGCAAATTGCTTAAAACCCATGCACAAACTGGATTTAAAAATCCGAAAAAAAAAACCTGCAAAAGCGGGTTGTTTTTCAGATGTATGTGCATAAATGAGAAATAACACAACATCAACCTGAACGGAAAGTCACCCAAACCTGCTCCTTTTTACTTTTAGAAGTTCCCGAAAGTAAAAAGGAGTGGATTTTGTCGGCTTTCCGTTCAGGTTATTTTTGCATTATTTCTCTTTCATGCAAATGTTGTCTGAAAAACAACCCACAATTGTGGGTTTTGTCTACTTTCTATTTGGGTTAACCCCGAACATCATGTGGATAACAACCTGTAAAAGCGGGTTGTTTTCACTTTAAATCTAGTTTCTGCATGGGATTCGTCCCATGTGATAAACTCCATGGATTCATAGAGTTGGAAGAGAACCCCAAGGTCATCCAGCCCAGCCCATTCTGCCATGCAGTAAGACACCATCAAAGCAGTCCCTGAGACACATGGCCATCTAGCTTCTGCTTAAAAGCCTCCAAAGGAGGCTCCATCACTCCCTAACCGTCACCCTAACCCTTAAAGTGGACTCAATTTGCACTATTTCTGGCAGTCTGCAAAGGCCCCTACAAGTCCTTATGATCAAAGGTTTAATTGAGGGATCTGCAAAGTAATGTGTTCCTGATTGTACACATGTATTGTCATGGATCAAAAGTGATCCCTGCAGAATCTCTGCTTAAATAGGGCTGCTGCCACACTTTAGAAATCATGCAGTTTGATGTCTCTTTAACTGCCATGGCTCCATCCCATGGAATCCTAGGATTTATAGCTTGTTGTGGCACCAGCAGTCTCTGAAAGAGAAGGTTAAATAGCTCACCAAGCTCCTTCTTTGGAGTCTTTAAACAGAGGCGGGATGGCCATCTGTTGGGGATGGTTTAATTTTGAGTTCCTGCATGGCAGATTGGGTTGGACTGGAAGGCCCTTAGGGTTTCTTCCAACTCTATGATTCTATGATTCTAAGACACACTGCAGAAATAATCCAATTTGAGACTGCTTTAACTACCCTGGCCTGGTGCTAGGGAATCCTGGGAATTGTAGTTTATTGTGGCACCAGAGCTCTCTGAAAGAGAAGGCTAAATATCTCACAAAAGTACAGTTCCCAGAATTCCCTGACATTGAGCCAGGACATAGTCTCAAACTAGATTATTTCTGCAGTGTGTTTTGGACCCAAATTACAAATCCCAGAATTCCATAGCACCAAACCATGGCAATTACAGCAGTGTCAAACCACATTAATTCTGCAGTGTGGCAGCAGCCTAGGTCTCATGTTTGCAAGGAACAAAGATGTGGCTCCCTTTGCTATTTTGCAGGCAATGAAGGGTTACCAACAAAGGGCCTCGGCAGACGGCTTATTGAGCCGTCTCCGAGGCCAGGAAGAGGAGGGGCCACCGCACGCGCGGCGGCCCTTCCTCTTCCTGAGGTCGCCCTGAACGCTTCCGGGCCACCGGACGCCCGGCGCGTTCAGATCGACCTCCCTCCGCAGTGGCCGGACGCGCTGCGGAGGATAAGTCAGGGAAAGGGCGCCCGCCGCTTTTAGGGCACCCTTTCTCTGACTTATGAAAGGAGCGCCAATTTGGCGCTCCTTTCAGGGTTGCTCCAGGAGTGCCGCGGTGGGGCTGCCATAGCCCCGCGGCGCTCCGGGCCAGGGTGCTCCAAACGCCCTGGTCTGCATCCCCCCAAAGGTACAAAAGCTCTCTCCTCCCACTACAGATATTACCCCAACTTCTGCTTTGGGATTCTTTTCTCATGGAGGTGCATGCCATTTTTAAAAAAATTAGGGGGCCAACTGATGTGTTGTTATTTTCTTTTTCTTTTGTGCTTTCTCTAAAAGGACAGATGTGGTCTGCCTCCGCTTCCTCCTCCTCTTCCAGATTCTGTTATTCCTTTGGTATCCTGGTTGCCAGCTTGGTTTTGAGAGGTGAGATCCCCCGAACAAAACTGAGCCTTCGTTCCAAGAGCAATATAGTCATCCATAGCTGAGATCCTACATCATGTTTGAATAGTGTAGTCCTAGACTCACAGAATTAGGTAGCCATTGTGCTATACCACCTTCCTGCCAAATACTGACATTGCACAACCAATGGTGCATCTGCCATAGAGAGGGGGAAATATTCAAAAGTATTCAGGAAATGGCCTAAAAATTTGTAGACAATAAGAATCCCAGACTACAAGAATCTTCGCAGTTTGGGACTTATTCTGCGCAAAATTTGTACCGTGGTTGTTTTGTGCAGAAAACAGAATCTTCTGTAAAGAAAATAGCATTTGTACACAGAAATATTATTTCCTGGATAGAATGTGCTGTTTCCTGTACTGAAAATGCTGTAACTGGAGATTTATTCTGCACAAAATTCACAAATGTTTGATTTCCATATAAAGCAACATTTTCTGTGCAGGAAACATCATTCTCTGTGAAGGAAATAATATTTCTGCATAGCATTATTATTTTCTGCATCACAATATCTTGTTTTCTGTGTAGAAAATGCTGTTTTCTGTATAAAGCAATCATATTTTTGTTTTTTGGGTTGTTGTTGTTGTTGTTGTTGTTGTTGTTGTTTTGCAAAATAACTCCCAAATTGTGAAAAGGCTTTGAAAACTGCATCAATAGAAGTATAATGTCTAGATCGAGAGAAGCAACAGTGCCACTGTATTCTGTTTTGGTCAGGCCTCACCTGGAATACTGTGGAATACTCCTGATGGTAAGAGCTGTTTGACAGTGGAAGATGCTCCTGTCTCAGAGAATGGTGGGGTCTCTTCTTTTGGAGGTTTTTAAACAAAGGCTGGATTGTGTTTTCACAATTGTGTTTGCAGATTGGGATTGGACTGGATGGCCATTGGGGTCCCTCCAAACTCTATGATTCTATTATCCTTGTTGTTATAAGTTGCCAAGTCAGGTTTTTTTAAATAAATTTTATTTTGAAAGTATATATCATAAAATATAGAAAAACAGACATATAGAAAAAAAGAAAAGAAAAAAGAAAAAGACAACAGTACATTAGATATTATCTACAGCAGGGGTCGGCAACCTTTTTTTTACCTGGGGCCGGTCCCTTCTGGCGATCCCTTCCAGCGGGGTGGTGGGGAATAGTGGTGCATGCACTCGCTCGCTCGCTCATTCGCGCGCACCCCACCGCCGTGCACGCTGCCACCGCCACCACTGCTGCCACTGCTGCCGCCACCACCACGCACACTGCGACCGCTGCCGCTGCTTCTGTGCATGTCGAGGCCACCATTTTGGAAAACAACCCTAATGTTTCTTCCTAATGTTTTCCAAAATGGTGGCTGCAACATGCGCAGCGAAGGTGGCAGGCGACAGTGGAGGTGGCGAGGGTCGGCGGGGGCCAGTAAGCAGTGGTCCACTGGCTGGAACTGGCCCACAGGCTGTAGGTTGCCAACCCCTGATCGACAGCATCACAAAAATTTTGTAAACTATTAGATACCATATATCTCCCATATCCTAGGACAAGGGTTGGCAACTTTTTTTTTTTTTGGCATGCCAGGAGGGGGTGAATGGCACTGGGGGCACTCGCACACTTACATGGACATGCGCACAACTCCCACCATCGTGCTCATGCATGCGTGCATTTGGGGCACCATTTTGGAAACCAAAATGGCACCCTGCATCATGCGCACATGTGCATTATGGCGGGTTGCCATTTTGGAATGCCTAATGGCGACAGCGCTGTGCGCATGCACATGATACCAGTGCCATTGGGTGTTCCAAAATGGTGCTCTGCATCACATGCATTTTTGTCTCTTTCTCTTTCTGCTTGGCCCACTTCTTTCTCTGTATAGCTTCTTGTTTTCATTGAAGTATAATTCTTATTATCTGTTTGCAGTCCATCTTGAGATCTTTCTCTCCTCACAAATGTATTTTGAATTTCTTGGCTATATTTTTTCCAAAAATCTTTGGCTTTTTGTATTGTATTTAGTTTATACCAGGGGTAGGCAACCTTTCCCCTTTAAGGGCCATTTCTGTTTGTAATTGACTGATATTCCTTCTAATTTTCCCCATTTATATATAATCTTTTTCTTAATTGTGTGGTCAAAATTTTACAATCTTCTCTCTTTTTTAATAATCTTTTTGGAATATCCTTATAAATTTTATTCTGTTTCCTTCTAGTATTAAGTCCTTTTGATAGCTCAGATGAAGGATAGCGTCCCTTATTTTCTTTCTCACAAAATAGACTACTACGGGCCTTTGCAGACTGCCAGAAATAGTGCACATTAAATTGAGGCACTGCCCTGGCTCAGTGCTAGGGAGTCATGGGAACTGTAATTTATGGTGGCATCAGAGCTCTCTGACAGAGAAGGCTCAATGTCCCAGAAAAAAAAATACAATTCCCATGACTCCCTAGCACTGAGCCAGGGCAGTGCCTCGATTTAATGTGCACTATTTCTGGCAGTCTGCAAAGGCCCTACATCTCTTGGGGTATTTCTTTCTCTTGCAATCAAAGAGTTGACTCTAAATGATTTATTGATTTCCCAGGCAAATTCAGATTTTGTTATGTCCATATATTCTGCCAGAATTGTTGTTAGATAATTATTTAAATCTTCATTTCTTTGTTCTTTCAGACCTCAAATTTTTAAACAATTTTTGTTTGAGTTCATCTAAAGCTTTTTTATCTAAATCTTTCTTGTGTGTTATTTCCATTTTCAGCAGCATATCTTCCACTTCTGTTGTTTTGTCTCTAATTTCTTTATCTTAATGTTAGCTTGTTTAGTATCTTTTTTTACTTCTTCTAAAGACTGAGATATTATTTTAATTTCTGGTATAAAATCTTGCTTTAAATTTATCCTCAAATCTTTCATTTCTTGATGGAAGATTGTTTGCATTTGTTGCATCTCGGTACTTATTTTCCTTATTTCTTCTAGCATGGATTCTTGTTCTATCGAGGCCCTTCTTTGTTATTGTACATTAGTGTGAGCTTGCACCATTTTGTTGTTGTTTTTTTGTGAGGTTGCCATTTTAAGTATCAACTTCGATTTTAAAATCAAGTGGAGAAAAAAGATTTTTTTCCTTTTAATTTTTATTTTATAATGAAGTGTCTATTATTTTCAATATCTCTAAATTAAATTTTAATTTAATTGATTCTCCAATTACTCCAACCTCTTAATTTCAGTATATATTTAATCAGCATATATTTCTCCTTTTCTTCTCTTTTCTATATTTTTTCAATTTTCTTTTTCTATTTTCCTCCTCTTCCTCTCTCTTACTTCTTCAAAAACCACCAAATTTTCTCGCTAATTGTCTGTTCTCAGTTTGGGTAATTACAACTCTGTTTATATCTTAATGCTTGTGAAAATTATAAAAGTTGATTAGTTCTTGTTTGAATGCTAAAGTAACTCTCTGCCTTAACAAGTTGGCTTCCCCCTTTCCCCCTACTTTGAAAGCCTTTCACAGTGATATATTTATATTTATATCTAGAACCGCTAGTACTTATCTGCCTCAGCGTTCGTGAAAGGCTTGGCTCTCTTGGCTAATTACAGCCTTTATTCTCTCCTGTGTTTCACATTCTATGTTCTACGTGTTGGAGGGTTCTCCATGTTGCTGATCTCAATAGACCTTCATGTTTTTGGCCTTCATGAGGTCCCTCGCCTCTTCCCTACCGGGAGAGTCTAAATTTGCTGGTCTTGGGGTGATAAGCAGACTTGCTACTTTCACTTCTCTTTTACTCCTTGCTTTCAGCCCTCCAAGAAGAACCATCTGTCAGAGCTCTGACAGCTATTTCCTTGTGCCTACATCCACCCTCTGGAAGTTTCTTTTCTTCTTCTTCTTCTCTATGTCTTTTTTCCCCTCAAAGTTGCTACTGCTGTTCTTACTGGGAGCATGTGGTGAGAAGGTGGTTTTGAGCCTCACTGCCTCCTGGCCCTGCTTTCAGCCTTGGTCTCTTCCTCCTCCCTCTTTCTGCTGCTGCTGCTGCCGCCGCGATTGTTACCAGGAGGGTGTGGTGGCGGGGCAGTTTTGAGCCTCGCCGCCTGCTGGCCCCACTCTCGGGCTCAGTCTCCTTCTCCTCCCTCTTCCTCCTGCTCCTGCTGCTGCTGCTGCTGCTGCTACCATTGTTGTTACCCCCCCAAGTCAGTTTTGATGTATGGTTCCCATCAATGAGAGACCTCCATCTCATCTGCAACCTTACTCAAGTCTCACAAACTCAAGGCATCTGTGGCTTCTTCCACACTACGTGTATTCTTGCACAAATGCATTTTCCCCAACCAAGGGGCTATGCAGACAGGCAGGAAAAGGTGACTTGAAATGGCCTTTTCCCTAAGCTGCAGCAACCACACTGCCTGCCCTGAGGTTGCCCTAAATGGGGATGGAGCAGCTGCACTGGGGGAAGTCAATACAGCTTTTCTGAGGCTGTATTGAAGCCTCCACAACCACACCACCAGCCCCCAAGGACGCCGCAAAGGGAGATGGAGCAACTGCATGGGTTGGCAGTAGCTGCTTTAATTTTTTTTGTTCTCAAACCCAGGCACACATGCGCAGGATCAACTCTCTATACCTGTGCATCTGTGCAGGAAAACATCCATGTGCACCTGCACGGGACCTGTCATAGCTAGTATACAGTCTGTCACTCTCTGTGTACAAAGC
>CM034708.1:217250659-217274272 GCA_020142125.1 Phrynosoma platyrhinos | reverse complement strand
TGACACCTTTGAGGGGGGCTGGTGGGAAGGGGTGCCTTCTGGGTCTGGTGGTTTTTTCTGGTCAGACAGGAAAACATGTCTCTTCTCTTTGCTCCCTGGCCAGCAGCTCTGCCAGACCTGGAAAAGCTGTGGGACGGCAGGAGCAGCCCATCCCCACCAATGGCCACTGGTGGGACTGGGCTGGGCTGCCTTCTGCATCTGGCAGCTTTGCTGGCTTGGCAGGAAAGAGACTTGCTTCCTTCTCTTGCCTGTCCAGCAGCTCCTTCAGACCCAGAAAGGCTGTGGGGTAGCAAGAGCGGCCGCTGGCTGCTGAAGAGAGGAGAGAGTCTTTGGAAAGTATTTTCACTGGGTGTCAAATATACTAGTCGAAGATTCAAGGGTTGGAACCATATGCTCCTCTAGGTTGGCTATGGATAACCCCCATATGGTTGGATTGCAGCTCCCAGCATTCCTCACTATTGGCTATGCTGCCAAGGGGCTGTTAAGATTTGCAGTCCAGCAGCATCTGAAGGGCCACATAACTGCCATCCATGTTGCCAGTTGCTATTCCTTTTTTTGAGCAGACCCATTAAATATGGCCCAAATCTAACAGCTAGTCCCAACTACAGTGGGCCCATTGAAGCAATGAGATAATGTTTGTTTGTTGTTTTCCCACTACGTTTCCAGTCCTGCAGCTTCTCATTCATAGAACTTTTCATATTCATGATCATTACTTAGTCATGATTTTGACACTATTGCCATGATTGTGATCTCCACCGCAAACCTACTTCACTGGGCATCATCTTCATGGGGAGAAGGAGATCCATTTTGTCAGAGATCAGGGCATGCATGAGTGATGTCAGGTTTGGGGGAGTCTGACATCCTAGTGTCCAACATACAAACCATACCATACTGTGTCTCTAAAACTGACTTATGATGCCCCTATCCTTCAATTTTCTTGGCAAGATTTATTCAGATCACATTGCCAGTGCCCTGTAGACTCTGATGGCTGAGTGGGGATTCGAAGCCTGGTGTCTCAGAGTCCTAGCCCAACATCCACATCACTTTACAACCCTGGCCTTATGTTATGATTTTAACCAACCCTTTTGATTGAAATCCCTGGAATGCTGGGACACATTTCTTGTCTTCTTACTCCTTTCAGACAACAGTGCTGGCCATTTCTTTTCAAGTTGCAAGAATTTATCCTGCCATATGGAATATCAGCCAGAAACTAGTAATTCATAATCTTGTATTTTCCCCCATTTTTTAAAAAAACAAGACTATATGTTATGATTTTTATAACATTGCTGTTATGCCATCCCACTCTCTCCGGTTTTCTCCTGTCCTGATAAAGTTCACTGATCACAAGCCAGGAGGAAATTTCATACTGTTCCTTCAGCCATATCTTCTCAGTAATTAAAACAACATAATAGAGGTTTATGGATGGAGCAGCTCTGGTACATGCAGAAATTCCCTCTGGAAGGACATGTTCTCCACTACGACAAAGCATCAAGATCTCAAGAGGGAGATGGTCAGCCTTCAGTTCTCACTTGTTCATTTGGTGACCATCATGGTTATAACTATGAGTGTTCTTACTCAGAGGTGGCCATGTCAGAGATGCAGAGAACCTGCTCTAGAAGGTGCATCTACACTGTAGAAGTAATGCAGTTTGACACCACTTTAACTGTCATGGCTCCATCCTACAGAATCTGGGGAATTTGTAGTTTGGTGAGGCAGCAGCACTCTTTGGCCGAGAAAGCCAAATCCCAGGATTCCACAGGATGGAGCTGCAGCACTTAAAGTTGTGTCAAACAGCATTATTTCTACAGCGTAGATGCACTTGTGGTTTTATTTCAAACTTTAAAGGAGGTGTCCAAGCTTCTGGGCCTATTTGGGGATAGGATTCAGCTCCACTATTTCAGAAAGCCATTTTAATTTTCAATGAAACACTTTTCTTTTCTTTTAACACTAGACTCTAGAGACCAAGGTTCGAATCCCTGCTCGACCATGGAAACCATGAGTGATGTTGGGTGAGTCACAGTCTCTCAACCTCAGGGGAAAACAATGGCTAAACCTCCTCTGAACAAATCTTGCCAAGAAAACCCCAAGATAGGTTCGTCTAATGGTTGCCATAAGTTGGAAACAACCTGAAGACACGCAGCAGCAGCAGCAACATCAACATCCTAGATCAGCTGCATAGTCAGCCCTCCGTATCAACAGATTCTTTATCCAAGGATTCAACCATCCATGGCCTGAAAATACTGGAATTATAAATAAATTCCAAAAAGCAGACCTTGATCTTGCCATTTTATAAAAGGGACATCTTTCTACTATGCTATTGTACATAATGGGGCTTGAGCATTCACAAATTTGGTATCCATAGGGGGTTCTGGAACCAAACCCCAGCAGATACGAAGGGCCAACTGTATACTCAGTTAAGTATCGTGTCCTGGCCCAAACCCCTGTCCAAACTTGGTTTACTGGGCAGCAGCCACTGCGAGCAACAGGGGTCTATTTCCTTCTCAATTGAGGTGTGGCAGACTGGCATTTCCACCCCAGCCCTGCCAACGATCTCTGGTGTGACAATCAAAAGCCAGATCCCTCTTGCAATTCCTCCTCACACCAGAGATTGCTGGCAGGAGTGGAGTGGAAATATCAGTCTGCTGCATCTCACTTGACAGAAGAGCAGACCTTCATTGCTGGCAGTGGCTGATGCCAAGTAAAGCAGTTTAAAGTCATGGCAATTGTGAATCCCAGCCTCCAAATTTCCTTGTGGTTCGTACCAGCTCCCTCCACCTTTTGATGCCTCACTTTCTGACAACTCACTCTTTTAACACTTGCAAATTATAAAACAGTTCCACTAATTCAACAGGGGTTCTGCTTTTTCATCAGTTCTTCTTGCCTACAAGGCTTTCTAGAGGCTGCGTGCATGCACTGCATTAATTCTGCAGCATGGATGCAGCCCACTTGAGGCCCCTCTATCTCCTCTTTTGAGATGAAGGGTTCTTCCATCCAAAACCAGAGGGGTGTGTGAAAATCCAATCATTTCCCCATATATTTTTGCTTGAAATCCTTCTTAACTAAGGAACTGCCCACAAAGGTTGTCTTTGCACTATACACTGTTATGCCCATTGCATACCTCTTTTAACTCCCATGGTATCATCCTATGAAATCCTGGGATTTTTAGTTGGGTGAGCCACTTGGAATTCCCCATTAGAGGGCGCCAATGCCTGTTTACAGATAATTGTTGTTGTTGTTGTTGTTGTTGTTGTTGTTATATTTATTTATATCCCATCTTCCTCCCTGTATACCTTCCTCCCTGTATACTCAAGGCGGCTAACAAAATTTTAAATAATCCAAGTTAAAACAAAACAAAGCATTAAAAAAAATTAAACAATTTCCAGCTACCTTTGTGCTTGTGGGAGGGGGGTTGCATATTTTGTGTGTGTGTGTATTATATAATATTATATTTATATTGTATAATTATTTTTATTATTCATTGTAACTTTTATATCCCACTTTTCTCCAAGTTTCATATATACAAAACTCTGCTTTAAATGCCATAGCTCCATCCTATGGAATCCTGGGAGTTGTAGTCTGTTGTGGCACTAGAGCTCTCTGACAGAGAAGACTAAATACCTCCCAAAAGTATAAATCCCTGAATTCTATCTCATGGAGCCATGGCAGTTAAAGCCGTGCCAAACTGCATTATTCCTGCAGTGCAGATTAGACATTAGCAACAGATTTGGCCTGTAAGTAATAATTAAAGGATCTTTCTAAGTATTAAGATGGTTGCTGTTTTCTTCATGTTGAACCAAATACAGTGGTTCCTCCACATTTACTTGGGTTAAGGGTGAAGGACCCCCATGAATGTGGAAAAACCACAAATAAAAAAATACGAATCTTTTTACCTAAGAGAATACCTCTCTAGGAATCTCCAGGCCCTCCAGTGCAACTCTATGGTCAATATCTGCCAGAAGCTGATCATGGAATCATGTTGGAGGACCTACAAATGCCTAGAGAAGTGTTTTCTCTAAGAACTTCTAGGTTCTCCAGCACAACTCTATGATCAATGTCTGGTAGGAGATTATCAGAGGGAGAGGGTCGGGGAAGCTGGGAGTAAAAGATATAATTGTGCGATCGCACTAAAGATTTTCAGGCACATCACGCTCATCCAGGACTTATCCCATGAAGATCCAGGAATGCTCCTGGAACTAAACAATTCCTGGGGCCTCCTCATGAATGGTTTGTTGCTGAAGCATTCCTGTATCTTCATCAGATAAGTTCTGGATAAGCGTGATGTGTCTGGAAATCTTCTGCGCGATCGCGCAATTGTGCCGTATATGCTTTTTACTCCCAGCTTTTTCCCGTCTTATAATCTCCATAGAGTTGCACTGGAGAATTCCTAGAGAGAACATATTAATCAAAACTGCAAATAGTCAAATCTGCAAAAGTCAAATCCGCAAATGTGGAGGGTCAACTGTAAAAATAAATCGAGGAAAAATAAAAAATGATGGAAGGACAATTTAAATACTTTTGTACTTTCCCTCTCTCTGCCCTTACCCCAGCACTACAGTACAAAAGTCACTGAGCACATTTTATTTTAAAACACTTTTAATTTGAAAATATAAATAGACAATGAGATGGCATGAGTGATGCCCAAGGATTAGCCTTTGCTTCTTCCTCCTCTTCTTCTTTGTGCTGCCTTAGGTCTGGTTACTTATTCTGTACTCTCTCTGCTTTAGAAGTTACTTCTGGAGCAAGGAATGCATCTCCCCTGAGCTTGCTAACCCAGGAGACAAGAAAGACGAGCACAATACAATCTCACTATAACACAGTTGTCTGTTCAAGTTTGCAATACATTTCACTTCTTCCTTTTGCATATCTACCCAACAGGGCTACCCAAGGGCAAAGCCAGGAAGATACTGGTGGTGAATGGAAGATATAGCCTCAGAGATCTCTTGGACAGCTGGTTCTCTGTCTTTCCAGCCACCTGGAATACACAACCTTCCTGAATGGTAAATAACATAGTATTCATTGCTCAGGGGAGGATGGGAGAAGTCATCTGGGTAAGATCAAGATCTGAGAAGGTAGGCAAGGAAAGGGGTGATTTGAAAACCCAATGGGGAGGGTGAGACACCTTTACTGATCTCCTTGAATTACAGGGTGGAGTATCCAGGTAAGAGGATATATCTTCTCTTTTGTATTTTAAAAACCTATCCCAATTTCCATGTATGATAGCTGTTGTGAGGACTGAGCCATTGCAGGTGTGAGCTGAGTCAGAAAGAGAAGTTCAATCTCCATCTTTGGAGGTCTTTAAACAGAGGCTGGATGGCCATCTGCTGGGGATGCTTTGATTTTGAGTTCCTGCATAGCAGAAGGGGGTTGGACTGGACAGCCTTTGCGGTCTCTTCCAACTCTAGGATTCTAATTTCCTTAGAATCACAGAATCATAGAATCGTAGAGTTGGAAGAAACTGCAACGGCCATCCAATCCAACCTCCTTCTGCCATGCAGGAAGACACCATCAAAGCCCGCCCTGGGACAGATAGCCATCCAGTCTCTGTTTAAAAACCTCCAAAGAAGGAGACTCCACCACCCTCCGAGGGAACATGTTCCACTGCCCTAACAGGAAGTTCCTCCTAATGTTGAGCTGGAATCTCTTTTCCTGGAGCTTGCATCCATTGTTGCAGGTCCTGTTCTCTGGAGCAGCAGAAAACAAGCAAGTTAGCTCCCTCCTCAATATGACATCCCTTCAACAGGGCTATCACATCACCTTAGCACCATTTCATAGGGGCCCGGACACAAGATCATAGAATCATAGAGTCGGAAGAGACCACAAGGGCATCCAGTCCAACCCCCTGCCATGCATGGATTGGGGCATGGAGATAGGGCTTTGTGAGAGGGAAGTGGTTTAGATACCTTCCCTCATATTGATTCCTCCAAAGGTCATCTAAGGAAATAAGGCATCTATTATACACTGCTGTCTACACCAGGGCTTGAGCATGTTTTATTACTGGATAGAATCATAGTTGGAAGAGACCCCAAGGGCCATCCAATCCAACCACATTCTGCCAGCAAGAGGACACCACCAAAGCACAATGTAGGCTCCCAACTGTTAAAGGAATCTGAATTTTGTATGGAATCATGGAGTTGGAAGAGCCCACCAGGGCCAACCCCATTCTGCTATGCAGGAAGACACCATCCAAGTACTCCTGACAGATAGTCATCCACCCCTGTTTAAAAATCTCCAAAGAAGGATATTGCAGCACCCTCTGAAGCAGCAGTGTCTTCCACTGTTGACCAACCTCTTACTACCAGGAAGTTCTTTCTAATGGTGAGGCGGTGGAATCTCTCTTCCTGTAGTTTGCATCCATTGCTCCTTTCCTAGTATCTGGAGCAGAACAAAACAAGCTTGCTCCATCCTCAATATGACACCCTTTCAGATATTTAAACATGCTCCTCAGCTCTGAAAGATGCATATGTGTGCGTATTAACTGAAGGTGAAGCATGATGGCACAACTGACTTCTAGATGTGTTGGGCAACCAAATCTCTTGATATCTCAGACACAAGTTACACAAGATTTCTGTTGTGCAACATCACTCCTTCTTTTGCATAGGAAACAGCAGTCTTAAACACACACACACACACACACACACACAATACATGTGGTTCTCTGGAAACAGTATTTCTTGCATAAAACTCCAAAATTCACATGCAAAACACCATGTGTATTTTTGAACAGAATAATGTCCCCTCCCAAAATTTGAGGTGTGTAAATAGTCAGCAAGAACTGCACATGAATATCCATTTTCTATACACATGGAAGAAAACAAAATTGAAATTATTTGTGCATGGGCAAAACAGTCAAATTTAACAATACTAACTTTGCTAATGAACAGAAAATGATACCCGTTCCTGGGAAGGGTGGCTTGAGGGAGGTCTACAGCTTCCTTCTTTAGCATTTAAAAAGCATCACAGTGCAAGAAGTGTGCGCTCATATTTTGTGTATGTGTGTGTTTCACCACCAGCAGCATGGTGCCTCTACCTGGAAACTTTGCTCCAAATACACCAGATTTAATCCCTGCCAGGTTCTGCTTTTGTTAAACTCAACAGCCTCAGGTTGAGGGGAAATTCAAACATTATCTCTTTGAAAAAGAGAGGAAAATAGCCTTCATAACATCTCCCTACATCCCCCCCCCCCAAAAAAGCAGCCACTTTGCATGTCATTGCTGAGATATTTGGGCAAAATAAACTGGGGGGGGGGGAAATGCTGAGAGTAAAAAATTCTAAACAGGCTATAAACCAGGGTGAGAAAAATGTGAGCCCTGAACCCCAATTATTTAGCACCTGAATGCTCTTATTTCTCTTCCACCCTCAATTTTTTCTAAATGTACAAATTTTCTGGGGGATTTTCACCCTAAACTGGTGTAAAGATGCCAAATTGCCCACAAATATGCCAATTGATGCCTCCCACTCCACTGGAACCTCAACTACAACCCCACAAAATGCAGAAGAAATGGCCTAAAATAAGTCATCAGTACTGAAGTGCCAACACTTTTGGTGTATCTCAGGGCTAGTTTATAAAGTAACTGCATTGTGCAAATTACTGTGGATTTTCACACATTTGCATTGACTTTTAACTGTCTTCACTTCACATATTTGCATCTATTCTCCCTCCCTCTGCCAAAAATGTGCAGTTATCCAAATCCAGATGGATGGCTGCACGTTCGATAATGCACATCCTCGAGGATACTCCCAAAAACAAACCCTGCAAAGCCTTATCTCTCTGGAGTTTAAGGAGTTTTTCAGGGGCCTTCCTGCAAAAAGCCCAAATTTCTCCGGGTCATGTGCAGCTGGATCACAGTCTGTTCATTTCAAATGAGGTGTATTTAATCGTGTAGACAAGCCCTGAATCTTACAGTGTGGCCCATGGCAGGGAGACGGGGTAAATTTTCTCCTCCTACACATATAATTTCCCAACCCTATTGTAGACTCCACCTGAAATGGTCTTGGCTTGCCAGCCTACTGCAAGGTATTGTTTCTATCCTGAGTTGCAGTTCTGTAATGGTATCAAAGAATTTGCAGTTCTATAAAATGGTATCAAATGAGCAAAGATAACATAACCTATTTTTCCCCATCCTGGCCAACCAGTGAATTTTTCAAAAAGCATGTGCATTTGTGTGGGAGAAGAAGGCTGGGAAAAGTGTCCTCACAGCCTCAACACAAGCCTTGGAATCCATACAACCCCTATCGGTCCACATGAACGTACAGTGTTAGTGCATTAAGGAGCTACAGACCATCTCATCCCAGGCTTAGTGAAGGGAAATCATCTCTGTGGCCCTGCCCCACAGTGCCATATCCACAAATATGGGACCCAGGGCAGACTAGCACTCTATGGAATCTTCCAGAAGCTGCAAAAGGGTCACAGGCATCCTGACATCACTGATGGGCAGTGATGCCAGTGGGTCTTGATACGTTGGTGACGTGGCCTTGGGGGTCTCCTCCCCATCATCATCATCTTCCTCCTCCTCCAACACTTCCTTGGGCAGCACCTTCAGGGTCGGCATTGGGGTCCCGGGCTGTTTTTGGGGGGCCGGTGGTGCATCGTTGACTTCTGTGGTTTGTGCGGTGGTGACATCAGCCATGTCGGAGCTGGCTTGTGAAGGATTAGCACTTCCATTGACACCTTTGGGGGGATCTGCATGCTCTTCAACTCCTTCACTGTCCACACAGTTACTATCAGCAGAGGGACTTTCAGAGATGGGCCCCCTTGGGCTTGTGTCTCCATTGGCTTCCATCTTGCCTTCCTGCAAAGGCTGTTCTTCTTTTTCCTCCCATAGCAGCTGGGACTGGAGAGGAGATGTTTCCTGGGATTCCCCAGAGGCATTTTCTGTTTTTGTTTCCTCATTGCCTCCTGAGGTGTCAGGAAAAAGGACTTCCTTGTCTTCTTCCACTGCCTGTACTTCCACCAAAACCTCGTCTGATGGCTGCACTTCCACCAGGGCCTCTCCCATTTGGGAGTCTTTCGACAAGGACTTGTCTTCCAGACAAGGAGTGGTACTACTTGGTTGCTCAAGGGTCTTGCCATTGAGGAGCGCTGCCTTGGTCCCCTCCTCCTGCTCCTTGGAGGTCAAGTTCACTTTGGTCTGGCCTCCCTGCTGGTTGTCAAACCTGCCCACTGAATTTGCCATGAGGATGTCCCTGGTAGCCACATCTTTCTCGCTCCTCACAGAAGCCTGCTTGGCATTCAATGTCTGTCCTCCATAGAACTTTGGTGCCTCATCACCCAGGTCACTGTAGCCTTCATTTTGGAAATACACATTTCCTGGGTTGGGAATTGCCTTCCCGGCATTGACCTGTGAGGGACAAAAGGCAGAGGGCAAAAGTGAGAGAGAGGATAGATTTGGAGGGCAGGGTTGCAGGCCCAAGTCTTAGGAATTAGCAAGTACTTGGCAATCTTCATTGGGAGACAGTGGGAGAAACAGCTTAGGGCAGGAGTAGGCAACCTTTCCCCTTTAAGGGCCAAGGGACTTCAGCTCCCAGAATCCCAGGAGCTATTGGCCAACATGGCTGAGGCTTCTGGGAGCTGATGTCCCTCAGCCCTTAAAGGGGACAGGTTACCTACCCCTGGCTTAGGGCTTGTCTACATATGCTAGAATACTCTGGGCTACCCCCAAAGTATTCTGGCCCCTGTATTCCCCCAAATTTCCTCCCCTTACCTGCTGAAGCTGTGGTACCCATGAGTCAGCCAGCGACACTGCTGTGGGTATGACTTGCTCTAAGGTCAGAATGAGGTGCCCAGCCTTGTTTTGACCTCAGAGTATCTCACATCCACAGAGTAACATGGCAGGGATTCTGAGGCAGGCCTGTCACCATCCATTGCCTCATTGTTTTGCTCCAGGATTTCTAAACCTAGAGCAAAAGGTAAGTATTTTAAAATGTGGGACAATGAGTGGAAAGCCCAAATTGGGCCCAGGCATTGTGTAAACAACCTGGACCCAATTTGGCATTTGGAGGCTGCATGGTGTCACAGCCAGCCTAGAGGTAAGGGAATTCAGAATATAGAGCTAATGTAGACAAGCCCTTATTGGACTCTCCTCCTGAAGTGGCAGCAGAGTAGGCTTCTCCTATCAGATCATGGAAAAGTTACTTTACAGGTCTACAAATCCCAATGACAAAGCTGTCCAGAACAATACAAAAAAGTAATTTTTCCAAGACCTGCCTCCTCCTTAGCAGTACCATTACCAGCTCCCTTCCATTTGCTTCCTCTTCAGACCTAATCTAGAGGAGAGGAAGAGTAGGACCATATGTTTCCACTGATTTTCCAGCTATACTTTCTTCTTTACAATGGGAGCAGTGCTTGCTCTTTCCCCTCCTCTCCTTGTTGGTGTCGCATGCCCCCAATAGTCCAAACTCAGAGGGGCTGCCAATCAAACTCAGGGGTCATCTTTTCACGCTCAAAAGGGCTCCTCCTCATATGAAGCCCCAAACTGGTTTTTCTCCTCACCTGCAAGGATTGGCCAAAGAAGATAGGGGAGAGCAGGGAAGGGAGCTGGCATGGTAAAAATGGATGAGAATTTCCTTGAGCTTGGTTCTGATGTGAATTTATTTTAAAAATTATGATTTTCCTCATTGGTATGACAAGGTGTATTTCCTGGGACAAGAATTTGACTGACACAAATGGGGGAGCATTTCATTTTAGCTCATTTTTGAAGGAAGCACTAAAATTGGCATTTTTGTTCATTTTTAGGAGTGGTGAGGGGAACAGAAGGTGAGGTGTAAAAGAGAATACTGAGTAAATGAAAAACAGGTGATGATAGTATGGCGAAGAATCAGCTGATGAAGTGGACCTGCTGGGACCTGTTACTGAACCAGAGCAGGAGGAGATTCCAAAACTAACAGTTTCAGATATAGACCAAAATGCAGTACCAGCCCACTCAGATACAGAACACAACTTACCCTTTCACTGAGTGGAGGCCACAAAGGGAGGGATTGAAGAGATCTCAGAGGATTTATAGGAAACAACCATGAATTAAGCAGCAGCTGTGTTGAGCTGCTGATCTGATAAATTCCCAACCCTGCGCTCCAGGAGGTCAGAGATTATCTGATCCACTTCCTTTTCCACCGTGTTCCTGAACTCTGTGCTTCACTATGGACTATGTTGGCTGACTCTGGATACTGTTTACCTATTGTTGAACTCTCTTGGCAAATCTGAAGTGTGTGAAGGAAGACTGTTTGGGACTTAAGACTTGTGTTTTGTAAAGTAAAGTAAGTGCTGAACTGTAAACTACTCTGTGGCTTTGCTTGCTCATTAGCTGCTGGCATCTGCTATCAGCTGTGTAGCAATCTGCCTGTGGCTGGTTGCCTGGACTGTACTTGGGACACTGGTGAGGGATCTGGTTCCTTTAAAGGTTGTGTAGAAGGAAGAATTTCAACAGGTGTTGCCTGTTACCTTTTAGTATGACAGGCAACACTTTTTGAATTTCCCTCTTCTGCGCAAGCTTTAAAGTTACAGGATTCCTCTCTACTTTTCAGTCTGGCAGCCCTAGTTGCTTCAACCAGCTATCACATCCTCTGCTTGTGAGAGAAGAAAGCTTGGCAGGAGATAGGAAGAATATTTGAAATTATGTGAAAAATGGACAAAAAGCATGTTTCTTGAGTGTCAAGAAACCCTGATGGAAAGAATCCCAGACTAATGAGCATAGTTTGGGACTTCTTCTTGTTGTTGTGTGCCTTCTAGTACTTTCTGACCTATGACAACCCTAAGAACCATCATGGGAGTTTCTTGGCAAGTTTCTTCAGAGGGGCTTTGCCATTGTCATTGCCATCTTCTGAGGCTGAGAGGGTGTGACTTGCCCAAGGTCACCCAGTGAGATTTATGGCCGAGTGGAAATCGAAGCAAACCACTATACCACACTGACTCTATTTGGGATATATTCTATACAAATTTTGTGTGCATTTTTCATAAGAAACAGCATTTTCGGCACAAGAAAAATAATCTGCACAGGAAACAGCATCTTCTTTGCAGAAAATATTTTCTACACAAAAGTATTTTCTAGGAAAAAAATGCTGTCTGGAATCTTCCTGGGGGCTTCCAATTTCCCAGCTGGATTGGCTGCTAGGTGGGTTTTTCCCCAGTCCCTAAATGGGGAAATGGAAGGCAGAACCATGGGCCCAAAAGAGACCATATGTAGTGCCCTATAGATCTCTGCATTGGAAGACTCCTTCACAAACATCCTTTCATTGTAGCCCTGGACTTTCTTCCCAGAGAAGTTGGATGGGCCCCCTCCCTGCTCTTTTTCTCCAGACCAGTGAGTGAAGAAGACTTTTCTGTTTTGACCAGCCTTGGAGGACTGATCCTGCAAGACCCATCTCACCTATACAATGTGCTGAACTTTCTGTCTGCTGTTTTTCTTGAACTGTGGTGTGTTTTTGTAATAGTCTAAGGCTGCTGCTACATTGCAGAAATAATGAAATATTTGGCCTTCTTTGGCACAGAGCTCTAGTGTCAAAATGAACTACAAATCCCAGGATTCCATCACATTGAGCCATGGCAGTTAAAGCAGTACCAAACTGCATTATTTTCTGCAGTGCAGATGCAGCCTAAGAGTTTGAGTAATCATTTTGGGGAATTTCCTAGCTGCTACAAGGATTCGTTGTTTGTCATGAGCAGGCAACTTTGGTGGTCTGGAGCTCTTCTCTATGGGCTGCAGAAACTGCCCAAATGTGGGGGAAAAGCCAAAGAAAAAGTGGACAAAAGTGTTTTTCTTTCTCATCAATTTCCTCAGTATTTTCAATACCTTGTAAGGACAATTTTTTACATTCTAAACCATGACAGATGTCTTAGTAAAAACAGGTATATGAAGCACCATGTAGGGCTGTGGTATGCCATGTAAGACCACAACTTGGAAAAGTTACTGTTCATCTCCCAGAATCCCCCAGTTAACTGGCTGGGGGATTGTGAGAGTTGTAGACCTAAAAGGGGTATCTCTATGTTCTGTGTAGGACAATGAAGCATTACCTATTTTGACTGGCCATGGCTCCAGAGTGGTATAGTGGTTTGAGCATAGGACTATGACTCTGAACACCAGAGTTCAAATCCCCTCTATGTCATGGAATCCCACCGGTTTGACTCTGTGCAAGTCACACTCTCTCAGCCTCAGAGGGTGGCAAAGGCAAACCCCTCTGTGAAGGGTTGCCATAGGTTGAAAACAAATTGAAGGCATGCAGCAACAACAAATGGCGCCCAGAACCTTTTATAAAAAGAATACCTGAAGATGCCAGGGATTGGATCTCAGGTATTCTGCATGCAGAGGATGTGTATAGTATGCTCACTGAGCAATGTGGCCCCTCCAAATCTATGAGAAGGAATCTGCTCAGGCTGGTCTTACCAAGTTCCTCCATTGCATGTCAGGGATTTTATATTATTAACACAAAAAAAAAAGATCACCTGTAAGACTAATATAACATGATAATCTGCCAGAATTGGATGCGTTTACCAATTACAATTGACCATTTTGGGAGGATAGTGTTTCTTTCACTGGATAGTTATAGGCAGGTGGTTTACACTGGCATAAATGTACTTCAGTATAAGTACTTCTCCATAGATTGTGTAAGGAGGTATCCATTATCTTCTTGTGCAACATACCCATTATCACTTTGTGCAATGCAATGTACCCATTATCTCCTTGTACAATGCAAGATATCCATTATCTCCTTGTGCAATGCAAGGCATCCATTTCCTTCTTTTGCAGTGCAATGTATCCGTTATCACTTTATGCAGTGCAAGCTATCCATTACCTCCTTGAGCAATCAAGGTATCAATTACCCCCTTGTAAAATGCAAGGTATCCATTAGGTAATGGTAAAGGTATTCCCCAGCCTTGTTCCCACTATGATTTAAAGTGAATTGCTGATCGGATTATATGACTGTCATTCCCACTTGAAACTGGTTCCGATCCTATTGAGCTCAGTTTCAATCATGATCAAGCATTTCAAACGCAAAAACCCCGCTGTTTTCTGACACTAGTTTTTTTGCGGTTCTTTTGAAAAGAATCAGTTCCAAAGCGTGTTCAACAAGTGGGAATGACGGATCTGAATCAGATCATACTGTACGGGAGGAACTAATGGCAGAGGGGTGTTTACCATCCCTCTTCAGTTTTTGGGAAATCGGCCATACCACCACCACCACCACCAGTGCTACTTTCTGCTTGTGGTGTGACCTATGGGCACATGCTATATATATAATTGACAGTATATGTGATCCATCATATTTGCAACTACTTGCAGTTATGGGTGGACTGTAGCTCAGTGAGGCAAGTAGTTGCAAAACAATGGATCACATATCCTGTCTTTTTAAAAATATATATATAGTTCCCAAGCTGGGCTGCGCCAAGGATAAATGATGTGTTTGAGCAGCCTGGGTTGCGGGGGGCAGAGGAAGGCTCAGTTGCTAAAGTCACCCTGCTTGGCACCTGGAATGGCCCCATCCTCACCGTGTTGCCACTTGCATCACTGATGATGTGCAGATGACTGACATGCACTTTGAAGTGGCGCAAACTAGTAGGAATGACAATTGTGCCAAAATAGAAGCGATTACAATGGAATAATGAAAAGATCTGCTTTCATAGTGGAAACAACAGACTTTCTGGATTCAATTCACTGACATGGAGCGAAGGAGAATCACAAAATGTAAGTGGGAATGAGTCCCTGTTGACAAGGTTGTCAAGTCATGTCCAACCATCAGGGGCGTGCTCATCTCTGTTCCTAAGCCAAAGAGCCAGCATTGTCAGAGACTACTCTGTGATCATATGGCCAGCAGGAATGCACAGAACGCTGCTTACCTTCCCACTGAGAAGTGGTACCTATTTATCTCCTTGCATTTGAATGCTTTTGAACTGCTAGGTTAGCAGGAGCTGGGATTAGTGAAAAGAGCTCACCCCATTATGTGGCACCCGGGCTTCAAACTGCCAACCTGCTGATCTTGCAATCAACAAAGTCAGCACCTTAACCACTTGAGCCACCGCATCCCCAGGGTATCCATTGCCCCCTTGTAAAATGCAAGGTATCCATTACCCCCTTGTCCAGGTTGTGCAACGACAACTAAAATGTTCCTGGGTTTAACTCCATTCCCCAAACCCAAACAGCCACTGATTGGCAGGGGGCATGGGGTGCCAGGAGATCTCTGTCATGCCATCACACTCCTATGTCCCTCCCACCCACACTTCCTGTACAACTAAGCTGGCGCAGCTTTTCACCTTGGACTTAGTCTGCTGGCCATGCACTGCCCAAATGTTATTTTTCTGATCTGAGCTTCCCTGGACAACAGACATGCAGGGAGGTGGTGGTGGGGTTTCTACTGCATAGCATGAAAACATCCCTTCCCTCCCCTCTGGACACTCACCGGCTGGAACCATTTTAAGCTCTGTCACATGGCAGGGCGAGCCGAGAGCGAGAGATGGGACAGAAAGCCAGAGAGAAAGAGAGAGAAGGAAAAGACATGAGAACGAGTGTGAACAGAAACACAGCACAGACACGTAAGAAGAGGGGAGACCCTGCAGCGTGACCAGCTTTGTGCCCATCTTTACGAAACCTGAGCAAATTTGGGGATCAGTTAGGTTCTGGGTAAAGAGATAGTGCCAAGGATGCCAGTAAACATTGACTTCAACATCTTTGCTCTCCAGAGACTATATTGTGGGAATACCTTTACTGGGCCAAACAGAAAGATGCAAAATTCTCAATGAAAATTTTGAAAAACACACATGTTTCTTCATCAAGCAAAGATGACTTTAAGGGGGGAAAGAGGAGGAAGTGATGATGTCAGAGTTGTGTTGTTTTGAGGTAGTATGCGAGGACAGGACTGCAGATGGTCAAAACTGACTCATAAGGCTAGACCCACAATGGCTCTGAACTTATTGGGAACAAAAAAAGGCCATGAAAGAAGAGCAAATATGAAAACTCCAGTACATTTCTTGTTTTTGTTGTGTGCCTTCCAGTCATTTCCAACATATGGGGACCCTATGGTGAATCTAACAAAGGGGCTGAGAGTGTGTGACTTGCCCAAGGTGACATGGTGGAATTTCCTGGTCAAGCAGAGAATCGAAACCTGATCCCCAGAGTTGTAGTCCAATGCTCAAACCACTATACCATGCTGGCTCTCGGTCCATCTTTTTCTGGTATAAAATACAATGATTCCTTTGTAGGAGAACAATTTTTTCTTCAGAAAGCCATTTATATCTCTCTCTGTATGTTTTTGGTTTTTTTACCCACTTTCCATGATGAAAAAATGCATGGTGTTGAACAGTTGTACAGATAATTTTGTATCTTTGTGGTTGTCCAGAAAAAAGTATTATCAAAGACTGACTTTGACATTTGCTTTGCTGGCAACTTGGCTACCCTTGTGTTGGGTTTTCAAGCTCCTTGAGTTTTGGAGACTTTGGGTCCGATCCCCGCTTGGCCAATTCAAAACCCACTGAGTGGCCTTGGGCAAGTTGCGCTCTCTCAGAGAAGGCAATGGCAAATTTCCTCTGAACAAACCTTGCCAAGAAAACCCCATGATAGGGTTGCCATAAGCCAGAAATGACTTGAAGGCACAACAACAACAAAGCACAACCATTCAAACCTACAGTTCTGGCAACCCATGACCCCAGGGGTGAGAATCCTGCTGCAATTTGCTTAGGAGCCATTTTGAAACAGGTGGACAATCCCACTTAGGACACATGTTGAAGCAAGCAACCGTGCAACTGTTTCCCCAGATATCCAAGTCCTTTTGCAGTGATAGGATTGCATTCAAAACAAAACTGGAAGTGTGCCACCTTGCTTTGAAAAATTAACATCTCAAGCATGCGTGATTCACTTCCCTCATTTAAAGTTTAATTTTATTTTAATGTTCACTTTTGTGTGTGTGTTTAATTGTATTTTTGTTTTACATTGTAAGCTGTTCTGAGTCCCAACTTGGAGGGAAAGCAAGATACTCGTTGTTGTTGTTGTTGTTGTTTAACAAACAAAGATGTAGGACAGATCCAAAGGGAACATTTGATCTATTTTACACCTAAACATTTTAGATGGAGATTTGAATGTATTTATTTAACTATAGAGCTCAAATTTTTAGGGCACTATAAGGGATTAAAATAATTTAAAAACTTGACAATAGAATTATCCAAGCAAATGTGCATTGTACAGTTGAGAGCCAAAATTAGTCATGGCTCTCTCATGTTTCTAGAGTCAGAAATGTGAGTTTGCTTCCATTTACATATGGCCAAGGCCCTGTAGTTTCCTGGGTAGGACATTTTACCTGAAATGACAGAGATTTATAGAGGAAGTTTCTTTTTTGGAGTAACAATTCCCAGAATGCTGCAGCCGGGATAGGCTGAGAGTTGTCGTTCAAAATAAGTAACTTTCTTCACAACTCTTGGGATCAGGGGCAACTCTGGTATATCAACATAATGATTTCTTAGATCAGTTTCCAAGTTCCAAAGGTGAAAGGAAACTTTACTCTTCAGGGAGTCTACATTGTGGTAATACATCAAGATGGCTGCCTTACTTTTCCAGGGGTTGACCACAATGTCAGTTCACAGAATCATCTCAGATGAATTTACAACAATAACTTACTCTTGCTGAAGGTTCTCCACAGCTAGACGTCACAGAATCAATTTTTTAAAAAGGGTCATTGTATTGACTGAAAATGTCACTCTGCAAATGAATCCTCATTTCCTGAATGCAACTTCCAACCATTTCTATGGACGTTATCACACAGGGAGTTGCGGGGAGAAAGTGGAAATAAACGGGCATGAGCGGAAGTCTTTAATTTACGGGATTTGTCCCGTTCCGCCTCGTCTGATAACTAAATTCGAATTTAAAAGGGGGTTAATTCGAACAAAAACCTGATCTTTTCATTTTCGGGATTTTTGAGGATTCGAAAAGATCTGGTTTTCGTTTGAATTAACCCCCTTTTAAATTCGAATTTAGTTATCAGACGAGGCGGAACGGGACAAATCCCATAAATTAAAGTCTTCCGCTCGTCCGGTTTATTTCCACTTTCTCCCCGCAACTCCCTGTGTGATAACGTCCTATGAATAGATGGATTCTCCCATGAATTGATGGGAGCAGGGCAAGGAACAGGCCAGGCTGGGAGAAGCAGATGCCAGGATGGGGTCAGGAGGGGATGCCATGATGCCTACCTGAGAAAGCAGCATAGGACCAACGGAAAGGAAAGAGGGAGGAGAAAGGAACAGTTTGGCCAACTCAAAATATCCAGGGAAAGTGGCGGACGAAGGGCAGACAGGATATTTTGGGAATGATAGCACCACTCTTGAACCTGCCTTAACCTCTTGTCCCTTCCAGGCCCCATGTGGCCAACCATCCTCTTTTTGGCACACACACGGAGGGTGCAAATCCATGTTAAAAAATCATGCCTTCCACTGGCGAAAACCATCAGTGCCACTGAAACTGAATGGCAGGAGATCTTTAAACAGAGGATGGGTGGCCATCCTTCAGGAGTTTGTGCATTCCTGCACGGAAGAATGGAGTTAGACGAGATAACTCTTGGGGACCCTTTCAACTCTAAGATTCTGTGTTTGTAAACAAAGCCAAGCCTTCCTCTTTTGTCATTCCCATTCCACCATCTCTTGCCAACACAGAGCCCAACCTCCTTGGCTCCAAGCTGTGTATTGACTTGACTTAATTTATATCCCCCCCCCACCGCTCACGGTACACTAACCACAGCAGCCACTCAGTCTTCCACTCTTGCTCTCCATCCATCTTGCTGTTTACCTCTCCCCATAGATGGGTCCCATGATGGCCACTCTCATCTCTCCCCCTTTTAAACCCTTGGCCCTGCTTCCTTCTAGCTCACAGCCATTGGCAGCCATAACAGTGGCAATTGAGCACCTTGTAGGGAGAGGGGAATTATGGATTAAATTACAGTGGGCCCTCCACGTTCCCTGGGGTTAGGGGCAGAGGACCCCTGTGAAAGGGGGAAAGGGGCAAATAAAACACACACACTTTTTTAAAAACCTGAGACAACACCTCTCTAGGTTCTCCAGTACAACTCTGTGGTCAGCGTTCACCAGAAGTTGAATATCGAATAGCCCTGGAAGACCTTTAGATGCATTGAGCACTGTTCTCTATGGGAATCTCTAGGTCCTCCAGTGGAAGCTGACCATAGAGTCACACTGGAGAACCTAGAGATTCATAGCAAGAAGAATAATATTAATAAAATCCACAAATAGTCAAATCCACAAGAGTCAAAGCCACAAATGTGGAAGAATTCAAAATATAGTCATGGTAGTTTTTTGTGGGTTTTTCGGGCTGTGTGGACATGTTCTAGAAGAGTTTCTTTCTGATGTTTCGCCAGCATCTGTGGCTAGCATCTTCATCATGGTAGTCTGTAGAATCATCATGGATCTTGTAGCACCTTTGAGACTAACTGAAAGATGCATTTGGTGGAGCTACTTCCTCAGATGCATTTGGTGACGCTCCAAATGCATCTCCACCAAATGCATCTGAGAAAGTAGACTTACATCTACAAAAGCTCATGGTGCTAAATTCTTTCTTTCAGGGAGTCTCCAAGCTGCTGCAAGATCTCTCCACAAATGTGGACTAGTGCCAAATTATTTTTTTAGAAGGATAGAAATACCTAACAAAGGGCCTTAACACATGGGGGCAAATTGCTTAAATCCTGTGCAGAAACGGGATTTAAAAATCCAAAAAAAAAAAAAAACCCACAAAAGCAGGTTGTTTTTCAGATGTATTTGTGTAAAGGAAAAATAACATGACATTAATCAGAACGGAAAGTCGCCAAAATCCACTCATTTTTACTTTCGGAAGTTCCCAAAAGCAAAAAGGAGTGGGTTTTGTAGGCTTTCTGTTCAGGTTATTGTTGTGTTATTTCTGTTTCATGCAAACATCATCTGAAAAACAACCTGCAATTGCAGGTTTTGTCAACTTTCTGTTCGGGTTAACCTCAAACATCATGTGAAAAACAACCTGCAAAAGCGGGGTTTTTTTCACTTTAAATCTAGTATCTGCACAGGATTCTTCCCATGTGATAAACTCCAAAGAAAACAATCCAAGTGCAGAAGAGGAACGTTTTCAAAATGTTGCTCTGTAAGTTCCTGCCAGATACCAGTACTATCCTACCTGTAAAAGGCTCTTGCTAGATCTCACTCTTGCTAAATCCTTCCAGGGCTCTGGACTTACACCAATGGTTCTCAGACACTGGTCTTCCAGGAATTTTGGACTTTTGCTCTTAGAAGCTCCAGCCATCATGGCCAAAGGTCCATCAGGTGGACCAAAGACTGAGAACCACTTGCCTACATGATACTTTTCAGTAGAGGCAAGTCACAACTTTAGCCCTTAAGAAGGTTTGACCTTGAAGAATGTTGGCCCTCAAGAATGTTTGACCCTTAAGAATGTTTCCTGTAGACAAAGTAATCCTGGTCCAACCACATCTCTCTAGAGGCCTCTTGATATCCAGCTTCAGCCAAAGTGGTGTCTACATGACCCAGAATACTCCAGAAGTAGTACATAGTATTCTGGCTCCAAAGCTGCCAGGACATCCCACCCTTACCTGGCACTCCAGAGCCATGGCAGGTGGCTGTTCACATATGGATCCCTCTGTGCTGCCCATTGATGGTGCCACCAGGGTGGGTCGCTCCTTCTGAGGCCTAAAATGAGGTGCGTCACATGGCTGGACACCTCATTCTGACCTCAGAAGGAGTGACTTGCACCAGTGGCGCTGGTGGCAGGGGGCACAGTGGGACACATGTGCGAACAGCTGTCCATCGTCACTCCAGAGGGCTCTGGATCTTCCTAGAATATCCTGAGCAAATGGTGAATTTATTTACTTTGATATAGGGGTGATATACTGGGGGTTCACAGCTTAATTGGCCATACATCGCCCTGATAGCTCACACCAGAACCAGGGATTGGACCCTGTGTAGTCCAGCCTGGTCATCATGAGAATGGGTGCAAGATGTAGTATTTGACCCATGTGGTCACAGCCTAAGATGTGTCCTGTAGAAGTAGGATTACCAAGCAGGGATAGGCAACCTTTCCTCTTTAAGGGTTGAGGGACTTCAGCTCCCAGAATCCCAGGAGCTATTGGCCAACATGCGACTATTGGCCAACATGGCTGAGGCTTCTGGGAGCTAAAGTCCCTCGGCCCTTAAAGGGGAAAGGTTGCCTACCCCTGGTACCAGAATGAAAACTGTAGAGGGCTCCTGAACTCTTAATGTTTGTGTAGGAGAAGGAATTTCAGCAGGTGTTGCTTCTTAACTGGTTGCATGACAAGCATCCCATGCAGAAATTCCCTCTTCTGGACAACTGTTAAGGGGATCAGAGCTCTTTCCAGTTTTCAATCTGGCAACCCTATTGTAAAAATGAATACTTCTAGGAGCTCTTCCTTCTCTTTTCTTGCTTACCACATTGGGATGCTTCTCCATAGCCAAGGCTGCCCTCTCCATGTTCTGCTGGTGTCGCTGCCTCCTCTTCATGGCGCGCAGAATGAGGAAGAGGACAATGGCGGTCACCAAGAGCAGTGCCCCTAGGCTGCCAGCCAGAATCCCTGCGTCCATTGTGCCCTGATGTCCTGCCTCCAAAGGGTCCAAGGGGACTGTGAGAAAGGGGATGAGGAAAGAATAAGAGCAAAAATTTCATTCCGAGGAACAAATGGTGTGGGGAAAGTAATCAGACCAGTAGTCACAAGTGTGTCTTTGCATTTAATTTTTTTAAAAATGCAAATAGAAGCTGTTGGGGAGAATGATAATTGTCAAGGTTACAGCAGGTGGGGAGGGGAGAGTTTACCATTTTCCTTCCCTGATGATGAAAATCCCTCCTTCACAACTACTATTTGCATTGGAAACAAATCTCCCAATCATCTCAAAAACAGCAGCAAGTCATTTCAGCAATTTCCTTTCCAGTGCAAGAAAGTCTTTGAAAATGATGCAGTTTTCAAAGGCTATTATTCTACGGCAGGGGGAGAGGGGAATCCTATATGGTGGTTTTGCATAGAAATTAACATTTCTGTACAGGAAACAGTCTTTTCTATGTGGAAAATAATATTTCAATACAGAAATATTAATTCCTGTACAGAAAATGGTGTTTTATGTGCAGCAAATGCTGTAATTAGGGATCTATTTTTCACACTTCTTGTTGTTGTTTGATTTGTTCTTCGTGTTGCTTCTTGTTGTTGCATGCTTTCAAGTCATTTTTGTCTTATGGCAACCCTAAGCTTGAGCCTATCATCACAGGGTTCTCTTGGCAGAATTTGTTCAAAGGTTTGCCCTTGCCTTCCTCTGAGGCTGAGAGAGCATAACTTGCCAAAGGTCACCCAATAGGTTTCCATGGCCAAGTGGGGATTTGAACCCTGGTCTCCCAGTGTCATAGTCCAACACTCAAACCACTAACACCGTGCCAGGTATAGTACATCACAATTTTTGCAATTCCAAATGTGTACCAAGAAGAATGAAGCAGTTTTTCATCCTGTAGCTTTGGGACACTCAGAACTTTTTCCTTTTGCAATGATGGGACACTACACAGCTTTTCTACAAAAGCTGAGAAGACTGTGCATCTTTTCACATAAAAACTGAAAAGTGAAGAGTTTTCCTCAAGGAATGGAAATAATGCAATCTTTCAACCAGTAAAAGCTGAAGCTTCAGTCAACACAAGTTTATTTTCCTCCCATGTAACATTTGGTTTGTGCAGCATTTACACCGGCAAAGGTAGTAGTACATGAAAAGATTGTGACCATAGATTTTTACACCAAAGCTGCACAGTTTTTCAAACTCATGCATAATTTTCAAAAATTGCAGAGTTTATTTTCTGCAAGGAACAACAACAAAATGTTCCCACAAGTTCCAGGAACTTTTAATGTGCCATTTTTATTCCCAAGGATAAATAACTCCAAATTTGACCCCAGTAAGGAAATTGGCAAATACATGTTCCATACCTATTCCACATAGAGGATGCATCTACACTGTGGAAATAATGCAGTTTGATACCACTTCAATTGCCATAGCTCTCTCTTACAGAATCCTGGGAGCTGTAGTTTTGATGAGGCACCACCACTCTTTGGCGGAGGAAGCTAAAGACCTTGCAAAACTACAAATTCCAGGATTCCATAGGCTGGAGCTACAGTACTTAAAGTAGGCTCAAAGTGCATTATTTCTACAGTGTAGATGCACCCACAAACCACAGAGAGGAAGCCCAGCTGTCATACATGCCCACCATCCATTCTGGCATACCTTCCTCGCCAGGTCTCAGCACCTCCACATTGACCGTTGCGTTGGTGGTCTCCCCGGACTCTTCGTCTCGTGCGATGATCTAAATAAAGAACCAGCAGGATCAGTACAGAAATGAGCATTTAGCACTTCCTCTCATGAGACCCTTTGCATTCAACACAGACTTTCTCTTTTTCCAATAAATGGAAGTGGAAGGCCCGATCCCTCCCCTCTTGCAGCTTCTATGCCTTTTAATGAAGAAAGCTATGTCTGAGACATGGGGATAGTGCTACCGCTGCTGTTTATGATTCTGCATTTCGTACTTAGATATTTGTCCTTTGGTATCAAATGCCTCTCATGTAGGATTGCTAGACTAGAATCATAGAGTTGGAAGAGACCCCCAAGGGCCAGCC
>CM034708.1:217220001-217235027 GCA_020142125.1 Phrynosoma platyrhinos | reverse complement strand
CCACTTTATTTTCAGTTTCTGGGCCACGTGTGATAACGTCCCAAGTCACACATCTTACCACAGCATGAACCACGAATTCCAGATGCCTCTTGGTCTCAAAATCCAACGCTCTGGCCAACACGATTTTGCCGCTGTTGGGCAGGTCAATCCGGAAGTATCTGGCGTCAGCCTGGAAGTTCAAACAGAAGCAGGTAGAGATGACACAACATGGTACATCATGGGCCTGCATTGAAGGACAAGCGGTAGCAGCCCGCTGGGTCCTTCCCTGCCCTTCCTTCTGCCAAAGGTGCTCCTCATCTCATCACCTCTTGAACTGCAAATCCCCCCGCATCTTGCTGGGCACATGTATGCCCATAATCCACGCCTACGGCAGTGTCTAGGTGTCCTCGGTCCCCTGGCTAATCGCACGCCCACATGCCAGGCCTGTTCAGGACAGCAGCCATTGGCTCACCCATCGCCCACTGCCATAGAGAAGAGCGAAGGGAATCAGCGGGACAGCGCAACCGGTTGTGTACACACTCGCTCATTTGTAACGCCAGCCATGACGCAGTCCAAAAAATGGCGGCTCTCCTCCTTCCATTCATTTCCTTTCCAGTGTGAGGAGGTGGTTAGAGACACTGGGATTAGGAGAGGGAAGGCACAAGTTCAGATCCTCACTTAGCCATTAAGCTTATCGGAGCCAGTCACTATCTCTCAGCCCTCTAACCTGTCTCCCAGGGTGGTTTTGTGAATAAAATTGGAGGTACAAAGAACTCAGATTTCCTTGCAGGGATGGACAAGACAAAAAGACCATACATATGCACCTTTTATTAATGTGATACTAATATGATACAGCTTTTCTTCTCGCAAATACCACTAGCCGCTGTTACCACGTATCTAATTAAATTTAAATGAAAAGGATAAATTATCAGATTGTGCGCTATTAACATTATCGAGTATAAAATTACCTTCAGGCGATATGTACAAGGTGTATAGAAAACATAAATGAATTTCGTGTTTAGATTTGGATCCCTTCTCCAAGATGTCTCGTTGTGATATAAGCAAGCATTTCAAAACCTGATAAAAAATACGATACCCTCAAGGGACCAGACTCCACTTGTGTCAACATGATGGTTTGCCAAGGTGAAAACTGGAGAGGGCTCCTGGACCTTTAATGCTTGTGTAGAAAAAGGAATTTCAGCAAGTCTTGCTTGTTACATGGTTGGGTTATATGCAACTCCTGCTGAAATTCACTTTTCTACACACTTGTTTTCTGTCTGCTAATAGATGCTGCTGCCACACTGCAGAATTAACTCAGTTTGAGACCGCTTTAACTGTTGTAGCTCAGTGCTATGGAATACTGGGATTTGTAGTTTGTTGTGGCACCAATGCTCTGGCAGAGAAGGCTAAGGGGGGGGGGTTGCAGACTGCCAGAAATAGTGCAAATTGAGTCCACTTTTAGAGTTAGGGTTAGTGCTAGGGAATCATGGGAATTGTTTTGGTTTTTTTTTTCTGAGACATTGAGCCTTCTCTGTCAGAGAGCTCTGGTGCCACTGGTGCCACAATAAAATACAGTTCCCATGATTCCCTAACCCTAACCCTAACCCTAAAAGTGGACTCAATTTGCACTATTTCTGGCAGTCTGCAACCCCCTAAATCTCTCAAAAAACTAGAAATCCCAGAATTCCATAGCATGGGGCCATGGCAGTTGAAGCAGGTTCCAACTGCATTAATTCTGCAGTGTAGATGCAGCTGGAGAAATGTTGGGTCCCCCCCCCAAAAAAAAACGATAGACACTGCAGGGTTGGGGATGTTCTGCATGAATATTTTCCATTCACACCAATTCATGGTGGCAACTGGATCTCTGGCAACCAGTTGCAAAGCAGACCCATCTCCTCCTAGGCATGAGGTGTTGCCGTTGTAACCAGAGGAGGGCATGGAGGGTGTTGTGGCCCCTGCAGGGACTCACCGATGCGCTGTCAATCACGTACATGAGGGTGTCCCCATCGGCATCTTTGGCCTGGGTCCTGAAGACCACCGAATGCACCGCAGCCAGCTGGGAACGAAAAAGGAGGAAGAGATGAAGGGTTTTCCAAGTCGGATCAGTGACTCTCCCCCCAGCACACCCATCTATCTATCTATCTATCTATCTATCTATCTATCTATCTATCTATCTATCTATCTACACATACACATACATACACACAGTAGTCCCTCCTCATTCACTGGGGTTAGGGGCACAGGACCCTCATGAATGTGGAAAAACCACAAATAACAAAAACACAATGTTTACACCTGAGAGAACACCTCTCTGGGAATCTCTAGGTCCTCCAGCATAACTTAAATGGTCAACATCTGCCAGACATTGACCATAGAATTGTGCTGGAGGAGCTACAAATGCCTAGTGGAGGTTCTCTCTAGGAATCTTTAGGACGTCCTTCTGTGCAACTTTTGGTTAAAGTTGACCATAGAGTTGCACTGGAGGACCTAGATATTGCTAGAGAGAACATACTAATACAATCCATGAATTATCAAATCTGCAAAAGTCAAATCCACAAATGTAGAGGGATGACTGTATATCTATTTACACACACATGCACAGTGGACCCTCCACATTCACTGGAATTAGGGGCACTATTTTCTTTAAAGCTGAACAAACACCTCTCTAGGAATCTCTAGGACCTCTGTGGACAACATCTGACAGAAGATGATAATATCACACTAGAAGACCAACAAATGTCTAGAGAAGCATTTTTCTAGGACTCTCTCCTCCAGCATGACTCTGTAGTCAACATCTGACAGGAGATGACCATAGAATTGCACTGGAAGACCTACAAGTGCCTAGAGAAGTATTTGTTCTAGGAAACAGGTCATCCAACATGACTCTATGGCCAACATCTGGCAGAAATTGACCATAGAATCACACTAGAAGACCTACAAATGCCCTAGAGAAGTGGGTTTTTTTCTAGGAATTTCTAAGTCATCCACCATGAGTCTATGGTCAACATCTGGCAGAAGATGACCATAGAATTGCACTGGAAGATTTACAAGTGCCTAGAGAAGTATTTGTTCTGGGAAACTCTAGGCCAGGGCATCCAACATGACTCTATTGTCAATGTCTAACAGAAGATGACCATAGGAAGACCTACAAGTATCTAGAGAAGTATTTCTTCTAGGAAATTCTAGGTCATCCAGCATGATTCTATGGTCAACATCTGGCAGAAGGTGACCATAGAATCTCACTGGAAGACATACTAGTGCCTAGAGAAGTATTTGTTCTAGGAAACTCTATGTCATCTAGCATACTCTGTGGTCAACATCTGGCAGAAGTTGACCATAGAATTGCATTAGAAGACCTACAAGTGCCTAGAGAAGGTGTTGGGTTTTTTTTATTAGGAATCTCTAGGTCCTCCAGCCTGACTCTATGATCAATTTCCAGCAGAGTCATCTTGTAGGACCTAGAAATTCCTAGAGAGGACATATTAATCAAATCTGTGAAAAATCAAATCCATAAATCCACAAATATGGAGGGCTTACTGTGTGTATGTGTGAATATGAGAGCCAGCACTGGCCTACAGCTGAAGATTAGGGTTTGATTCCCCCACTCAGCCATGGAAATCCACTGGGTAACCTTGGACAAGTCACATACTCTCAGCCCCAGAAAACTCCATGATAGGTTCACTTGAGAGTCACAGAATATAGGTAGGTAGGTAGGTAGGTAGGTAGGTAGGTAGGTAGGTAGGTAGATGGATGAATGCATGAATAAATAGATTAGATAGATAGGGATACGGGGATGAAAACATATCCAAGCAGCACGGAACATTAGAGAACCATTTCCCCCAAATGTAAATGACAAAATATAAAACCACAATTGGTGTGTCCACCTGAGTGCTAGTCAACAGAGCTCTGTGAAGAGTAAGCCAAGCACCATATAAATGTGAGAAGACCTCAGTTCCTCACTCCAAGCTATCAAAAGCTCCTTATTTATTTATTTGTTAAATTTACATCTCACCTTTCCCCCAAGCTCCATAGGTCCCACTATCTCTCAAGCTAGCCCACCTCACGGGGATGTTGTGAGGATTTTGGTTAGGGTTGAAGAAGGAGGAGACGATGTGGGCACCACTCCAGTCTCTTCAGAGGAAACTGGGATTGCCAACATGGAAATGGGAGACTCCTTCCCAATCCTTTGGTTAGATAGAAGAGGAAATTTCAACAGGTGTTGTTTGTTACCTGCTTGCATCAGAAGCAATACCTGCAGAAATTCCCTCTTCTACACAATGATTAAAGGCATAGGAACCTTCTCCAGTTTTCACTCTGGCAACCCTACCAAAATTTCTTCTGTGAAGTATGAATGTAAACCTTCCACTGTTTCGCACATATGGACAAATATGTACCATCATTTTCTCCCTGCTATGGGAGGAAACAAGTATTCCTCTGCCGTATTCTCCCCCAGCACAGCATTCTTGCAAAGTTTTCTGGAGGAATTATTCAGTAGAGAAACACAAAGAGGTTTTTCCTGCTAATTGTCAGGTACTGATGGACTTTGTCACACTGGGGGAAAAAATTATCACACGACGTCGCATGACGCCGTGATTATCCTGCAATTATCCTGTGAATAAACAGGAACTCTAGCCCCACTTTTTATTCACAAGAAAATCCCGTGAATAAAAAACAGTTCTAGAATTCCTCTTTAACCACGAGATAATCACGGGATAATTGCGACGTCATGTGGAAATCTTTGCCAAATTGTGCAATGTTGATGGGAGCATCCCGCTATGCTCCCGTCTTTTTTGCCGGTGTGATAATCTCCTTAAGCTGCATCTACACTGCAGGTTCAATGCAGTCTGACACTGCTTTAACTGCCATGGCTCAATGCAATGACATCCTGGGATTGGTAGTTTGGTGAGATGTTTAGCCTTCTGTGTCAGAGAGCTTTGGTGTCACGACAAACTACAGATCCCAAGGTTCCATAGCACTGACCCATGGCAGTTAAAGCAGTGTCAAACTGAATTAACTCTGTAGAGTGTTAGCTGCCCCATTCTTCAACTGGGAAATAATAACTGAGGATATTCTTTCTGTCTGTACCTTGAGTCAGGATTTTCTGAGCACTGAGACCTCTGGACTTAACAGTTGCACCCATCAATCCAGACTGGAGCCACGAATCTGATTTACATACCCTCCAGATGTCCTGACTAATCCTCTGCCATCCCACTTCTTCAAGTGCTGCTAAAATGCCCTGGCTTCATGTGACATGATAACAACAAGGGAATATAAATTAAAAAAAGTGGAGGAAATCAGGAGGAAGTAGAAATGGGAATGGCATACAAGAATTAAACTACACTAAATGTTGGTTTTATGTTAGGATGAAAAATATTGGATAATGTATAATGAGAACCATATGGTGAAATAAATAGGATTTATTTTGCTTTTTTCATTAATAAAGATTATATTTAAACAAAATGTGCTGGTTTCTCTCTCCTCCTGCTGCTTTCCTCCCCCTTTGCTCTCAGCTTACTCCCATTCCTGCAAATTGAGTTCAAAGTGCAAAAAGAGTTTGCATTCAGTTAATTCAGCCTGGGAAAAGGAAAGAAGGAGGGAGAATCTTGCCTTTCCCTCTGGAATGAAGCAAAAGCAAACTGCTGCAGTCTCTGCTAGCTTGTGTGTTCTTCCTCCTTACAAACATTTGCCATCTTGACCCTAATCTGATGTTGCTTGGCCACAGGCGTCCTGGTTTTCGTCTGCAAAATGTTGGAGGGTATATGCACTCACCTCGCTGATGTTCTGGCTCGTAATGGTGTCTTCCTGAAACCGCGGCTTATTGTCGTTCTCATTCATCACTTGGACTATGATCCTGTACTCAACCTGAGGGCAAAGAAGAAGGAACCATCAAGGTGGTCGCCCAAATTTGTTCTACTTTAGTGTTTTTTTGCTGGGAGAAAAGGGAGCTGGAAACCTCGACTGTAGGAGAGCAATCCAAATGGTTGTTCTCTGATGTTACAAGCCATGGAGGAAATTGGGGTATGGGTGTATGGGGTTTATTCAGACCTTTTCTCAAACTATGCTAATAATCTGAATCACGCATTCCCAATTTGTTGTTCACACTATAGTCATCCTTCTGTTCTCACAGACTTCATGTCTGTGGTTTTGCATCTTGGACGACCTCCATTGAAATCAATGGGGTGCATGCCCGCGGGCACCCATAGGAACACACCCCATTCAAACCTATGGAGCTTGAATATTGGCGAGTCTCCGTTTTCGCAGGGGGGTCCAGAACAGATCCCCTGCGAAAATGGAGGGTTAACTGTATTTCTTTTTATTAGAACCACATCTCTGCACATCTCTGCAAGTTCTGTGGCTCACACATGTCAGCGTTCAAATAAAGATGGAGTCAATTATGCGGATGTATTCAAAACACATTCAAGGCATGCAGAGTTTCCCCCTGGTTTACCCAAGGTCTATTCACATCGGTTATTCACACAGCCGACAATATGAAGCTTTTAGGAAAATTCATGGAGGGAGGAAGGAAATCCCAAGATCGATTATCACAGGTTAAGTAGGTTTTTTAGCAGCCCCCCTGCCTGCAAAACAACCTTACTCAGGTGCATTGGAAATGCAGGTGAACAAGTAAGAGTCAAGCCACATTCTACTGGGATTATTTTACTTCTATGTGTGTGTGGAAAAAATATAAAATCAGGACAGCAAACCTTTTGCAAGTTAACCGAAAGGAAAATACTAAGTAAGGGGTTGAACAGATGGCGCCTAAGGAATGGCATCCCACTGCCTTTTTCTTTGCCAGATCGGGCCGCGGCAACCGCACACCACGGCTCCAATCCGGTGCTTAGAATCATAGAATCATAGAGTTGGAAGAGACCACAAGGGCCATCCAGTCGAACCCCCTGCCATGCAGGAACTCCCAATTAAAGCATCCCCTTGCCACTGCGGTGGCAGCTTTTCAGTGTGTGAACACTGCGCCAAGGGAGCACCCTGATGCCACCCAAAATCTGATTGGGTGGGAAGCATGATGGCGGCATCGAGGCGGAGTTGGGGTTGCCGGCATGCGGCCCCCACGGCCCCCACTCCATCCCCACGCCAGCCCTTTTGGCCAGTCTGTAAGAGCCTGGAACGGTCAAACCCAGAAGCGAAGGGAGCAGTTTGATGACACTGCCTGAGAAATGATGGATGTGAAATGCTCATTATGCCAGAGATCAGAAAAAAATAATAATAATGATTTGTACCGGAGAGAATCCATCTTCTGTACAAGTGAAAGACACCATCAGAACTGGGGTTTCCAGCACCTAGAACACAAAGCAAGGGAAGTGTTACCCCGAAATCATCTGTGCTGATCTCTTCTCAACTTTGCAGAGGCAAAATGAACACTTATTACTAGTGTATCGCACATGGGAAATTGGGAGTTTAACCCGTGAAAATCGTGCAGTTGACATTAAAACGTGCTTAAAATGACATTAATGCAAGTGCCATTATCCCATGAAGATCCAGGGAAGAAACATTCAAAAGGGAAAATTCCGTGAATGAGTTACTGTTGTTCCTTGCCTGGTTCTTCATGGGATAATGGCACTTTAAGCATGCTTCGTTCTCAACATTATGTGAACACCATTCATGCAATTGTGCGCAAGTGTGGGTTAATCACAGATTCTGCATGGGATAACAGTGCTTTGCACGCTGACGTCATGTGAAAACCATTCATGCAATTGCGGGTTAATCACAGGTTAATCACCGTTTATACTTCCAATTTTCCTCCGTGTGATAAATCCCTATGTGTATTATTTATTCTACTGCTCTGTTGAGCATCATGGGCACTGATGTTGCTATCAGTATCATAGAATCATAGAATCATAGAATTGGAAGAGACCCCCAAGGGCCATCCAGTCCAAGCCCCTTCTACCATGCAGGAACTCAAAATCAAAGCATTCCCAACAGATGGCCATCCCGCCTCTGTTTAAAGACATGATCTTGAACAGAATCATAGAAATAAAAGGTCTCTGCCTGAACATGCTTACAATGTGGGACGATCCAACAGAGAAGGCTAAATCACTCCCAAAACTACAAATCCCAGGATTCCATAGCAATGAGCCATGCGATTAAAGCTGTGTCAAACTACACTAATTCTGCAATGGAGATGCAGCCTTAGGTAAAACAAGGAGTGCTTTAAAAATTGCTAATTTTTATCATAACATTTAAAAAATCCCAAATTAAATACTAAATTTCCATTCTGTGGAAATGCCAGAATGTAGCGAGACCCTTTTCGTGGGACAGGGACAGAGACAAAAATTAGGAGGATGGGGAAAGAGGTTTCTGAAGAGAAAGGTTTTATAGGTAATGACAAAAATCATCCCCGATAAATGCATTTCAACTAGAAAGTACCTTATTTTCCTGCGTATAAGACTACTTTTTAACCTGCAAAATCTGTGGTTAGAGTGGGGGGGTCGTCTTATACGCTGGGTATAAAGGTAAGGAGGGTAGAGGTGCTAAAACTCTATATTTTGACTGGAAAAATGGGGGGTCGTCTTATACGCCGGGTCGTCTTATACGCCGGGAAATACGGTAAATTGGGAAAATTTCTCTCTCCCCCAAAAACAAACCAATTTAAAATGTGGTATCTCCCATACATAAAAATTATTGTGTAAACTAGGAAGAAAGTGCATTTTGTGCAAGCCATTCTACTATAATGATCTGCACTTGCGGAAAAACTATCCACTTAAAATTCTTTCAAATACGTAAGTGTGCTTATATGGGCTCAGGAAATGTGCCAAAATTTGAGAATTAATTTTCTCACGTACCTGTAGACGCACCAAAGTCAGGCCCTGCAGTCTACAAAGTGGACATGCTTGGAAAGGCAATCTCGTAAATGTACAATATATATTCCCAAAGAGTTCATGTTGGAGTCCTACAGGAATATAAAACATCCTTCCCTTTGGATGCCTTTGGAGGATGTCCATTTTCCTCTGCAGTCCCTCTCAAAATGGCAACGGGAAGCGATGCTGCCATTTTGAGAAGGACTACAAATGAACACAAATCTTAAAAAAAAGAAAACGTTGCAGAAATTTTGAAAAGAATGGAACCCGTTATTATCCTACTTAAAGAATGAATGGGGGTGAGGAATATGTTATGGCCTTGATATGAATTATAAAATATAGAGGAAATATATGACAGTGATGCATACAAGGAAGGGTTGAGAAATGCAAATTTAGAAGAAATACACAGAAGAAAGAAATTTTAGTGAATAAGGGAAAGGGTTATGTAAAGTGATTTGTGTTTTTTGTGGGTTTTTGTTTGGGTTTACGATTTATGTCTTTTGTTTCGTTTGCATGTTTGTTTTACTTACGTGTTTATAAATTAAAAGGTGTGATTGGTTTTGTATCTCAAAAGCGGATGAGACAATGAGAAAGTCGTGATCTGTTGAATATGTGTAACCTTTTATTTTATCTCAATAAAGAATATTTTTTTACAAAAAGAGAGAAGGACTATAAAGAAAACCAGGTATGGAGGGGGGACTGTGGGGTTCTAGGATGCTTGTAGGGTGCAGAGGGGTATTCCTAGGGTTTGGGGGCATTTGCGCAGCCTTCTGCATAGTCTGGGAACAAAATTTGTCTCAAAATTAAACCTTTTCTTTAAGAAAATGGGTTGGGTTCTTTAGGGGACTGGTGGAGGGGTCTTCAGAAGCCCCAAAAGTGGAGTCCAGGGAGCTCATGGACCGCACTTTGGCCACCGCTGAACTAAATGTTAGGATTGTTATGGCAGATAATAATGTTTTCGTATGCCATGCAATATGACTGCATTTGGTGGTTACTTTTGGGGAGGTTGGATGCATTACAATATATTGGTTTTGGATTAGAAAAAGTTTTGTCATGTGCAGATGGACCTAATCTTCTCGATTAAATCCTCGTGAGGTGGAATCTGACGGAGGAACAATGCGGTTGGAGACTTTGCTGTTGGAAAAGACTTTGATTCCAAAGTTGGGAAGGGAAGCATCCAGTCTCTGTTGCAGAGGATCTCACTGCCTTGGCTACATTTGAGTTTGCATTTTATACACACCAGCTTCTAGAAGATATATCTTGGGAAATATGGTCAGCTTATATCTGCTTATTATATGCTCATAGCAATGTGCCTCTGCATCCATTCTCCCCACAGACACACTTTCTTTTTTCCTACTCTTTCTTTTCTTCGGAATCTGACTTTTAAAATGCAGTATATATATATTTTTTTCCAATGGTCCAGCATTCTGTTGCCATATATTTCTAAATGAAAGCCAGTGTAGTATAGTGGTTTGAGTGTGGGACTATTCGAGATCTGGGTTCTATTTCCTACTCAGCCATGGAATCCCACTGAGTGACCTTGGGTGAGTCACATACTCTCAGCCCCACAAAACCCTGGATAGGTTCATTTTAGGGTCACTGTACACAACAATAACAACATATGCCTCAATACTCTGAAGGCAGCGGATCCCATCTGATCTTAGAGGCTAAACAAAGTTGGCCCAGGAAATCCCAGGAGTGCTAGGCTATACACCTGAGAGGAAAACAGTGCCAAATCTCTGAGTATTCCTTGCCTTACAAAACTCTACGAAGTCCATGGGGTCATTATAGGCAGAACTATAATTTCAAGGTGCAAATCCACACATTGTGTTGCCACTCTGGCCAATCGGTTGCCCCAGAGAGAAGCTGACTTGCAGGGCAAGAGGGCAACTGTGCCAGCCTTCCAGCTCCCATGTCTCAGCAACACTGCCTATGATGCCAGGGGAGACCTATAGCCATCTGGACTATTGCCACTGATGGCCTTTTTACATGCCCTGAATTTAATTAACCCCCTTTGAAGGCCATCCAAGTTGGCAGCCACATAACAACATAAAATCGCAGAATCCTAGAGTTGGAAGAGACCCCAAAAAGGCCATCCAGACCAACCCCATTCTGCCATGCAGGAAGACACCATCCATGCCCTCCCTGGGACAGATGGCCATCCAGCCTCTTTTTAGAAACATTCAAAGAAGGAGACTCCACCATATTCTGAGGCAGCATCTTCCACTGTCAAACAGCCTTTACTATCAGCAAGTTCTTCCTAATGTTTAGACAGAATCTCTTTTCCTGTAGCTTGCATCCATTGCGCCATTGTCTCCTATTCTCTGGAGCAGCAGAAAACAAGTTTGCTCCATCCTCAATGTGACACTCCTTCAAATACTTAAACAGGGCTATCATATCACCTCTTAAATGTCTCTTCTTCAGACTAAACATACTCAGCTCTTCATAGGGCTTGGTGGTTTCCAGACCTTCCACCATTTTGGTCACTCTCCTCTGGACACCCTCCAGCTTGTCAACATTTTTTTTTCAAAATTGTGGTGCCCAGAACTAGACACAATATTCCAAGTGAGGTCTGAACGAAGGAGAATAGAGTGGTCCTGTGACTTCCTTCAGTCTTGACACTACACATCTATTGATGCAACCTAGGATCATATTGGCTTTTTTAGCTGCTGCATCACACTGTTGGCTCCTGTGATCTACCAAGATGCCAGATCCCTTTCACAAGAACATTTAAACACATCATTGCTTACCCTTTTTGCATTAAGCCAAACTGTCAGCGGAGGAGCCACTCACCTCTCTGTCGAGCACCTTCTCCTCGGAGACATTCAACCGCACGGTCTTCCCATCCAGGTAGAACCACTCGGCATCCATCCCGCTCAAGGTCAGGTGCACAGCATCGCCCTCCAGGTCGCCAAATACTGCCAGGTGAGAGATCAAGGTACCATAGGGGCTATTCTCCAGGATCTCAGTAAAGATGTTGCTGCCTCCGCTGCACTGGTCAGCTACCGCTGGGGACCACAGAGCAAAAGACATGCAGAACTCATTGTTATGGATTCCCAAGCATGGCCTGATGCAAACACCCTGGCCAGACTCTTAGGACTGAAAATATATGGTTGGGGACTTGATGGCTGGTGGCTCCAATGTCAGTTAGTGGTGGATCCTGTCTGGGTTATAGTCCAAACCTTGAAGGAGCCAGCCAAGGGGTTGAGCTCTATCCCAGAATAGGTGCAACTCAGAAGAGAACGCCTTCAGAGTTCAAACTAAAAGCCAGAGTGGATGCACTGCTCCCCATCCCACTGACACGGGTGCAATTGGCTGGTACTTCTTCCGGAGCTGTTCTAAAATAAACAGAAGCACATTTACTATATATATATATATATATACAGAGAGAGAGAGAGAGAGAGAGAGAGAGAGAGAATGATGCTTTGTGTGCTGTTTCTATTTATTTTAGAATAGCTCTGGAAGAAAGTCAATTGTGGACAAGGTGGAAACATGTTAGGCTAGGGATAGGCAACCTTTTTGAGCCGGGGGCCAGGTTGCCGTCCCTCAGACAATTGGGGGGCCGAAGCACCAAAAATAAATAAATAAATAAATAAAAATTAACAATTAAAAAAATTAAAGCAATATGCATGCACACTCTCTCAGCCCCAGAAAAGCCATGGCAAAACCCCTGTGGAGATTTTGCCAAGAAAATCCCAAGAACAAGTAATAACAACAATAATCAATATCATCATGGCAGGCGGCGGCGGCGGCAGCGGCAAGACCGGCCTGGGGCTGGTCCAAAAGCCTTGGGGGGCCGCATCCGGCCCCTGGGCCTTAGGTTGCCTACCCCTGTGTTAGGCTTTAAAAAAAAAAGAAATAAGGTATAACTATGTTAGTCTGTAAAGTCAGTCTGTAAATATATTGTGTAGCACCTTTGAAAGAAGAAGCAGACCTAAGTCTACAAAAGCTCATGCTGTCAACTTCTTTCTTTCAGTTTTAAAAGATTCAAAGATGCTACAAGATCTCTTTATATATATGGGGCTTTAGCTAAATCCACACTGCAGAATTAATGCAGTTTGAGACTGCTTTACTGCCAGGTCTCCATCCTATAGAATGCTGGGATTTGTAGTTTGTTGGGGTACCAGAGCTCTCTGACAGAGAAGGCTAAATATTGCAGAAAATTACAAATCCCAGAATCCTAGCATTGAGTCATAGGAGTGAGTTATGCCAAACTGTAATAATTCTGCAATGTAGATGCAGAACTGGACACAGTATTCCAGGTGAGGTCTAACCAAAGCAGAAGAGAGAGGCTTTGTTCAGACCTCACCTGGAATATTGTGTCCCATTTTGGTCACCCCAATTCAAGAGGGATGTTGAGAATCTGGAGTGTGTCCAGAGGAGGGTGACCAAAATGGTGAAGGGTCTGGAAAACATGAAACCCTGTGAGAAATGACTTAGGGAGCTGTGTGTGTTTAGCCTGGAAATGAGATGGTTAAGAAGTGAGATGATAGCCCTCTTTAAATATTTGAAGGAGTGTCATATTGAGGAGGGAGCAAGCTTGTTTTCTGTTGCTCCAGAGAATAGAACCCAATGGAGCAATGGATGCAAAGTACAAGAAAAGAGATTCCAGCTCAACATTAGGAAGAACTTCCTGACTGTAAAAGCTATTTGACAGTGGACCACATTCCCTTGGAAAGTGGTGGAGTCTCCTTCTTTGGAGGTTTTTAAACAGAGGCTGGATGGCCATCTGTCAGGGATGCTTTGATTGAGAGTTCCTGCATAGCAGGGGGTTGGACAGGATGGCCCTTGGGGTCTCTTCTAACTCTTTGCTTCTATGATTCTATACAAAAACAGTGTTCTGTTTTTGTAAAAATATTAATGAATGTGGAGTTCCGTCAGCTTAAAGAATGAGGCAGAGCGGCAGCAGTTGGAACATCTGAGCCAAGGGAGGGGGAAGGTCTTGCAAGCACTAACGTGATTTAAATCCCTAATCCAAAGCAGCTTGCTAAGAGCTTTTCATTCTTCTTTTCACAAAGGTTTCTGGATTCATTCATTAATGTGTTCCACCTCCTGATACTCTGTGCCTCACACCTCTGAGTCTGGTATCTCTCAGTCCAGCACAGAGGAACTTTTGAAGGGTATTTTGTAGAGTCTTGGGGAGCAAAAATGTATTTTTGCAATTCAGATTGAATTTCCCTTACCTAAAATGCTTGGGACCAGAAGTGTTTTGGATTTCAGATTTTTTAAGATTTCAGAGTACCTGTATTTTTGCATAAACGTCTTAGAGATGGGATCGAAGTCTACCATATATACTTGACAATAAACTGACCTCATGTATAAGTCGAGGGCAGGTTTGGCGGCCAAAATTATGGTTTTTGATGTGAACCATGAATAAGTCAAGGGTAAAATTTAGGGGCATGCAACAAAGGATCTAAAGGATGAAGACAAATGATATTATAAAATTCCAGCAGGCATAGACTCGGATCAGTGCTTCCAGGACAGATTATGTTCTTGCATTTCACTAGTACAGTACAGTACAATAGAGTTGGCCCTCCACATTCACAGTTTTGACTTTAACAGATTTTATTAATATGTTCTCTCTAGGAATCTTTATGTCCTCTAGCATGACTCTGTGGCCAGTTGATTCACCGGTGCAAATGGAGCTACAGTCTGCCAACCTGGATCTGAGCCATTTGGGGATGGTGCCTCCCAATCCCTTCATTCTCACCCCACACAAATATACACAAACCACCACACACACACATACAACCTACCTGCGTGATGAAGGAAGGACATGTAGATGGCAAGGAGGAGAACTCCACATGTCAACGGAGGCATATTTTTCATCCGGGCGGCCCGGGTTGGAGGAATCTGTTCTCACATGCAGAACTGGAGGTGGAGGGTCAAGGCGGCTGCCACAGGTTCCCTGAAAGAGGAAAGGAAAAGCTCTCTGCCTGAGAGGAGGAATGGAATATCCAACCCAAGAATCATAGAGCTGGAAGGGTTCCCCAGAGGCCATCAAGTCCAACCCTCTGCTCAAGGCGGGATCTCCAGCTGAAGCATCCCCAGCAGGGAGCTGTCCAGCTTCTTTTGGAAGATGATCCAGAGAAGGAGACCCCCAACTCCTCTCCAGGCAACTGGCTCCTTTGCTGAACCATTCTCACTGCCAAGAAACTCCTTCTCATGGTCAATCGAAATCTACCCTCCTGTAACTTTAGATCCACTTCTACTCTCTGGGGCAGCAGAGAACAA
>CM034708.1:217166858-217178431 GCA_020142125.1 Phrynosoma platyrhinos | reverse complement strand
GTCACCCAGTGGGTTTCCATGGCCAAGCAGGGATTCGAACCCTGGTCTTCCAGTGTCCTGATCCAACGCTCAAACCACTATACCACTCTGGCTGTAAAACCATTGACTCCTTTGTTGCTGGCCATGTTGAGGGAAAGCAGACCCTTCAGAGACCACCTTGGCTCCTTCCCCATAGCAAAGAGAAATGGGGAACCAGGGGGGCAGAACACTACTATGGCCCCCTGCCAAGTCGAGCTGAGTCTTAAGGGGGCTGTTTTATCTAACCAAACTCTGTGCGCTGCTGTGAGAATCCTATGCTTCTTCCAGCTGTTGATGGAGATGCCGTTGATTCATGTCCATGTTTGTGGATAGCAGGCTTTTCCATGATCTTACTTTGAGCTGTCCGGGGCGTGCATAACAAACAGAAGGGACAAAAAGCTTCCCCGATGAAGACCAAGGCTATCACGCTGATGCGCAATACCAAACAAAAGATGGGGGCTGCGATCACGCTGGTGGCTCCGTTGTTGGAGAGATGGTGAATCTGCACCCAGACCTTCCAAGGAACGATCCAAAGAATCCTTGTGGACAGTTTCAGTGGCTAGGTACAAATCAAAATTCCAGATTAGGGGGGCTTCTTAAAAGCCAAAAAGGGGGCATGGCATAACTTACCGGGATATATTTTGCACTGGAAAACAGGAATGTGCTGCGAATATTTCCATCTTTATCACCCAAGCCTGCTGCCCTGCCACAATTGCACTAGTTTAAGAATGGAAGCATACCGGTTTAGCATAATTTCTTATCACACTTTTCCCCATGATAGCGCTTTGGCGGTCCATAAGTCGCCATACGTCAGAAATTAAGGTACACAACAGACACACACACATTTTCTCATTCTGTGACTGTCCGGCAGCCACGAATCATCAGGACCTCATTCCAGATGCCCCAGCATTTGGGAAAGTGAATTTGATGGTTTTCCAAGTTGCACCGCTGGCTTTCAAATCAAATTTCCAAATGGGCTCACCAGGAGCAAAAAGGGGGCTAGCCATAACTCATCAGAAAATCATAGCAGAAACCACTAAACCTATCAGAATGTTGTTGGTGTGATGTTTTTTGGCTAGCCTTCAAACACAGCTCCCAGTTCCAAGTGCGAAAGTCAATGTCCAAAGCTTCTAGCCTTATTTTAGAATTATCTGTGGGAGACATTTTTGCTGCAGCAGCTGACCTCCCTGAATATGTTTAGCCTCGAGAAGAGAAGGTTAAGAGGGGACACGATAAATATTTTAAAATATTGGAAGGAGTGTCAAATTGAGGATGGAGCAAGATTGTTTTCTGCTGCTCCAGGGAATAGGACCCGGAGCAATGGATTCAAAGGACACAAAGGAAATTCCACCTAAACTCTAGGAAGAACTTCTGGATAATAAGAAAGGTTGGACAGTGGAAGATGCTCCCTCGGAGGGTGATGGAGGAGTCTCCTCCTTTGGAGGTTTTTAAAGAGAGGCTGAGTGGCCATCTGTTGGGGGTGCTTTGATGGTGTATTCCTGCATGGCAGAATGGAGTTGGACAGAATGGCCCTTGAGGTCTCTTCCAACTCCATGATTCGATGACTCTATGATTCTTCTTTTCCAGTCATTGACCTCCTGGAAGCACTCAACATCACTCGCTCAGTCTTGGGGGTCACCAAGGCCAAGGGCCCAGATCCGGGAGTGCCGACCTGGAAGTTTCGCCAGCGGGTGCCACACCTCACCCTCCCATGGGATTACTCTGTCTACTTGCTCTCCACGGTGCAGGGCGCCTTGGGTTTCCACTTTGTGGCCCGCCAGAGCCGTGGCTCGGAGGGGACCCTCATCTCCCTGGTGTCGCCGGCTGCTCTTAAGCGCGATGGCCGCCCGCTCTTGCAGCTGGTCTCCAACACCCAAGCGGATGAACTTCGGCTGGAGTACCGGGCCGTTCACAACATGGAACCCGCCCGCCTGGTCTTCCCCACAAGCAATCCCTTCTCCCACAGCCGATGGGTCCGGCTGGCCCTCAACCTGGAGCCGCCACGCATCTCCCTCTTTGTGGATTGCCGGGAACCTTTCGTCTTTGAGAAGGGAGGCGGGGAGGATGTTCTCAGCCTCATCCTGCCCTTGGATCTGCAGATCACCTTTGCCAGCATCTTGGGGGACAAGACCAGCAAGTTCCTGGTAAGACTGAAAGACATGGGGTGCATCTACACTACACTGCAACTCCCTCAATCCCCCACCCGATACAGCCACCCTAGCAATTCAGGGAGTGACAGTCCCCAAAATGGAAGCCAGTGTGGTCAAGTGGTTTGAGTCTTTGACTAGGGCTCTAGAAATAATGCTGTTTGATACCACTTTAACTGCCATGGCTCCATCTTACAAAATCCTGGGATTTGCAGTTTTGTGAGGCACCAGCACTCTTTGGCAGAGAAGGCTAAAAACCTCATAAAACTACAAATCCCAGGATTCCATAGGATGGAGCTGCAGCACTTAAAGTGTTGTCAAATTGCATTATTAGATGAACCCACATTCTCTCCCCTTTTTTGACTTTTTTAAGATTTATAATTTAATCAGCAATATCAAAAGCAAAACATGGTCAAAATACACACTTTATCAATGCCAGGCCAGAATACCAGAACATACATAAACATGAGGAATTACTCAGAGAAATAGCCATGTCAGTCTGGAAAATCAGTATGCCAAGGGATCTTGCAGCACCGACCAACTTCTTTCTTTGTTTTAATCTCAACGGTGCTACAAGACCCCTTTGCATATGGAGAATTACTGTTATTGACAATATTTACCGGACAGGACAAGCCACTGAAATACAAAGAATTGGTCAGATTTCTCATTGCTGATGCTGGGACTGAAATTGCGCAGTGACTGAAAACTTCTAAATGGATTTAATCCATGCAATCGAGTAACGATCGTTGCAACCTTGTGCCAGCAGTGGCAGTGCCAGGTCGCACCACTGGACCTGTGTGCAAACAATTACCTAGTTTGAAGTCGAAGGCTTTCATGGCCGGCATCCATAGTTTTTTGTGGGTTTTTCGGGTGGTGTGGCATGTTCTAGAAGAGTTTCTTTCTGACGTTTCGCCAGCATCTGTTGTTGGCATCTTCAGAGAATGCTGGAATGGAATATATATATAGACCCACTCTCTTCCATTCCAGCATTCTCTGAAGATGCCAACAACAGATGCTGGCGAAACGTCAGAAAGAAACTCTTCTAGAACATGGCTACGCAGCCCGAAAAACCCACAAAAAACTGCATAGTGTCACGCTGGGGTGCTCTGAATTTTCCTGCAAAATCTAGAGCAAAAGGTAATTTAATTTTTACACCGGTTTAGCAAGGGATAGGACAGATTCGGTGTAGAACTGGCTTACCCTTGTGGATACAGTTTGCACTCGCATCAAGGATTTGGCCCTGCGTTGTGTAAGCAAGTTGTGGCAATGGTGGGGCGAAACTGATATAATTGGCCTGTGTAGACATGCCCTTGACACCACTTTAAGTGCTGCAGCTCCATCCTATGGATTTCTGGGATTTGTAGTTTTATAAGGACTTTATCCTTCTCTGCCAAAGTTTGCTGGTGCCTCACCAAACTACAAATCCCAGGATTCTGTAGGAAGGCCCCATGGCAGTTCAAGACATGCTGAGAGCCAGCATGGAGTAGTTGGTTGAGTGATAGACTACGATTCTGGAGACCAGGATTCGAATTCCAGCTCAGCCATAAAACTCACTGGGTGACCTTGGGCAAGTCACATGCTCTCAGCCTCAGAGGAAGGCAAACCTCTGAACAAATCTTGCTAAGAACACCCCAGGATAGGTTTGCCTTAGGGTCGCCATAATTCGGAAACAACTTGAAGGCACGCAACACACAGACGTTCCCTAGCCCAGCACTTAAACCACTACAACTCACTGGTTTGCACCATGCAAAAGCTTTCCCCAAGTGAAACAAACTGCTTTGAAAGGTTTCACAAGAAACTTGAACTCAGGAGAACAGCCCCGGTTCACTAGAAATGAGGGATCTATCTAACCTAGGAAGAGCTTTTTAAAAAAATTACTTAGGGAGGGAGAGGACTACAACTCCCCTAAAAATAGCCAACGTGATAGAGTAGCCTGAGTGTTGGGCTAGGATTGTGGGAGACCAGGGTTCAAATCCTGATTTGGCCATGACAACATCCTGAGTGCCTTGGGCAAATCTCACTCTCTCAGCTGCAAAGGACAGCAGTGGCAAACCTCCTTAGAAGAAAGCTTGCCAAGAAAGCTGTTGGATAGGGTTACTATGTGCCCAAGTTGGCTTGAAGGCACATGACAACAAGATTTCCATGCTAGCTGGGGGTTCTGGGAATTGCAATTCCCCAAAAGGTAACCTTTCCAAACTCTGCCCTGTACTTAAATTCTTTTGTGTGAGTGCATTTGTCTCCTTGCGCAGCTCTTCTTTTCTATGCTCATACTTGCCTTTGACCTGCCTTCATCTCTTTCCTATTTTCTATTTTGCATTTTTGAAGAAAGCTGTCTTTTTCTTTTAGGGCTACTGGCAGACGGCAGAGATTTCCCCCAGCGGTTTCCCCCAGCGTCCCTGGCACTGCGACAACCTCCCAGGTAAGAGATGGCGGGCTTTGATCCTATCTGGAGAGAGACCGAGGTTGCATCCACACTACAGAGATAATCCAGTTTGACCCCACTTTAATTGCCATGGCTCAGTGCTAGGGAATTCTGGGCAGGGTAGTTTGCTGTGGCACTCTGAATAAAAACCTTGCCAAGACAACTTTGTGGCTGGTTTGTCTTAGGACAGGGTTAGACAACCTAAGGCCTGGGGGCCGGATGCGGCCCCCCGAGGCCTTTGGACCGGCCCCCGGCTCAAAAAGGTTGCCTACCCCTGTCTTAGGGTCACCATAAGCCAGTAACCACTTGGAGGCACCCAACGGCAAAAGTAACTTTTCTGAGCTCTGTAACAGAGAGGAGGTTCCTCCATTTGCAAAGGGAGTCGATGGAAGAAATGCTGATCAGAGCAACCCACGGACTTTGGGAAAGCGTTCTCCCCATCAGGGCCTTGACATCCGTTGCAGAGAGCAAACACAGCTGGGCCAGATGTTCCCCATTGTGGCCGGGTGGGATCCGTTAGCCTTGGACTGGATCCAGGTGACCTTTTGGGATCTGGGCTGCCTTGCAACTCCAGAAACAGCGCAGAAGAAAAGGAGACGGAGAGGTGGCAACAGAAGTTGACGTTCTTCTCTGATCCCAAGCCAACCAGATGGCAGTTCAGAGACATTGCTCTCGGAGCCGTCCCAGGTGTCCCTTTTTCTCCGACACAAAGTGCGATCCTTGCATGCAAGGGATCAAATGAAAAGGGGTCCCCAAACTGACATTTCCATTGTAGAAAGATTGGATCCTGACTTGCATCCCCTCCACTTCCTCACTTTTGCAAGCAATTGTTTGTTTTTCCTCCCTTTTCTCAGTCTGCATCTGCACAGAAGAGAGAATACAGTTTGACACCACTTTTAACTGCCACGGCTCCATCCTATAGAATCCTGGGATCTGTAGTTTGGGGAGGCGTCAGCACTCTTTGGCAGAGAAGGCTAAAGTGTAGATATAATGTAGTTTGACTTCACTTTATCTGCCATGGCTCCATGCTACGGAATCCTGGGATTTGTAGTTTTGGGAGGCACCACCTGCGCGCTTTGCCAGAGAAGGCTAAAGACCTTGCAAAACTACAAAGCCCAGGATCCGATAGGATGAAACTACAGCACTTAAAGTGGAGCTGAACTGCATTATTTCTTCAGTGTGGATACACCCTCAGCAACCTCCTTTCTAAACTTTGTAGTCCATTACACAGTCATGGATTGTGTAGGATGTTTTTGCCCTTAATGGTAAAACTTGCAAATGCTGATTTAAAAAAAAAAAAGAGAGAGAGAGATCAAGTTCCAGAACCTTCTAACCAGCATGGAAATTGGCCATGAAAAGTTGTGGATTCTGGGAACTGTAATCTCGAATACTAAGCTTTCCAAGCTTTGATCAAGGGTGTGTTTGCATTGTAGAAATAATGCGGTTTGACACCACTTTAAGTGCTGTAGCTCTGTCCTTTGGAAACCTGATGATCTCAGAGCCCAAAAAGATGGGGTCTGCCAGGTAACCTGGATCCGAGCCATAAAGGGCTTTATAGTTCACAGCCGGCATTTTGAATTGTGTCCAGAAACAGATTGACAGCCAGTGAAGCTGTTTTGACAAGGGAGTAGTATGACTCTGGAAACCAGGGTTTGAACCCACTGGATGACTCTGGTCAAGTCACACTCTCTCAGCCTCAGAGGATGACAGTGGCAAAAACTCCTCCGAACAAAGCTTGCCAAGAAAACCCCAAGATAGGTTCACATTGTGCGTGTGTGTTGTGTGCCTTCAAGTTGTTGGCAACCCTATCGTGGGATTTTCTTGGCAAGATTTGTGCAGAGGAGGTTTGCCATTGTCTTCTTCTGAGGCTGAGAGAGTGTGACTTGCCCAAAGTCACCCAGTGGGTTTCACGGCTGAACTGGGAATTGAACCCTGGTCTCCAGAGTCATCGTCCAACACTCAAACCACTATGCCACTAGGGTTCCCATAAATCGGAAATGACATTAAGATACCCAATAACAACAGTGTGGCTTCTAGAGAGCCATTGCGGTGGAGTGGTTTGAGTGCTGAACTATAACTTTGGAGACCAGGGTTCGATGTCCTGCTTGGCCATGGAAACCTACTGGATGACGTTAGGTGAGTCACATACTCTCAACCCCAGAAAACCCCACAATAGGTTCACCGTAGGGTCTCCATAAGTCAGAAATGACTTGAAGGCATGCAACAACAACAACATGACCTGCCCCAGTTAGCGCTTTGGGTGCAGATCTTGAAACCAGTTGAATTTTCCAAAACACTCTTCAAGGGCAGCCCCAAGTAGAGCGTGTTACAGTAATCCAAATGGGATGTAAGTCAGGCATGGCCAGATCTGATGTCTCAAATAATGGGCTCACAAGCTTCAAATGTGCAAAAGCACTCCTGGCCACAGCAGAAACCTGGGCCTCCAAGTTCAAAGCTCAGTCCAGGCGTCCATTGAAACGACAAAACTGTGTCTTCAGGGGGATTGTAACTCCATCTGACCAAGCTCTAAGTATCTCACCAAACTATAAATCCCAAGATTCCTCGGATGGAGCTATGGCAATTAAAGTAGCACCAAGGACTGCTGCCACACTGCAGGATTAATGCAGTTTGACACTGCTTTGACTGTCATGGTTCCATCCCATGGAACCCTGGGATTAATAGTCGGTCGTGGCACCAGAGCTCCCTGACAGAGAATGCCAAATATCTCACAAAACTACAAATCCCAGGATTGCATAGCACTGAGCCGTGGCAGTAATTCTACAGTCTGGATGCAGTCAAAGTGTCCTTGCGTTGTACGATATTATCCAAGTGTTATATATTATATATTATATATTATATATTATATATTTATTATATATTATATATTATATAGACCTGGGCATGTAGGTTTCGTAAGGGACAGGCCACTTGGTCTTATGGGGGTCCTAAGGGGGAACTGCAACAAAACGTCGCAGCCTGGAGCGTGTCTGGGGTCCCACCTCGACTCAAAATAAGCCGCTGCGGCTCTCCATCCGAGATCTAAATTGTGACGGCAGGTCCTGCTTTGCAGACTCTAATGGGATTATGCGGGAAAAGGGCACGGTTAATCAAAGAGATTAACTGGAGTCTTAAATATTTTTTTGAGATAATTTGCCAAGTCTGGGAAACAGTGTGAAGAAAAGAGATCAGGAGCCGGAGAGGGAAAAGAAGCAGAAAAGGGCTTTGGGCCAAGGCTTTGGTCTTCTGGGGTTTGGGTCTTGGTTTTGTCAAACAACCCCACTCTCTCTATTGTTCCCTATGAGGAAGGACTTAGGGAACTGGGGATGTTTAGCCTGGAGAAGAGACGGCTAAGATGGGATATGATAGCCCTGTTTAAATATTTGAAGAGAGGTCATATTGAGGAGGGAACAAGTTTGTTTTCTGCTGCTCCAGAGACTAGGACCCGAAACAATGGATGCAAGCTGCAAGAAAAGAGATTCCTCCTCAACATTAGGAGGAACTGTTCAACAGAGGAACACACTCCCTTGGAGATTTTGGTGGAGTCTCCTTCTTTGGAGGACTTTAAACAGAGGCTGGGTGGCCATCTGTCAAAGGGGATGCTTTGATTGTAAGTTTCTGCATGGCAGAAGGGTTGGACCAGATGGCCCTTGGGGTCTCTTCCAACTTCTATGATTCTATGCACCACTATGTGGGTCACAGGAAGGGATGCCCCCATTTTGGATTGTTGTTGCCTTGAGTCCCGTTTTGGGAGAACAGTGGGATATAAATATAATAGATAGATAGGTAGATAGATAGGACTGAAATGTGTGCGGAACAGCTCTACCATTAGTCGGAGCAGTGCACCAAAGAGCAGGTTTGTGAAAAGGCCAACGAATTAGTAAGCTATTTCATTGCTTAATATTGTTTTCCTAGCAGCTAAAAGCCATCGTGGCATAGTGGTTTGAGTGTTGGATTACAACTTTAGAGACCAGTGTTCAATTCCCAGCTCAGCCATGAAACCCATTGGGTGCCCTTGGGCAGGTCACATACTCTCAGCCTCAAGGGAAGGCAATGGCAAACCTCTTCCGAACAAGTCTTGCCAAGAAAAGCCCAGGTTTGCCTTAGAATCATAGAGTTGGGAGAGACCTCAAGGGCCATCCAGTCCAAATCCCTTCTGCCATGCAGGAACTCACAACCCAAATACCCCTGATAGATGGCCATCCAGTCTCTATTTCAAAACCTCCAAAGAAGGAGACTCCACTACACTCCTAGGCACCAATGTGTTCCGTAGTCAAACAGCTCTGACCATCAGGAGGTTCCTCCTGAGATTTAGATGGAATCTCTTTTCCTGTAGTTTTCGTGTATTTTGCATCCATTGCTCCATGTTTCCTATTCTCTGGAGCAGCAGAAAACAAGCTTTCTCCCTCCTCAATATGACATCCCTTCAAATATTTAAACAGGGCTATCATATCACCTCTCAGCCTTCTCTTCTCCAGGCTAAACATACCCAGCTCCCTAAGTCGTTCCTCATAGGGATTCATGGTTTCCAGACCCTTCACCATTTTAGTTGCCCTCCTCTGGACATGCTCCAGTTTTTCAACATCCATTTTGAATTGTGGTGCCCAGAGCTGGAGACAGGATTATTCCAGGTGAGGCCTGACCAAAGCAGAATAGAGTGGCACTATTAGATCCCTTGATCTAGACACTATATTTCTATTGATACAGCCTAGAATCGCATTGGCCTTTTTAGCCGCTGCATCACACTGTTGACTCATGTTAAGAGCCCTGGCGGCGCAGTGGTTCAATGCCTGTCCTGCAGCCCCTCACTCATAGACCACAAGGTTGCGAGTTCAATACTAGCCAGGGCTCAGGCTAGACTCAGGCCTGCATCCTTCCGAGGTCCCTAAAATGAGTATCCAACTGTTGGGGGGGCAATGAGCTTACAGTTGTAAACCGCTTAGACATCCCATAGCGCGATATGAAGCGGTATATAAATGAAATAAATGAAGCTGCTTAAGGTTGCCATAAGTTGCAAACAACTTGAAGGCACATACCACCAGCGTCTCTGCAGAACTCTCCTCCAGCACCACATTTCACACGAGTCGGTTTTCTTCCTATCCATATTCCTCACTGTCCAGCTTTTGCAAGCTTACATAGATATGGGAAGGATGATGACATGGACGATCCTAACTTTAGTAGTCAATGATATCTCTTCAGGACTCATCTGGTTCCTTCACGGCTGCCCTTCCAAGTCTTCTTTCTGATTTCCTAACTGCAATCTCCATTCTGATTCATGGTTGATCATGAATCAGAAATCTGGTATGGGAACTATGGGAAATCTTGAACTGGTATGGAGCACCCTCACTTTAATATTTGTTATATTTTTAGACTTGAGGATCTTGCCTTGTTCCTTCATAGCGGCCTTTCCAAGTCTTAGTGTTCCTCTAATTTCTTGACTGCAGTCTCCATTTCTGATTAATAATTGAGCAAAGGTATGAAAATCTTGAACTGGCATGAACAATCCTGACTTTCATATTCAACGATATACGGTATCTTTACATGTCGAGATCTTCTCTAATTATCTGATCATTATTATTTTTTCCTGAGCCACAATATCTGGCATTGGGTCCTGTGCATCTCATTGGATCGGGGGAGTGGATGCGTGGGTTGTGGGGTGCCTTTGGCTTCTCTGCCTCAGGCAGCAAAAAGCCTTGGATGGTTCTGGAGTCAAAGATTTCTCTTGCTCAACCTCTCTTGTGGAATCCAGAAAAACAGACACAGATCCTCTCTCCCTTCTTGGCTGCTGCTGCTGGAGGAAAAGACGGGTGTGCTAATTGAGCAATTACCTGGAAAAGAGGCTTTCGGGGGGTCAGGAGACCAGACCTGATGTTTGCCCAAAACACAGCATTAAAATATAAAACCTCTTTTTCTTTTGTTGCTACTGATCTGACCTAACTCTCTGGGCTTAATGGAAGCAAGCCTGGTTCAGCTTTGCAGATTCAGGCTGTCTACACTGCGAGGCACCAGAGACCTTGAAATGCTGTGCCACAATAGGCTCTTGGAAAAGTTACTTTTATTAGACTATATATCCCATATAACTGAACCATAGCAATAGTCCCAACTAGAGTTGGTTGTTGTTGTTGCTGTTGTTGTGTGCCTGTGAATGAGGGTCACCGCTCCTAGGGCTTTCTTGGCAAGTCTAAGGCAGCATCTGCATTGCAGCTCGACACCACTTTAACTTCAAAGTACTGTACTTTAATTTTTATACATATATAAAAAGGAACCATCCCCTGATGAAAGGCAAGAGCTTAATCTGTCGTGGGAACACACAAAAAAAGAAGCGCTGACCCTCTACTCTCTTGTCCATCCAGCCTTTAGGGCAGGGGCCAGCAACCTACGGCCTGCGGGCCGGGACCGGCCCCCACCGCCAACCCCCACTGACCCCTGCCGCTGCCGTGCGCGTCGTGGCTGCCATTTTGTTTTCCAAAATGGCAGCCGTGACTCATTTGTGCATGCGCAGTACTCCTGCACGTGCGCGAGCAAGTCGCGGCTGCCATTTTGGAAAACAAAATGGCAGCCGTGACTCGTTTGCACAAGCGCCGAGTCAGAAACTGCTTCTTTTTACTTTCAGGGTCCATGGTCCCGAGAGAGAGGAATTTCAGGATTTTCCAAAAGTAAAAAGAATCAGTTTCTGACTATTTTCCATTCGGGTTAACCCCATTTTAACAGCGACATTGTCTGAAAACCTGCCCGCTTTTGTGGGTTTTTTTCAATTTAAACCCCGTTTCTGTATGGGATTTCCCCCGTGTGATAACTATGATTCTTTGATTCTATAGGTACGCCTGCTGGGATTTTGTAATTTTGCACAGTTTTGGCAACGTTTTCCTTTGCTTCCCCCTTTAGATCCTTTGTTGCACACCCCTAACTTTTACCCTCGACTTATCCACGGGTCACATCCAAATCCATAATTTGATATAGGGTACTCTTACAGTGCACACCCCCCCCCC
>CM034708.1:217065208-217080968 GCA_020142125.1 Phrynosoma platyrhinos | reverse complement strand
TCCCAGCCTTCCTCCCTTCTCCCAGCCTCAAACTTGCAAGAGAGTGAAAAAAAGTATGAAACTCTTTCATGCCACTGAACTGCTACCAATATCTGGCTATTTATGAGGCTAAACAGGACTGAAAAACAGATGTTAACATATTGTAAAATCATTTTCACCAATAGAAGCAAATCAATTTCAGTGCAGAATGAATTCTAGTTCAAAACACAGGGACTAGGCAGCTGTACTGAATACAGGACTGATGGCAGAAGCCCAGCTCATTATTGGTAAAGTCAATAACGGAGTCTCAGGCCCAGGTTCGGTTCATCTGATGCTGCTGTTGCTAACCTTTGCTGTTACTAATATTATAATACAACTGAACATTCAGGAAAAGTATTGTGCTATGTTGTCAATATGAACTCCCATCCATTGACCTGTAAGGGTTAAAGAGGGCACAAATATGCACCAAAAGGAAACTTCACATCCAGAAAATCTATCCATGGTGTCACATCCCACACATTGACCTCCTCTTCCCATACCACACCATCCAGAATCCGTCATGTTTTCTGTACTAGTGTTACTGCTAAATCGTAATTCCTATATATCACAGAATCTAATGGTAATAGTAGAGACAAACAGCTAGCAAAATTAAGATTATACCTTCAAATTAGACTGCATCACATGCACAGCCTAAATGTCTTCACACAAAATGACAATTTGGTAAGAAAACAATAGCATTCAAAGTCAAAACAAAGAGTGTTTCCATCTCCCAGTAAGTTACCATTTTGCAAATTAAGATCCCTAACATTGGAAGTAAGCAACATTCCATTTGGTAAAATATAGGATCATCCAAAATCCACAAAACAGGTGTCTTTATTGAGTCATATCAAATGCACATGATACATGATGCAAGCTCGAGTGGCTTTTTCATCAGGCTAAATCATATAGGACAAAGAAAGGAAGAAAGAAAGAAAGAAAGAAAGAAAGAAAGAAAGAAAGAAAGAAAGAAAGAAAGAAAGAAAGAAAGACAATGTCAGTCCTAGCCCTGCATTTGGTCAACAGTTGTGGTTGTTTCTTTTCAGTTGTGGTTGTTGTCCTCAGTTCAGATGGTCTGGAAGGGTCTTCATGCAGCTGGGGCCTTCCTCCTTCTGCTCATTTTTAGCCCCTTTGCCTGATGAAGAAGTCATGCCCTGTTGTCAAGCCAGGTGCCCCCCATCCTGTACCTGGGCATTTCATTTTTCCTGCCCAAGAGTGGCATCCTACACTTGGATCATCTACACTTGGATCATCTACGCTTGGATCATCCAAGACTGCCTGGAGTTGGGAGGCATCTGCCCTCTCCATCGCCTTCCCCCCAAAAGAGAAAGATTAGAAACTGATCTAGAATTACGAGGGTCCAGGGGATCCGAGGAGGGCTTTCTCAGCAGTGCTCTAACTAGTGGCCACCCCAGCCTAGGGGTCAGCTGGTGTGGGGGGGAGGCTTCTGGGAGCAAGGCTTATGAGGATGGGCCAAAAGGGCAGCCTCCCCCTCACGCCTTAGCCTCCCTAACCCCAACCCCAGGCCATACTGGATTCGGAAGGCAGCTGCAGGGGGGGGGGACACGCTGGTCCTCCTTCTCCATCTTGGATTTACTCCCTGCAGAAGAAGCCCTGGACAGAGCAGCCTGCAATGGCATGCGTGTGTCCTTCCTGCCTCTTCTGGGTGTCACCTGGTGCTCTCCGCACCCCCCACATCCCCCTGCTGACACCATTGGGTCTAACCGCAGCTTCTTTTTGAAGGAGATGGAAAGTTCTCCTCCCGAAAGATGCATTAATGACAGGTTGCATTGGGAGAATAGTTGCATCTTCTCCCTGGAGGACCAGCCAGGAGGGACAGGGAGCAAGAAAACAAGCTGTTTTCCTTCCTTGTCCCATCCACAGTCCCCACCATGTCAACTCATGTCCCTTAGCCAGCTTGTCCTTTGCCTCGGGCAGCAAAATGTCTTGCTTCATGCCCAGCAAGAAACCATTTGGGGGAGGAGAATGAGGAGACATTTGTCCTCTTGGGAGAGGTCCAGCTGGGCTCAGTTCCACTCTTTGAGAAATGGAAAGCGAAACTTAGGAGATGGCTTTTAGAGAGACAGAAAAGGGAATGAACAGAGGCAGAGAGGCTCAAAGTGTTCTTGGAGTCTTTGCAAGAGCAACTGCTGGGAAGAAGAAGAAGAAGGCAAGAGAGGGAAATCTAGTGTCATCCTCACATTTCTGGCCAAGGAAGGTGTGAAGAGAGGCTTTGCCAGCATCCCAAAATGAGGTGAGCATTCAGCCTTCTTTTTCCCTGGTTTCTTCTGCCTCTTCTGTTTCTTCTTCAGAACCAAATGCAAATTAAAAAAAAAAATACATGTTTCAGGTGGAAAGTAGATGTTTTGCAATTTTGCAAATCATGGGACTCTCAGGGCAAAATCTTTTGGGCATAGATCGGAGGACCTCCTCTGCAAGGAGAGCAGAATGGATTTTATGGTCAAGATAGATAGTAAACCCTAGAACCCACTAAAAAAAGTAAAATAAATGGGGGAATTGGGGGGCTAGGAAAATATTAAGTAAAACTAAATTAAAATGTCATACTGGACTAGTACAGTAACATCCAATATCCACAACAAAACAGTGATACCTTGTAGCCAAGAGTGTTATTAGGGGAATATAATTAGCTCAAAACACAAGAAGGGCTGGCTACGACAGCCCTGCAGATATCGCCTCCCGATATGTATACCGAGTAGATCAGGGGATTCGATAAACAGTGCAGAGATGGCTTCTCCAATTAATATCCTAGTTTATTAATAAAAAGGGCAACATGCACAATACACAAATGTACACACACTCATACAAGGCTCAGGAAGATCAGGGCTTGCTTGAGAAAGGTTTCGAGGCAAAACTACAGGTGATACTCACTATAGAATGAAGCCTTCTCCAGGGTCCAGTTGGGTGAAGTGGCGTGAGACACAACCATTCTGAGAGCGCAGGATGAATGGAGGTGTCGGTAACTAGATCAGAGAACAAAGTGATGCAGGGTCCCCCTAAACTCATATTAGTGACACTGAGGGGAGAAATCTAGGGGTTTTTAAGGCCAAAAACTAGCCGTGGGGCAAAGGTATGAGGTAATCCAGTCTGTCAATATTCAAGGGGAAATGGGAGAGGATTAAGTCCTTACCTGGCCCATCAGGTGGAACATCTAGGCCATTATCGCCCATCCTTCTGATTATGGAGGTGATGATGGTCCATTTGCAACTCCCACACTATCTGCCTGACTATGGAAATTAGGGATTTTCAGTCTTTCAAGTGAACTGGGCATGACCTCTTTGCCTTGCCATGGAGGCACTTGGGGTTCACTGCAGAGTGCATTTGGGCCATGTAGAATTCATACATAATTCAATACCAAAATTCAGAAGAATGCACTTTTGGTAACACCTGTATTGGGTCAAGCAAATGCAAAAAGAAATATGTTGCAAGCTTTGAAAGCTTCACTGCCTTCTTCATCAGACAAAGGTATGCAAAGATAGGTAAAAGAGGAACTGCTCAATTTTTGAAAACAACCATGATCTCTCTAAAGGGGGATTTTTTTCCTTATGGTAGTGGCGTTTTCTGGGGTTGAGAGTATGTGACTTGCCGTGGGTTTCCATGTCTGTGCAGGATTCAAAGCCCAGTCACCCAGAGTCCGACAACCAAGCCAATGTTAAACTACAAACAAACAATCTTAACCACAATCAAGACAAAGCCCAGTCAACAGGAGAACCCCAGGTTGTTAATTGCAAACAAATTATATATGCCAGTATGCTTTAAATGAACCTGAAATGAATAGATATAAATGCCATAGGAGTACATAAAGAAACAAACACGTCGTCCACAATTGTGGTGACGTTGTAGAACACTGCGTATTTCTCAGAAAAAGCTTAAATGTGGTTTTGCGGATTCTCGAAGTGTGTGAGAAGATGCACATCTTTATTGCTTCTGGATGACTTGTTTGTTTATGACATTTTTATTTCTCATTTCTTTCAAGCCTATTGGAGTATAACCTGTTTGCAATTAACAGTCAGACCTACTGGCATTTATTTTGTTGAATATGATGTGTTTGTAATTTACCTTGAGATAGATCATGGTCGTTTTGGAACATTTATCAGAATATATATGATAAATATATCCCTTCCCACAATGGAAACATGGAGGCAAACAAACTATTCAGTCCATCATGTCTAGGGTGATAATTGAACATAGTTCAACTTGATCAAGTTTCTCTGAGGAAGGAATTGCTTCTCTCTTTCTTCTTTTTTTTGGGGGGGGGGAGTTGTCTTTAAGCAGAGGTTAGCTGGCATCTTTCAGGCATGCTGGAGTTGTGTCTTCTTGCATGGCAGATGTGGGTTGGATTAGAAGACCTTTGAGGTCCCTTCCAATGCTGGGATTCTGCATTGCTCTTCAAAGATATAGGACTTTGTCACATGGGGAAAATCCCATGCAGAAACGGGGTTTTAAATAGGAAAAAAATGTAGATTTTCAGATGACGTCAGATGGCCTCGCTGTTAAAGTGTGGTTAATCCAAACAGAAATTAGAAAACGAAAAGTAGAAAATCCCAAAAGTAAAAAGGAGCAGATTTGACTACTTTCCTTTTTGGGTTAAGCACACTTTAACATTGATGTGTGTGGAAATCTACCCACTTTTGTGGGTTTTCTTCACCTTTTTAATCCTATTTCTGCAGAAGATTTCCCTTGTGTGATAAGGTCCTTAGTTGTGAAAACTCAGCATGCAAAGGGATTTTGTAGTACCTTGGAGAATGACTGAAAAAAAGAAGCTCTAGCACTGGGGTTTTCAAATGGGGGGGGACATGATCCCCTGAGAGGGCAATAGTTGCTTAAGAGAGGGTGCAAGAAAATTTTCTCCAGAAAAAAAGAGAAAAGCAACACTAATTTGAGACACCTACGGACACACAAATACAGTGGTCTTGGTGTCTGCTGGGGTTTGGTCCCAGGACCCGCTGTGGATACCAAGATCCGTGGCTGCTCAACTTCCATTATAGCCAATGGGTTAGTAAAATGGTGTCACTTATATGAAATGGCAAAATCAAGGTTTGCTTTTCAGATTTTTTTTGTGGGGGGGGGATTATTTGAAGCTGTGGATGGTCGAATGAGTGAATGTCAGGAATTCTGGAAGCTGAAATCCAAAGCATCTGGAAGACCACAGTTTGGGAATCAGTGCCCTGGTTTCATAAGGGAGGATGTTCTGAAACTTGGAAACAGCCACCAAGAAAGCCCAGTCTCTTGTGTTTCCATCAAATGTTCTTGGGAAGATGATGGGGCTTGACTGGGTAGCTCTGATGGTGCCTTATTGGAGGAACTGGCAAAGGCAAGGACAAAAATCGAAGGGGGGAGCCTATTTGAATAGTTGGCTGGAATTCAATATTGGAATTATGGATTTGCAACCTGGACTTACAGATCCTTAACTCATCTGTATTCAGTACGATTGTATAGTCCTTATGTTATCTTTGGGGGGGGGGGGGTTTCACACTTTCTTTTTTTAAATTAAGGAGATCTGCATCTCCACAGTGATGCAATACCACTTTGATGTTCTCACTACGTGGGCATCAGTTTTACATCCCCGAATCTCTCCCAGGCATTTTAAACCACCTTCCCATTCACACTATCACCCACTGGAGAGGAAATGGCAGGGTCCCCATGAACTCCAAACTAGAAACTTGTGAGGGGGGAAAATCCAGGGGGTTTTAAGGGCTAAAACTAGCTGCGGGGCAAAGGTATGAGACTGAATGGGTGAGGTAATCCAGTCTGGCAATATTCAAGGTGAATGGGAGAGGATTAAGTTGTTAGCTGGCACATCAGGCGAGGCATCTAGGCCATTATTGCACATTCCTCTGATTATGGAGGTGCAACTCCCACACTATCTGCCTGGCTTTTGGGGATTGGGGTTTTTCTAGTCTTCCAATTAACCTAGGCATGACCTGCCTGCCTTGCCTTGTTGTACTTGGAGTTTATTACAGAGTACATCTGGGGTTATGTGGAATTCATACACACACCAAAATTCAGAAAAATGCACTTTTGGTAACACTGTAATAAGACAAAACAATTCTGGACCCAGATAAGGATTTTAATTAATAAGATATTACAGACAAATATAGAATATAAGCCAGAAAGATTTCTATTAAATATGATAGATGAAAGTAACAGGAAAAAAAATTTGGAAGAAGCTGTAACTGCAGCTAGAATTGTATTTGCAAAATGGGGGGGGGGGATGACAAAGGGCCTGAAATTGAAGAATGGGAGATAAAGCTTTATGAAATAATAGAAATGGATAAACTAGCTGGAAGCATCCAAAACAAAGAAACAAATAAATATCTAGAGGACTGAGAAAGAGTACTAGAGTTCTTAACATGTAAAGCTGGAGCAACCACAACCTCTGATGATCTTTAAGCCATTCTGAGTCCCTCTGTTGAGATGAGAGCCTCCCATTCTTTGTGCCTCTCAGTGCGCCTCCAAGGAAGATTTAAAGGAGTTCCACTTCCAAACAGGCTGTGTAGATGCACTGCCCAAATAATGGAGGACCTGGCACTATTCAAGTGCCCTCTCTTCAAGCTGTAGGGAAAGTTATCAGGAACCTTTTTAACCAGCACGAGTGGAAAAAGCTTCCTTTCTTTTTGAGTGATTCCAATCATTCTGTGTCTCAGAAGGCTTCCCTCTTTGTCTCCAAGGATGCAATCTAAGGGGGGAAAGAGGGGGTTGTGCTTCATTTGCACAGTCTGGCCCTCTGTTATTTTAATAGAAGCTGTTGTAATTATTCTCATGGTAAATTTGTAACAATTTGAAATAATCTATAGAATAATTCAATAAAGCATTCCATTCATTCATTCGTACCTCTCACTCTCTCCTTTTCCATCATCTCTCTCTTCTTTTGGCAGCAACCAACCACTGAAGGAGAAACTCCGGTGCCTGCAGTGCCATTTTACCTGGAACATTAAGGTCAGAGAAAAGGTGGATGTCGTACATCCTCTGAAGAAGTTGGATCTTCAGTTGCAACACACATTGTACCTTAATCGTGGAGCCTACCTGGCCATGAAGGCCTACCTGCACCACCTTCAAGGAGACTACCATGAAGCTCTGGGGAGCCTACAAAGAGCAGAGGAGGTTCTGAATGAGGACCATCCCACCAACTTCTCCCACCAGGCCCTGGTGGTTTATGGGAACTACGCCTGGATTTATTACCACTTGACCAACTATGACAAGGTGGAGTTCTACCTCAGCCGGATCCATGAGATTTGTCAGGATCTCTCCAGCCCTGAGCCTTACTCTGTTAAAATCCCTGAAATCCAGGCCCAGAAAGGATGGTCCCTGCTGACTGCAGGCTTCCAGTATGGACCAGAGGCCACCAAGTGTTTCCAAATGGCCGTGAGCAAAGACGAGTCCAACAAGGAATACAAGGCAGGTCTGGCATTCTCCGTCTTTGCCTCCTGGACTCATTGTTGGAGTCAAGATCTTCAGGATGAGGCCCAGAGATTGTTGAAAGAAGTCCTTGATCACCAGCCCAAAAATGATGAAGCTAAAGTGTGTTTGTCTCATTTGCTTCAGAGAACAGACCAGGAGCAATCCAACCGCTTGGTAGATGAGGTGGTCCAACACAGCCTCAACCCAGAAGTCCTGAGAAGTGCCTCCAAGGTCTGCAGGCGTCAGTCCCTCCAGCAAGCCATTAATATACTGCAGCAGGCCATAGCCCTGGATCCCAACTACCACCTCCTTCACTATGACCTTGGTGTTTACTACATGGATCTCATGGAGAACATGTCACCAGAAGAGAGAAAAGAAACCATTGCTTTGGCTATTGAGAGCTTGATACGGTCTCTGGAAACAGATCCTCCATCTGTGTTTTCCCGGCTGAAGTTGGCCAAAATGTATGGAGAAAGGTCCTTAGCATATGAGGAAGAGATTTATCAAAACCTACTGGAGGATCTGCCCAACCTCAGTAAGCGATGCCAGCAGGCCATCTACCTGCACTGGGGGGATTTCCTACTCCACAAGAAAGGAGAGAAGCTGGAAGCGCTGGAGATGTACAAGGCCTGCTACGAAGTCCATGGTGACCATCCTCTGGAGCGGAGACATTTAGCAGAAAGTCTGAGGGTCCTGGCAAGGAAATTCCGGGAAGACTTGGAAATGGATCATGCTGAGGTTGTTTACAGCTTGCTTCGAAGGATGGGAGATGAGGATTGGAGAAATGAGATGGGAGCTGCGAGGCGTGAATAGTAGATGTCCAGCAGATGAAGGATTTCTGCCACCGTCCCAAGGAATTCTGTGCTCCAAAGATGGCTGAGTTCCCAACAAGGAAGAGAATGTGCTTTGTTCAAACTTTCCAGACAACCACAACACCTAGAGAGGACACCATCACTATACTTTCTTCTTCTTTTTCCTTCAGCAGATTACCACCCTCCTTGTGCTCAACCCGTTTAGCAAGTGATGAGTGCCATTGCTTTCCAGAATTTGGGAAATGGTAGCTTTTCTGGATTGCAACCCCCACAACACCCCAGCCTAGCATGGCCGGTTTCCATCTTGGCTAGGGGATTCTGCGAATTACACTCCGAAATTCCCAAAAAAGTTGATGCTTTTTACTGGCTGTGAACCATCTATCCTTGCCTCTTGAAGGAAGCGCCTGCCTGTAATCTGCAAAATCCTGGAAATGGGTAGCCTTCCAGAAGCTGTTGTGTGCGAAACGTTGGTTCCATATCCTTCCTCCTTGCAAAATAAAAATTGCCGGTGTTGTGTTTCTTCTGGAAGTATTTCAGCTCAACTGGAAGAATTGTGTGTTACCTGTTCAAAGGGGAAAAGTAACCATTACATATCTTGTTGTTGTTGTTGCTGTTGTTGCTGCTGCTGCTGTTACTAATATTGCTACTGTTTATTGCAGGGGTAGTCAACCTTTTTGAGCTGGGGGCCGGGTTGCTGTCCCTCAGACAATTGGGGGGCCGAAGCACAATAAATAAATAAATAAATAAAATTTTTAAATTAAAAATTAAAAAAATATGCATGCACACTCTCTCAGCTCCAGAAAAGCCATGGCAAATCCCCTGTAGAGATTTTGCCAAGAAAACCCCAAGAACAAGTAATAACAACAATAATCAATATCATCATGGCAGGGGGGGCAGCGGCGATGGAAGGACCGGCCTGGGGCCGGTCCAAAGGCCTCGGGGGCCGCATCCGGCCCCCGGGCCTTAGGTTGCCTACCTCTGGTTTATTGAATTGTATCCTATCTTTTTTCCTCAAAAGCAGAATCAGAGTGGCTTACAGATCAGGTGGATTTGATTTAAATCAATTTGATGTAGATCACTACCCAGAAGGACTCAATTGAACAATGTGATTTCCTCCCTCCAAAAAAAGAGGCCGTTCTTCCTCTCTATAAGCTTAATACATATTTAACACAACTCAGAGTTACCAAAAACCCATTCTTGCTAATATCATCTTAATATTTACAACCAGATAAAGGTTTCACTTTTAGAATAAGAACTTTTCAGGTTAGTTTTACAATTATATTAAAAAATACTAATTTGGTTATATGGTTAGAAACAGATCTTAGATAATTATGAAATTATTGTGAAGTGAACTATCTCCAGTTTAATAGGTTAATCATTTGTATTTGGATAACTTTTCTGCTATACTTTATTGGAAGGAGAAGAATAACCGTTACCTTAATAATAACAATTTAAATAGTTTAATTTAACTAAAGCAATAGTGTTTTAGTTTAGCATATGTATTCTTGTATTTGCTTAAACATCCATGTTTGTTAACTGATGTGAATAAACAAAATATCTTTTTAAAAAATATTTAATCTATCAGCTTGGTCCATACGTGGAAAACTTAAAATACTGTCAGTTGATTCTGTGTACACCCGTCCCTCCACATTTGTGGCTTTGACTTTTGTGGATTTAATTATTCACAGATTTTATTAATATGTTCTCTCTAGCAGTATCTAGGTCCTCCAGCGCAACTCTATGGCCAACTTTAACCAAACGTCACGCTGAAGGACCTAGAGATTCCTAGGGAGAACACTCCACTAGGCATTTGTAGTTCCTCCAGCACAACTCTGTGGTCAACTTTAACCAAAGGTCTCCCAGAAGGACCTAGAGATTCCTAGAGAGAACTCTCTGCTAGGCATTTATAGCTCTTCCAGCACAACTCTATGGCCAACTTTAACTAAAAGTCACACTGAAGGACCTAGAAAGAACACTCCACTAGGCATTTGAATCACCTCTGGCACAACTCTATGGCCAACTTTAACCAAAAAGTCACACTGAAGGACCTAAAGATTCCTAGACAGAACCTCCACTAGGCATTTGTAGCTCCTCCAGCACAATTCTATGGTCAATGTCTGGCAGATGTTGACCACAGAGTTGCCCTGGAGGACTCAGAGATTCCTAGAGAAAACACTCCATTAGGCATTTGTTGCTCTTCCAGTGCAATTCTATGGTCAATGTCTGGCAGATGTTGACCACAGAGTTGCAACGGAGGACCTAGAGATTCCTAGAGAGAACCCTCCACTAGGCATTGGTAGCTCCTTGAGCACAACTCTGTGGTCAACTTTAACCAAAAGTCTCCCTGAAGGACTTAGGGATTCCTAGAGGGAACCTTCCGCTAGGCATTTTTAGCTCCTCTGGCACAATTCTACGGTCAACGTCTGGCAGATGTTGACCACAGAGTCACACTGGAGGACTCTAGAGATTATAGAGGGGTGTTCTCTCAGGTAAAAACATTGTGTTTTTGTTATTTGTGGTTTTTCCTCATTCAAGTGGGCCTTGTGCCCCTAACCCCAGCGAATGCAGAGGGACAAGTGTACATAGACTTCCAAAAGAACAATGGGAGAAAATGGTAAACCACCAGTATGAGAAACCAGTAAAAGGAACCATTATGGAAATGGAAATGGGTTGAACTGCATGGCACTTGTGGTCTCTTCCAACTCTAGGATACTGCAATATCATGACAATAGAAAAGAATAGGAAAAGTATGCTTGTTTCTGCCTGCTCTTGCTATACAGTCGCCACTGCACTCTCGTGGACTTGAGATCCGTGGTTTTGAATATTCACAGAGGGGCAACCTCTGTTAAGATCAATGGAAGGTGCCCTCGCTGCATGCGCCTGCGCATGCCCACGAAGGTACACCCCATTCAAACCCATGGGGCTTGAATATTGGCAAGTCTCCATTTTCATGGAGGGGTCCAGAACGGATCCCCCATGAAAACAGAGGGCCGACTATAATTTAGTAAGAGAAAGCGAACAACCTTGTTAATGTTAGCTTGACAGAAGAGTAGAGAACTGGAATGCAATAATAATAATAATAATAATAATAATAATAATAATACATTTTATTTCTTTCCCACCTCTCCTTAAGGCAGGGTACAACATGTTAAAATACAAAGCACAATTTAAAAAGAAAACACAGTAAGAGTTTCTCTATTAGGAGAAAGCCAATAAGCTTGTTAATGTTATCTTGACAGAATAATATAAAACTGGAATGCTATTATTATTATTATTATTATTATTATTATTATTATTATTATTATTATTATTATTTCTTTCCACCTCTCCTCCAGGCAGGGTACATGTTAAAACACAATGCACAATTTAAAAAGAAAACAGTAAGAGTTTCTCTATTAAGAGAAAGCCAATGGCCTTGTTAATGCTATCTTTACAGAATAGTAGAGAACTAGAAGGAAATAATAATAATAATAATAATAATAATAATAATGCATTTTCTTTATTTCCCACCTCTCTTCAAAGCTCAAGACGGCATACAACATGTTAAAATATAACACACAATTAAAAAGAAACCACATAAAACCAACAGTTAAAATACAATACTATAAAACCATTAAGTGCGCTCATATGAGTACGGTACATTCTTTAACACAGGGGTAGGCAACCTTTTTGAGCCGGGGGCCGGGTTGCTGTCCCTCAGAATATTGGGGGGGCTGAAGCACCATAAATAAATAAATAAATAAATATTTTTAAAAAAAAAAGTTAAAAATTTAAAAAAATATGCATGCACACTCTCTCAGCTCCAGAAAAGCAATGGCAAAACTCCTGTGGAGATTTTGCCTAGAAAATCTCAAGAACAAGTAATAACAACAATAATCAATATCATCATGGCGGGCGGCAGGGTGCGGTGGTGGCGGCGGCAGGACCGACTTGGGGCCGGTCAAAGGCCTTGGGGGGGCGCATCCGGCCCCCGGGCCTTAGGTTGCCTACCCCTGCTTTAACATATATAAATTAAAAAGTCATGGTTTAAAATTGATCGGGGGCCTCTGCAGACTCGCAAGAAATGCCGGCTTCCGGGTGGCATGGGGGCATGGCAACTGCATGCCCCAACTCTGCCCCCAAACTGGCATCACGCTGCCCATTTGACCAGATGGCGGGCAGCATTGAGATGTTCCTACAGCGCAGCAACTACACGCCGCACACCACAGGAGTGGGGAAGAGCCACAGCAATGGCAAAAGGGGTGGCTTTTTTCTGCCCCCAAAAGGAGTGGCATTTTGCCGCTTCTTTGGGGGCTGGAAAAACACCGGATTGGGGCTGCGGCATGCGGTTGCCATGGCCCTGATAGTAGGTGATGGTGCTTAAACTGTGAGGCCTAATACAAACATGGCTAACAAAAAGGCACCTAGCCAGGGTGACCAGGTGCCCTCCTTTTCCAGGCCATGTCCTACATTTCAGCCTTCTGTCCAGCAGGAATTCCACAATGTCCTCCATTTTGAACACGACCGAGAAGCAAGAAATTCACATTTATATTAGTGATTTAAGCTTTCATTTTGCAACGGCCAACATTTTTCTTGCATGTCCTATATTTTGCAGTTAGCTCACCTTGCACCTAGCTGTGCCTAGCTAGGGCTGGTGCCTGGTACACAACTTGTACACTTGGAGGCATCCCAGCTTCATACAGAGTTACTGAACTCTGGGTCTCTTTTTGACCAGAAACACACCTCTCTGCCCAAAGATACCCTTCTCAATTTTTTGAGTTGCTAGGCAACACAGGAGCATTATGGGATAGTAGTACGTGACCTGTTTAATATGCATGCGCTAGAAATGTGACCTGCAAATTTGTGATGCTATACCCTCACTAGAGTCAGGATACTGTGTGATTATTATATTGGAAAAAAATTATATATGCATGAATGTCTGTTTCTTTTCTTTGTATTGTCTTCCTGGGTCATGAGACCCCTGGCACCTGTTTCACTGTAGCAAATAAAACTTCAAATTCTCTTTCCTCCTCTATGGGCATTGGCGTAATTGTACCAGGGCTATGAAGTCGTATATTTTTATGAATATCAGTGCCACCGTTGCTCACTCTGAGGGCTCCTTCCCACTTACATTTAAACCGGTTTACGATTCGCCTTCGCTCCCTGTCGGTGAATCGGTTCCAAAAGATCCATTGTTCCCACTATGAAAGCGGGTCTTTTCATTATTCCCTTGTAATCGCTTCTTTTTTGGCACGATTGTCGTTCCCACTAGTTTGCGATGATAGAAAATGCATGCCAATCATCTGTACGTCATTGCCGATGCAAGCGGCAACATGGTGAGGATGGGGCCATTCCAGGTGCCAAGTGGGGTGACTTTTGAGCCTTCCTCTGGCCCTCTGCAACCCAAGATGCTCAAACACATCATTTCCCCTTGGAGCAGCCTGGCTTGGGAACTACGGTATACATGTATATATATATATATATATAGGAAATGTGATCCATTGTTTTTGCAACTACTTGCCTTGCTGAGCTGCAGTGCACCTGTAATTGCAAATAGTTGCAAATACAATGGATTGCATATTCTGTCCAATATATATAATGTGTCCATAGGTCACACCACAAGCACAAAGGCAGCGCTGCAGGGGGGGAATGGCTGATTTCCCAAAAACTGAGTCAGGATGGTAAACCCCCCTCTGCCATTAGTCCCTCTCCTCCAGAATGATCCGACTTACATCCGTCGTTCCCACTTGTTGAACACGCTTCGGAATCGATTCTTTCCAAAAGAACCGCCAAAAAACTGGTGTCAGGAAACAGCGGGGTTTTTGCATTTGCCTCGCTTCATCATGATTGAAACGGAGCACAGTAGGATTGGAACTGGTTTCAAGTGGGAATGATGGTCATATACCCTGATGAGCGATTCCCTTTAAATCGTAGTGGGAATGAGGCCTGAGGTTAGAAATTAAACACATAGCTGAGCACCAAGGGATTTGTGCCTTGCATTGTGTAAGAAGGTTGCAGTGAGAAACCAATGGAAGTGGCCCGTGGAGACATGCCAGAGGAGAAACCCCCAGAGGTGTAGCGACAAAGGGGAGCAAAATAAGAGCATTGCTCCAGATAAGGATTCTGCTCTCCTCAATGAAATTTTCCTTCAGTCCCCAAATTCCTAGTTTTGCAGGGAGTCAAGCAGTGAAAATTGCTCACACTTGGAACTCTTCTGTGTTTGCACCATAGAAATAATGCAGTCCTGGAACCAAACCCCAGTGGATACTGAGAGCCCCCTCTAGGAGTAATAATAATAATAATAACCCATTGTATTTAATGGGACTTGAGCATTCGTGAATTTTGGTATCCATGAGGGGCCTGGGAACTAAACCCAGGTGAATACCAAGGGCCCCTTCTAGTATAGTAGTAGTAGTAGTAGTAGTAGCAGTAGTAATAATAATAATAATAATAATAACCCATTGCATGTAAAGGGACTTGATCATCCATGAATTTTGGTATCCATAGGGGGTCTGGGAACCAAACCCAGGTGGATACTGAGGGCCCCCACTAGTAGTAGTATTAGTAGTAATAGTGGTAATAATAATAATAATAATAATAATAATAATAATAATAATAATAATAATAATAATAATAATATCCTATTGCATGTAATGGGACTTGAGCATCCATGAATTTTGGTATCCATGGGGGGTCTGGGAACCAAACCCAGGTGGATATCGAGGGTCCCCACTACTAGTAGTAGTAGTAGTTAGTAATAGTAGTAGTAGTAGTAGTAGTAGTAGTAGTAATATCCTATTGCATGTAATATGACTTGAGCATCCATGAATTTTGGTGTCCATGGGGGGTCCTGGGACCAAACCCCAGTGAATACCAAGGGCCCACCATACTTTTCTAAGTAGAATCATAGAATCATAGACTCGTATATAGTAGCTGCTATATGATTCAGGCAACATTTATTTATTTTTTTTAAACAAAGGTCTGTACCATCACAAGCTGCTTTTAGAACACTTAATGCAAAGATGTGTTTGGCATTTCTGAGGACCAAGCCCCTCTCTCTCCTGTCCTCTGAATGATTCCCAAGGAACCTGTTGGAGAAATGTGGTGCCTTTTGACACAAAGGCGCAGTTCCCTTGGGCTTACGGACACAGAGACGATGCTGCAGCTGCCTGGCTCTGGCTCATATGTCCGCACAGGAAAAGGTCCCTGGCCCTGCCATGAATTATTGAGCTCCTCTTGGCCGACAGAGACAGACTTGGCCTCTTTGCCTTTGCATTCCTGGAGAAAAGAGGCTCAGCTTCCCATCCCTCTGAAGCACCCAAAAGGGACAAGGTAAGTGCCTTGATTCTAATATTTAGCATTCTTTCACAGTACAAGATGGGTCTTCTTTATCCGAAATACTTGGGACCAGAAGTGTTTTTGGGATTTCAGAGTGTTCTGGATTTTGCAATATTTGCATATACATCCTGAGATGTCTTGGAGTTAGGAGGACCCAAGTCTAAACATGAAATTCATTTATTCTTCCTATACACCTG
>CM034708.1:216961239-216997690 GCA_020142125.1 Phrynosoma platyrhinos | reverse complement strand
ACCCGGAAGTCTTCTCCTCTCTCACCCCACCGAATCCTGCATCTACTCACCGCTGTCCAGTTCTGAAACGTAGCATTCTTCCACCAGTCCGGAGGGCGTGTGGACTTTGGCATCGATCACGCCACGCGCTCCGTTGAGCTGCACTGCAAAGGAAGCGGGCTGGTTCACCTTCAAGCCGGTCTCCTGCAAGGGACGCAGAAAAGAATATTTGGAAAACGGTAGAATAACATGCTTTTCGAGTGTTGAGAAACCCAGATAAGAAGAATCCTGGGCTAATGTGGATCTTTGCACTTTGGGACCTATTCTGTAAATCATCATCATCATCATCATCATCATCATCACATGCTGTTTTGTTTAGAAAACAGTAATAATAATAATATAATAATAATAAAATTTATTTATATCCCGCCTCTCTGTAAAAACAACCGAGGCGACTTACAAGTTAAAACAGACAATCCCTTCCCCCAATAGCCCACCCCACCCCCTCTTAAAATGCAATTAAACAGATAAATATGAAAACAAATAAATAATTTAAAATGGCTATAGCGAAAATCAGGGACAGGCTTATCTATTTTGAATGGCCAGTAACCTACTCAGGAAAGGCCTGCCGGAAGAGATCCTGTGCAGGAAATAATAGCATGTTTCTATGAGGAAAGCATCATTTTTTTGTACATGAAATAATATCATTTTCTATATGGAAAAACAGCATTTTCTGTGCAGGGAATAATAGCATTTTTCTGTGCAGAAAACAGCATTTCCTGCATAGGAAATAACTTTTCTTCAACAGAGTGTAGTTCTAACCCTCTGCTGTTGTTTCCCAGGACAATTAGCAGCTTTGAGGGGCTTATTTTTACTGCCATGACTGTTATTGTGGCTGCTATTTAAATAACAACTATACCAAGCTTTGGGAAGTTACTTTAGATTACAACTCCCAGCTAGCAGGGTTTGAAGAAAAGCTTGAGAAAATTCCTTTTGTCCATTATAGCTCCCAGAGACAAATCCCAGTGCGGTTCATGCTGGCTAGGGGATTCTGGGAATTATCATTGCTGTACCACCACCCCCAGGAGCTTTTCCATATTCTGCAGCTATCTAGGAACCACTGGCCCAACTACAGCAGACCTACTGAATCAATGGGATTTGCCACTCAACCTCTGATTCCGTGGTTTACTTGAGCTGCAATAACCAGTAGGATCCAAGCCAAAGACACACAAGTAACACAACATGTAATTTGGAACTGCATTTTGGAGTGAATCTCCTTCCAAATTTGGCAGCTGAAAATAAGGCAGAACTGGGACACCGGCGGACTGATGCCCACAAGACGCTAATAGCTCCTGGAAAAGTATGCTTCTTATAAAGGCATCCTCTTTGAAAGCGCGCCAAACCTCTCTCTTCCCTTTTCACTCTCTTCTCCCTCAAATCCTCCATGGTTCCTTTTGCATGTTATCTTCCCTCCCAGCCGCAGACTGGGCAGATTGGTACCTGGAGACTCGTGACAGTCAGGCGTCGGGCATCATCTGAATGGGAGGCCACAGGGACCACAAACGGACTGTCGGGGATGTGTTCGTCATTGAATTTGATGGACACTTCATAGTCACCTGGGCAAGGGAGACAGGGTTATGGTCACTCTCTGCTGGAAAGGACCAGACTAGACACCAGGGGCATGCCTACACCACCATCTAAAACAGATGCAAGCGTATTTGCAACTGCCACCTATAACCCTACCTGGTTCCTGGACGATGTAGGAGACGCCGCAGGAGCCATCTTTCCTGTCCTCAAAGGCAATCTCCGCCTTGCTTGGCCCCTCAACCGCAATGGAGAGGCCCCCAGCACCTGCTTCCCGAGTCCATATGCTGAATTCAGCTGCAAAGTTGGTGGAAAGAGAGTCAGAATAGCAGCCCCATCCCTGTTTTAGCCCAGCCCAAGAGTGGCCATTCCCCAGATACCACCCTGGCCCACCCCAAGAAATGACTCACAAGCTGCCCATTGAGCCAAGCACTTTCCCATCCTGGACAGGTCAGATGTAGGATTCTCATGGACCTCATGTGGTCCCTGAGACTGTTTTTGTTGCCCCCAGAGACCCTAGTCCCAATTGCAGAAGCGACTCCCTCCCTGAAGATTCATGACCTGCAAAGGATGCGATTTTCCTTTGAAAGAAGGTCCATACACCCTAAAACCTTCCTTTAACCAAAACTCCCAGATTTATTTTTAATAATAGAAGTGAACAGGTTTTGAAGAAAACCACTGGTACAGCCCACAGAGGATCCAGAGATTGGGGAGAAATGGCCCACAAGACATCCAAAGTATGTCACTGCAGCCAAAACAAAGGTGCACCAGTAGCATTCAGAGGCAAGTCAATACTGTAGATATTTAACACACAAACACATCCAGATTTCTAATGGTTCAAGGGGGAAATGTCGGTGTGTTGGTGCCCTTACCTGGCACTCCCGCCACGGCTCTCTCCAAGCCAGGACCTCCGGCTCGCACCTTGTGGGCACCTCCTTCTCCCAGCGGCCCCACCGTAAACTGGAAGGGGCTTCCGGGCACGTGTTGGCCACGGTATTTGACGTTCACGGTGTGGGGACCCATCTCCTGTGGCACGAAGCGCACCGAGTAGGCGCTGTCCTCTCCCTCAATGATTTCTGCCTCTGCAATCTTCCCTGATGGACTGGTCACCTGGGCAGTCATGGCCTGTAACCCTGCCTCACCTGAACCAGAGGAGAGAACACAGGGAGATGGGACAGTCAGAGCAAGAGCCTGCAAAAGACTCACCAGTTCCAAAGTGACACCTTTACCCACCCTCCAACCACACAAGCAACCTCATCATCCAAGCAACCCAGTGTTTTCACCAAGCAGCTAGGGAAGCCTGCAGTTCTGCTTACTGGAAGGAAAAAGCATTGTTGTCCTCATGACTGTAGGATGAGTTTAAAAAAATAAACAGCCATTGTCAGCTAAAGGCTTCATTCTGAGGCAGTGGGTTCAATAGGGGGGTGAGGACCACACCGGGTGACACCTCAGAAGACGGGTGACACCCGGTCGGCTCCTTCTCCCACTGCAGGGGGATGCGGTGCTGCTGCCGGCGCCTGCCCCTTCTTCTCCACTACTGTGGCTCTCTCCCAGACATGGAAGCTAGTGCACCCCTACAACTCTGCTACTGCCCAGCTCCCTCTTCATGAAGTAGCCACACAACAGAGAAGGGTGAGCACACGTCTTTTGGCTTCACCTCCACCTGGCTCTTTCCATACGAGGAAGCCATAGGGCAGCAAGGAAGAAGGGGTGTCCCTCTTGGCTTCATTTCCACCCAGCTCCATCCTCACAAGGAAGCCACATGAAGGCGAGAAGAAGGGGTGAGCACATCTCTTCCATCCCTTCCCGCTACATCTTGGGTGAGCAGGTGGCCGAGCAAGCGAGTGGCGGAGGCATGGGAGGATGCCCCTTGCCGGCAGCCCCTTTCCAGCACCGGGTGACACAAAGCCTGGGGATACCACTGCCTGTGGAAGGGTGACTTTTAATATTGGGGTTGGAGATATGTTTTCTGCTCATCTTAGATCTCCCCACCTATTCCATTCCCCACAAGTCACACCCTTGCCACTTGCTGGAATATTCAGAGTTCTGCAAAAGTTCAGGTTCAAAGTGTGAAGCTGGGATCTGCTCAAACCAATGCACAAACACACACACACACTTCATGAAACACACACACACACATTTCATGCATTTGCACAACTCATTAAAGAGTTCAGAATTTTATACACTCATTCCATCCGCCCTCAAATTCCATCAAATTCAAACCTGTCAATTGCCAACAGGTGAAAAGCTTGTGCAAATGGTTGGAATATGAAACTTTGTGTGTTTCATTCTCACATGCATGAACAAAACTATTCAGATGTTTCCTCCCCACTGGATAAAATTGCTCATTTTTGCATAGGTTTTGGCAGTTTTCCACATTTCAGGACTTTTTTTTTTTTTGGCAGAAATTTCATTTGCACAATATTTATTTATGCAGTATAAATTATTTTATACCTTTTAAAAATAATGGGATTTTAATATGAAGTCTTGTTGGATTGCATTTTAACCATTTTTATCATCAGGTTTTTAGCTCTATTTTGTTTTGGCCTTTTAAAGATATAGCTGTGTTAGTCTGTAGAATCAGTCTGTACAGAGATCTTGTAACACCTTTAAGACTCACTGAAATGAAGTTGGCAGCATGAGCTTTCATAGACTTCAGTCTACTTCCTCAGATGCTTTTGCTGCCTCATTTCCATACCCAATAGCTATGCCTTTGTCCGCAAATGACCATAGTTAAAACTGGACTTGCTTTTTCATTTCCACACACAAAAGATTTTGAATTTGAATTGACATTCTCACATACCAAGGGCATATATATGTCTGTCCCTGGCTTCCATTCCACCAAAAGCATCTGAGGAAGAAGACTTAAGTTAGGAAAGCTCGTGCTGCCAATTTCTTTCTTTCAGTTAGTCTCAAAGGTGCTACAAGATCTCTCTACAGATTATTTTGGCCCTGTAAGCCACCTTGTGTCACATGCTGGGATAGAAATAAAATTAATATTTACATGAAAAAAACACATAGTTTTTCATGTGAAATAGTGTTTTTCCTGCAAAACCTACCCAAGAAATAACCCAGGAGAGAACAGCAGTATTTTCATTATGGCTCAAAGACGAAAAATCTCACAGTAGTTGGCAATTTCATTGAACAGTGTGCCAGAACATGCAAAGACACCCTTCTTTATTAAGGATGAGGACACTTGCAAATATCCCTAGCAGGGATAACAACCTATCCCATGCATACACATCCCACACTGACCAACTAACTCCTCTGCCTCATCCCTTCATTGAACAGAAGATACCTAACTTCAAAACAGATTCCCATCCTTCCCAGATTCCAACTGGAATTCCATAGCTTTACCTCCACTGCAACATGGGAGGCTCACGTTACTGATTGTTAAAGAAAGCTTTCTAAGAACTGAGTTCGTAAACAGAGAGGAAGCAACTTTGCAAGACCCCATTCATCTTCTCTAGCTATAAAGGTAATAATAATATAATAATAATAAAATTTATTTGTACCCCACCCCTCTGCATAGCAATCGGGGCAGCTTCCCAACATGAAATACAATACAATAAAATCAATCCCAGACCCAACCATCCCACCCCTTTAAAATGATTAAACAATCATCAATTAAAACAATATTTAAAATTTGGCAAATGCCAACGATTTACAATAAAGATGCTTTTGTTTAACCTCATTAGCTTGTTTCTACCATCCTTCAAGCAACTTTTTATCTGAGTTAATTGGGAAAACATATATTTGGTAAAGTGGTTTCTAATTAAACCCTGAATTAGACCTTTTCTTGGCAAGCTAAGAAGGTGGCCTCTAAAGGAGGACTCCTGCCATGCTATATAATTATAGTTTTCTGATTCCACTTTAACTGCCATGGAAACATCCCATGGAATCCTAGTCTCTGAAGTTTAGAGAAGCACTAGAGCTCTCTGGCTGAGAATTCTAAGCACCCACACCTAAACTGTAGATCCCAGGATTGCACAGGATGGGACCATAGCAATTAGTGGAATCATAGTGCTATAACTGTGAAAAGTGTGAAAAGATTTCAGAGCTGGGACTAAAGTTTCATAAATAAGAATCTGCTCTCAATGATATATCACTCAGCTTCCAAGTATCTCAGCAAGAAACAACTCCAGGTGAGAGATGAATTGGAAGAGGCATGGAGCAAAATGAATTTGGAATAAGCTGAAAGAGAGAGGAGCTAGAATTGTGCAATGGGAGGTAATGTTGTTTAATAGGATTTCCCTACCTTGCACCTTTAATGCAGGCATGGGGAAATGGACCACAGAGGGCCATCAGGCCATTTTTATGTCCGCATACCTCTCCAGCACTCCCCCAATTTAGGTTTTAGGGGGTTGTGGGATTATGGCCTCTCAAGGTCTCCTCGGGGGCACCGTGCAATGGTTGCCCACAGCTGCACCGATGCAATGCACCTCCCTGGCGTGAGGCTCATGCAACCCCACACAAAAGCGTGCTCCATGCTCCCCACCCAGTGTGAAGCACAAACACACATGGACACACCCGCAAGGCCCCCGCACGCACCCTCCTGGGTCCGGGCGATGCTGCCGAAGGAGCCGAGGCTCTCGCGGCCCAGGAAGTCGCCAAAGACGTTGTGGAAGGGGTCCCCACCCACTTGGGTGGACTCCTCCACCCGCACCTCGCGCTTGGTCTCGCCGCCCCGCGTCTTGCTGATCTCGGTCCGCTCGGTGCGCGTGTATGTGTGGCTGCTGCGCGTAAAGGTGCGCGTCAGCCGCTCCTGGGCAGAGACCATCTGGAACCAATTTCCTGCACCAGCGGCCACCATGGAGGAAAGAGAGGAGGAAGCGAGGAAGAGGAGGAGGAGGAGGAGGAGGAGGAAAGGCAGGTTAGAAATGGAGAAGGTTCTGGGAGTCATAGTCCAAGAAGTAACTTTTCCAAGCTCAGCTGAAGACCCATCAGCCCCATGGACCCAAAGCCACCCACTGCTGTCACCAAGTGAGGGATACTGGAACTATCACATAAGAATAAAGAGTGGAAGAATTTACAAGGTACTTCAAGACAGGTGAAGGCTAATGTCTGGACTATTGCTGAAACAATAAACCTTAGACCAAGGAAAAATCCCAAATTGACATCCAAATCCCAGTGCTTTTCAGGTGTTGTTCTTGTTGTGTGCCTGCAAGGCATTTATGACTTATGGAGGCCCTAAGGTGAACCTATCATGAGGTTTTCTTGGCAAAATCTGTTCAGGAGGGGTTTGCCTTTGCCTTCCTCTGAGGCTGAGAGAGCGGGACTTGCCCAGGGTCACCCAGTGGGTTTCCATTGCTGAGTGAGGTTTGAACCTTGGTCTCCCAGTGTCTTAGTCCAACATTCAAACCACTACACCATGCTGGCTCTTGTTTCAGATATGGTCATTGCTTGCTGTGTGCCTTCAAGTCAATTCCAACTTATGGCGACCCTAAGAGAGAACTATCATGGGGTTTTCTTGGGCTGAGAGTGTGTGACTCACCCAAGGTCAGACACTGGGTTTCTGTGGTTGAGTGGGGATTCAAACCCCAGTCTCTAGACTCCCAGTCCACATGTGCTTTGTGTGTGTGTTTGTTTCAGCTCTAATCCAGATCTCACATAAAAGAGATAGATGTAGGGAGGCAGGAGAAGAGAAAAGGATGGAAGCAAAGTCCATAGTGGCTATTCTCAGCCATTCAGCTCTTGGGTCCTCAGTTGCCCCAATCTGAGCTGTCTTGTCCTACCTGGGATTTTGAGGTTCAGGTCACAGGTGCTGCCGATAGTGGCAATGGATGGTGCTTGACGCCGGCGGGTGATGCTCTCTTTCATGCGTCCTTCACCTGTCACCTTCACAGTGAAAGGGCTTCCTGGAGGGGTATGAAAAAGCACAGCAGTTATGGCAGGATCATAGAATCATAGAATTGGAAGAGACCCCAAGGGCCATCCAGTCCAACCCCATTCTGCCATGCAGGAACTCCCAATCAAAGCATCCCCGACAGATGGCCATCCAGCCTCTGTTTAAAAACCTCCAAGGAAGGAGACTCCACTACTCTCCGATCCCTGTCACATCCCCAGTTCTGCCTGACTTGCCAAGGAAAATCCTTCAGTGATACCTTTATTGGCCAACCAAAATGCACAATATACTTGTTGCATTTTGGTTGGCCAAGAAAGGTATCACTGATGGATTTTTGTTTGCATCTGCTAAATGGCCAACACAGCTACCCCTGAATGTTTTCTGACTTGCAAAGATCTTGTAGAACCTTCGAGAGGAACTGAGCAAAAGAAGATGTAGCATAAGCTTTCACTGACTTGGTCTACTTCCTCGGATGCATGGATTATTTGCATTATTGACGAATAATGCAGGTTGATGCCACTTTAACTGCCATGGCTCCATCCTACAGAATCCTGGGATGTGTAGCTCTGTGGGGCAGCACCAGCACTCTTTGGCAGAGAAAGCTAAAGACTCTGTAGAACTATAAATCCCAGGATTTCCATAGGATGGAATTACAACACTCAAAGTAGTGTCAAACTGCATTATTTGTAGCATAGATGCACCCTAACTCTCCTTCCAGCACCCTCCTTTTTCTCTCCCTACCCAAAGGCCTGAGCCATTGGCATATGGACAGACCTGAGCCTCTGTGCATCCCTAAGGCCACTAGCTTCACAACAGTTCTCTTAAACAAGGAATTCTAGAGTCTTTCTCTCCAAACCCAAATCTTCGCTAAGTATTACTTAAAGATCACCATTACCCCCATGAGGGCTGTGAGCTCCACGTACTGGACATCACAGCCCCTTCCCTCCCATTGTTCATGGGATTGCTTATTCCGGCATGAAGGAAAGAGGAAATCAAGGGAGCTTGGCCTCTCTTCGCCTTTCAATCTCCGATTCAATCTCCTTGGATGTGCAAAACAAACCAGAGGTTGGCATGATCACAGATCTTGAATATAATTTGAGGTGAAGCCACAGAGAGCTTTAAGCCTAAGGACTAGGACCTTGAATTTCACAGGTACGGTTGAAAAGGAGACGGCGGAGAGGCTCCGTTGCATGGGAGATACACACACCTGGCACATGCTTGTCAGCAAACTTAATGTTGATGATATAATTCCCAGGCTCTGTGGGGCAGTAAGTTACTTTGCAGGTACCATCTTCCATGTCCTCGCAGTTAATGTCCACCTTGCTGGGACCTTCGATGGAGAGGCCGAGACCACCATAGCCTGGAAGAAAGGCAAGCAGAGGAAATCAGGCATCAACATTTCCTTCCACGACCCTAAAATAATTGAAATATTTAAACATCAGTCTCAACTTGATGCTTAAGTTGAGGGGAATCCTGCCGAGCTGAGAAAAAGAGAAATACAGACAGCCCTCCTTATCCACAGATTTTTTTTATCCACAGATTCAAGCATCCACAGTTTGAAAATATTCAAAAAAAGTATAAATTCCAAACAGCAAACCTTGATTTTTCAGTTTATATAAAGGACACCATTTTGCTGTGCCATTATATTTAATGGGACTTGAGCATCCACAGAAGATCCTGGAACCAAACCCTAGTGGATAACAAGTCCCACTGTATTTTTGAGATCTAGACCTCAGAAAGATGTGGGACAGATATATTTTGTGATTTGGGATTTTCTAGCCCTTCATACAATACTGGCATGATTTGTTTTGACAGACAAATGCAGGGTGTTTGGTTATAGGAGCTTCACATCCCCATAAGCTTAGCCATCGCCATCATCATCATCATCATCATCATCATCATCATCCCACTATTTTCCAAGTTTGGGAAGTAAGGTGGCTTGCAACAATTTAACATTCAGTGAGCCCTTGGTATCTTCTGGGGTTTGGTTCCAGGACCCCCCTGTGGATACCAAAATCTGTGGATGATCAAGTCCAATTAAATACAATGGTATGGTAAAATGGCGTCCCTTATAGAAAATGACAAAATTAAGGTTTGCTTTTTGGAACAGGAAGGGGGATATTTTTAAGCCATAGACGTTGAATCCACAGGTGCAAAATACATAGATAGAGAGCTGACTGTAGTTAAAAAGCAATTGAACTATCATAACATTAAAACCAATCACAGTAACACAGCAATAAAAAATGAAGCATCCACCCCCCTCTGCAACCTGGACTTACCTGCAGTGCGTGTGTCGACAATAAATTCAGACACCTCAAATGTGTGTCCTTCCACAAGTCCCTTGCCGGATACCTTGACCTTGCTGGCATCGCCAATCTCCGACTGTCCCACCATGATCTTGAAGGGGCTGTTGGTGACATGTTTGCCGGCCTTCTTCACACTGACCACATGCTCTCCCACCTCCTTGGGGGTGAAGGAGATCCCTGGGGGAGCAAAGGACAGAGGGAGAGGGTCAATGCAACAGACTGATGGCAAGGAGAGACTTGGCACAGTCTGCCAGAGCATCCTCTAACCAAGCTACAGACCCCCACCTCCCCTGAATGCATCTGATCTCATTTTGGAAATGAAGCAGTGTTGGGCCTGGTTAGTATTTGAATGGGAGACCACCAGGAAATAATAGCAGACGTCTCCAAGAAGATAGCTAATGTTTGGGCAAGGGAGGTATCCTGCCTAAAACCCTGGAGAGAAGTCAGAACACACAATACTAGCCAAGATGGACTACAGAGAGCCTGATTCAGTCTAAAGCAGATATATCTGTTCCTGCATATATAAATAACCTGGATCAGGGTCATTACATGACTAGGTTTAAAAGTAATCAGGATGGGACAAAGACACTTCACAAGTAGAGGCATCCCCCTCTTTTTTTGATGGCAAGGACTTGTGACACAACTTGAGACTTGGAATAAAAAACTTGAATACATCATTACAACTCACCTTCTTTTGTGTCGGAGAGTGGCAAGAAAAGGGGAAATCTGGAGGGGGGGTGAGGGCCACAAAACCAGTCTTTGGGCTAGATGTGGCCTCAAGGCTGCCTTTGGCCCACCCCCATTATAGTATGACCTCTGTGATCAGTTGGCCATGCCATTATGCCAGTTTCTCCTTGTGACAACTTCTTGGCCCAGGGATTTTCACTAGTCTCCTGCCACTTGTTTATGGAGAGCCTCCAACCCTCTTTCTGCTTACCAATATGCCGGTTTGGCAGCCGCTTGAGCAAGCACGGCTCCTCGTTGCCAGACGGTGCCCGGATGCTGGCTGTCAGCAGGCTCAGGTCGCTCTCGGTGATCTTCAGGGACACGTCGGTGGAGGTGCCCACGTTGAGTTGGGACGTGCGCATGGAATCGTCACCTAAGCATTGAAAGAAAGGTCAGCGGTGGAGTTTGAAGAAGCCACTGAGCCAGGTCTGGGGGCATGGGGCAGTAACCAATTGTGTGCTTCAGTACAGGCTGAGAATTCAGGGAGGATGGAGATTGGGATGGTGGAGACGCAAAAGTTTTAGAAAGCCACCTTTGGGGGTAGGGAGCAGAAACACTCACCTGTGATCTTGGCGGTAAAAGGGCTGCCAGGGATGTGTTTGTCATCAAAGCGCACAATGATGTTGTAATCCCCAGGAGCCGTGGGCAGGTAAGAGACGGTGCAGGTGCCGTCTTTGTTGTCCTTGCAGGTGATCTCAGCCTTGGATGGGCCCTCCACAGCCAAGGACAGGCCTCCTAGGAGGAGGAAAAGAACAGAGGTCGTGAAGCCTGGCCATTCTTCTTGCCTTTCTCCTGGTAACCATAGCTGATCTTCAACCTAAAAGCTCCTATCCCACCAAGTCAGTCACAACCACTGAATTTTCTGCTTCCTATCAACCTCTAAATGGGGTTTCCACTTCATTTCCCTCCCTCTCCCATCATTGGGAGAAAGGATGGGGAACCTCAGACCCTAGGGCTCAATCTGACCTCCCTGGGCTCTCAATGAGTCTTTCTGGGCCTTCCCAAATAGATGGCCACAGCTTCTTCCCCATAGCACCGCTGTTTGGAGATACCCCAGGCTTTGCAGTGTTTCCTAAAAGGTTGAAATATTTCTCCTAAGGATTAGTAATGGGCGGTAAGCGCTTTGTGCCAAAATCTCATTTTAATCCCACCTTCTTTTTGCCGTTAGCTCCACTGAAACTTCAGAAACTTGCCTGAAACTGAGTTTAGCTTCTAAGCTAAAAATATTCCCCACCCTAGATCAGGAGGTGTTGAAATAATGCAACTGGACACCACTAACTGTCATGATGGCACCATCCTACAGAGTCTTGGGATTTGTAGCTTTGTGAAGCACCGCCGGCAGTCTTTGGCAGAGAAGACTAAAGACCTTGTAAAACTACAACTCCTAGGATTCCATGGGATGAAGCTGCAGCACTTAAAGTGGTGTCAAACTGCATTATTTCTACAGTGTAGAGGCACTCTAGGAGTCTCCTCCCACTGATTTCAACATGTTAGTTTCCATGCCTTGTGGATTTGTAATGTGTGCGTTTTCTCCCACCCAAGCTCCTTCACTTCTTTGGTCTGCACCATTTTTGTTGGCGTTCTTCTGCAGATTCCCTTCACCTGAGCAGGTGGAATGCATGCAACCATTCCGTAGCATCACAATGGCCTGACGAAGGGCTTGTCTACACTGGCTGGAATATTCAGGACCGCTCCTGGAGTATTCTGGCCCTGCGTCCCTGCTGTCGCCCAGTACTGCCAATGCTGGTGCAAGTCGCTCCCTCTGAGGTCAGAAACAAGGCAACCACAGTGTCTGGCAGGACACTTTGTGGTGACCTCAGAGAAAGTGACTCTTGCCAATGGCGGTAGTGGGCAACGGCGAGACACAGGTGTAGACAGTTACCTGGCATCCCTATGGAGTGCTCCGGTTTTTCCTGCAAAACCCAGAGCAAAAGGTGAGTGACAGTCAGCCTTCTGTATCCAAGGATTCTTTATCCACAGATTGAAAATATTTTTAAAAATACATAAATTCCAAAAAGCAAACCTTCATTTTGCCATTTTCTATAAGGGACACCATTTTACTGCACCGTTGTATTTAACAGGACCTCAGTATCCATGGATGTTGGTATCCATGGGGGGTCCTGGAACCAAACCCTAGTGGATACCAAGGGCCCATTGTATTTTAAACTGGTTTAATGAAGAGATAGGGTGGATTTGGTGCAGAGCCGGTCTTATGTCATGAATGCAGTTTGCACTCAAATCAAGGATTTGGTCCTGCATCATGAAGACTGATTGCCATGAGGACAGGATGAGACCATTTTATTTGCCCTGTGTAGATGAGCCCTAAATGACGGACCATCTGTCAGGGATGCTTTGATTGGGAGTTCCTGCATGGCAGGGGGGTTGGACTGGATGGCCCTTGTGGTCTCTTCCAACTCTATGATTCTATGATTCTATGGACTAAATATCAAAACACCACCTGTTTCCCATCCTCTCTGAATCATCCTAGTTCTGGCCATGAGCCTATGAAGCATCCCTTTCTCACAGGTCCATCTTAGCCCAGTGGTATCTACAAAATTGGTAGTAAGATGTCTCCCTGCCTGGTGACTTTCAGATTCTGGGGAAACTCTCAGGGTGCCAAGCCTGTGCTCAACACAACCAGGCTATGGACCCTCTGTGCCCCTCCATGCCCACCTTCGCCTGCATCCTTGGTGACAATGGTGAAGGTTGCTGGTTTGTTGACCATGCCATGGCTGAGCCCCGGACCATAAGCGCTCACATGACGGGCATTGATGGCATCTACGTAGAACTGAAGTGGGCTCCCTTGATGGAGAAAAAGAGAGAGACAACAAGAAAGGATCAATCAAAGGTCTCACAAGTCCCCGAGAATGTGGCCACTTTCCTCTAGGTCTTGACAGACTGCTTGAAATAGTTTCTGTTCCTATTGTGTGCCTTCAAGTGATTTCAAGGCTCCAAGTCACGACCCACAAAGCAAACCTATCACAGGGCTTCCTAGGCAGAATTTTGCTGTAAGAAGTCTTCCATTGTCTTCTTCTGAGGCTGAGAGTGTGTGACTTGCCTAAGATCACCTAGGGGGTTCCCATGGCTGTGCAAGGATTCAAATCCTGGTCTCCTGCAATCCAGCTCCTCACTCAAACTACTGCACCACATTGTTTGTTGATGAAATGTTTAATAGATGTTTTTCTTTATTAAAATATTTGCTGTATACAGTTGCCCCTCCTTTTTCGTGGGGGATCTGTTCCGGACCACCACCCCCATGAAAAAGGAAAAATGCAAATATTCCAGCCCTATTGGCTTGAATGGAGGTGCATGTCTGTAGGGGTGAGCAGGCGCGTGCCCCATTTTGTGCCCCTCTGTTTGTCGCTTGTAGATAAGCAGGGGTCGTGTACTTCAAGTCTGTGAAAATGGAGGGACAACTCAGATATAAGTTTAGAAATTTAAGTCCAAATATTGACCCAAAAATCCTGAGTCGACTTATCCATGGGTCAATGTAAGTGTTGTACTTTAACTCTCATTAGAAAAGGAACCATTCCCTGAAGAAAGGCAAGAGCACAATCTGTCATGGAAGCACTGACCCTCACTCTATTCTCTCATCCATCCAACTGTTACACAAAGTTATGCCTCCTGGAATTTTGTAAGTTCTTTCTCATTGTTTTGCTTTGCTCCATCTTGTAGATCCTTTGTTCCATGCCCCTAAGTTGTATCCTCAACTTATCCACAGGTCATATCAAAATCCATAATTTTGGTCCCAAAACCTGCTCCCAACTTATATATGAGGTCGCTGCTCCCCCTCCTCCTCCTGCACCCACCTGGAATGTGGTTCCCATCGTATTTGATATCCATCTCGTGCAATCCCTTCTCCACAGGGCTGTATTTCACCGTCATGGTGCCGTCCTTATTGTCGGTGATGTGAGGCCGGGCAGTCTTTCCGGAAGGCATTCGCACTTCACCTGGAGGGGGGAAGAGGGAGGGGAAGAAACCCGGAATGGTCAAAGCTGTGTTGGGGGAACTAGCCTTTCTTCCCTTACATTCACACTAGATGATGCATGCTGACATCACAGTGGGGAACCATTTTCTAAGAAAGGGCTGCAGCACTACAGGAAAAACCAACTGGAGTCTACAAGAGATCATAGCACGAGCCAAAGGCAATGCTGGCTGGGTCTGGGTTAGGCCACAGAATGGACAGGGATAGCCTTCCTCTTTCTCCTTCACAATGGGAGGAAATTTGCAAGTAGGTCCAGGTGATCAGGCATCCTCCTTTTCCCAGACATGTCTTCTATTTCACCTTCTGCCCCAGGTCCTGGATCAGTGAAAGGATGGATGTGTGAACCCCCACCTGTCCCCATGCTGACCCAGGGACTAACCCAGGTGAGCACTGGGGGCAGGATAGGATGGGCTCAGCCAGTGTTATCCCACCCTGTCTGCTCAGGCCCTCTGAAACCTCTCATCTGTTGGGGGTGCTTTGATTGTGAGTTCTTGCACAATTGTGGAAATTGTTCTTGCACTCCTTGTGGAAAGGAGTCTCCTTCCTTGGAGGTCTTTAAGCAGAGGCTGGATGACCATCTGTCAGGGATGCTTTGATTGGGAGTTCCTGCATGGCAGGGGGTTGGACTGGATGGCCCTTGTGGTCTCTTCCAACTCTATGATTCTATGATTCTATTTTTTCAATCATTTTCCAAATATTTCCGAATATTCGTTCAGTTCTACTATCTGCCTAATACTTCCCCACAGGCTGTTCGAAGGGTCAATTTGCTTCTCCTCCCTGCCCCTCTCTCCATCCCACGGGAGACACGGATGCTTTACCTGTGATCTCCCCCTTCTGCACGGCGAAAGGGATGACCAGGTTGAAGGGGCGCAGCATGGAATCCACACTCTCTGGAGGGGCGACCGGCTCATCCGTAGCCTGGTGAGGAGAGGAAGGAGGGAAGGGATGGGAGGTTGAAGAGGAAACAGACAGGGGGGAAAGAGAAAGGGAGAAAAGAGAGAGCACTAAGTACAGACAAGCAAGAGAGAAAACAAAAGCATTGAGGGCAAGGCCAGTGGAAAGGGAGGAGTATTCTGCCCCGAAAAGTGTCCGAGGGCCATGCAGACTGGAAAAGACAGAGCTGCAAGAAAGGAGGAGATTAAAAGAGAAATGCAACCCAAGGAAGAGGGCAGAATGCAGCCGTGGGTGGGGGAAACTGCTTTGTTTCCCAGTTTTGGAGGGAAACTGGGACATAAATAAATATAATAATAAACACAGAGGAATCTGGGATGGCAAATGAACCAGAAGCGCCATGTCGGAACTATCCTCTCTTCTGCCTTGTGTGGCTGAACACACAGGTAATGCAAAAGCTCTTTAGAGTCGGCATCTGCACTAAGTTAATCCAGATCCAAACCTGGTCCAGGTCCAGGTCCTTAACTCTCATGACACCCTGGAAATCGGGGACTTGTGAAGCTTCTCCACAAAGCAGCCCCAATTCCTAGAAGAATCCACAACTTTTGAACCGGATCCAAAGCAGTGCATTTGTCATCCGGAGACGTCTCCTAAAGAGACAGCCTCTAAACCGTACTGATGGAGCTCCCAAGAAGTCTCAAGGGGTGCATAAGCATGGCCACCTTCACAGATAGAGGTTGGGGATGGGCATTTCACCTTCAGGCTGGGCCCACGGTGGCACCATTTTGCATGGGGATAAGAGTTTAGGGGTAGGAGATTGGAGGCTCTTGGCCAATGCCTACAGAATGGAGAACCTATGATGTCTTGGGCTTCCATCCTATGGACATTGGGCCAAGACTGGAAAATGCAGGAGGAAGAGAAAGAGGCAGCCAGAGCAGACAGGGGCGAAGAGGCGAGAACCGGCTCCTGGTACCCAGTGAAGGGGGTAGCCACCAGCGTGGGGCGCCGGGAAGGGCTGTTGGAGTGGCACGGACGACTCACGGGGCTCCTCGATGTGGGGGATGCTCTCACAGGCCTGGTGGGAAGCAAGGGAAAGGTCAGTGTGGGACCACCAGACCACTCTTCTCTGGTCCTGGCTGGTTTTAACAAGATCAGTGGGGTTTGGTTCCAGGACACCCCACGGACACCAAAACTCAAGTCCCATGAAATATAATGTCATAGTAAAACATGTGTAGATGGACGTTCAAGTCATCTGTCGACTTATGGCAACCCTATGAATGTCATAGGGTTTTCTTTGGCAAGGAATCCTCAGAGGTGGTTTTGCCAGTTCTTTCCTCTGAAATATAGCCAACAGCTGCAGGTATTTGGGGGTGGTTTCCTTCCTTGGAGGTCTTTAAGCAGAGGCTGGATGGCCATCTGTCGGGGATGCTTTGATTGGGAGTTCCTGCATGGCAGAATGGGGTTGGACTGGATGGCCCTTGTGGTCTCTTCCAACTCTAGGATTCTATGATTCTACTAACTTGGTGCCTCTAAGGCAGGGGTAGGCAACCTTTCCCCTTTAAGGGCTGAGGGACTTCAGCTCCCAGAATCCCAGGAGCTATTGGCCAACATGGGACTATTGGCCAACATGGCTGAGGCTTCTGGGAGCTGAAGTCCCTCGGCCCTTAAAGAGGAAAGGTTGCCTACCCCTGCTCTAAGGTATTTGGGCCAATAGTAAACTAGTGCCCCTTATATAAAATGGCAAAATCAAGGTTTGCTTTTTGGATTCTTTTTTAAATGAATATATATTTTCAAACAGGGAATGATTGAATCTGTGGATATATTATTATCTGTGGATACAGAGGGCCAATTGTGTTTTATAGCCTTAGCGACTACAAGAATATAATAAGTAAGATATTCAGTTCATAGAGAGGATATCACATCTGAATCACACTTCAAACTGGTAGAAAAAGGAAAAATGAAGGGTGATACTAAACTCTACAAGAAGGAGCAACAAACCAAGATCAAAACCCTGGAATATTTAGGGCAGGACTCGATGCAGAGGAAGAAACAACTGTTGTAAAGGTATGAAATCCTGAAACAGAAAGCCAGAACTACTGGGCCATCTGAAGGCACTCTAAATGGAACTGGGAAATTGGGAAAACTAAAGGTGCATCTACACTGTAGAAATAATGAGGTCTGACACCACTTTAAGTGCTGTAGCTCCATCCCATGGAATCCTGGAATTGTAGTTTTGCAAAGTCTTTAGCCTTTTCTGACAAAGCGTGCTGGTGCTCCACCAAACTACAAATCCCTGGATTCTATAGGATGGAGTCATGGTAGTTAAAATGGGGTCAAACTGCACTATTTTGACAGTGTCAATGCACCTGTAGTAGAAGGTAAAAAGAAAAGGGGGAGTTTCATGAAACTTTTTAAGACTCCCTTTTTCCTTCTTTTTACACCAAAGCAGATGAACACAGCTGCCTTTTTGAAAATTGCTAAGCGGCTGTTGATTCAGCCAAGGATGACTAGAAGAAGTGTCCCAATAATCCTGTGATTCACTGCCTCCGTTTTCTTATACAGCTGAGAATGAGGCATTTTCCACTTCCTTCCTGGAGTTGTGTGTAACACAGCAGCCTAAAGAAATCAATGCAAGCAAAGATATTTTGCAGCTCAGCAATTCAACATATCTTTATATGGGAGGGATGTCTAGCTTTTCTGTTTGTCAGTGTTTGTAGGGAGGCAGAAAGATGACAGAGGATGGACTCCCTACCAGGAGAACCTAAACCTCTGACAATTCCCCTTTCTTGCTTTTTCTGCTGGTGCTATAAAGAAATAGCTAAAACCTTTGAGTAGTGGGAATATATAAATTTCTACCAATGCTGCACCCGCACTGAAGAAATAATACAGTTTGACACTGCTTTAACTGCCATGGATCCATGCCATGGAATTCTAGGATTTATACTTTTGTGAGATATTTAGCCTTCTCTGTCAGCAAACTACAAATTATAGGATTCCACAGCATTGAGCCATGGCAATTAAAGGGGTGTCAAACTGCATTATTTCTGCACTACATAGTGCAACCCAAATCTATCCCTCTGTAATGCAGTATTCCTCTTTTCCTGCTGCCTTCTACCTTAGCAAGCATTATCATATCTTCCAGTGAGTCATGTTTATTCATGATGTGACCAAAGTACGACAATCTCAGTTTAGTCATCTTGGCTTCTAGGGAAAGTTCAGCCCTGATTTGCTCTGGGACCCATTTATTTATCTTTTTAGCAATCCACAGTATCCACAGCAGCAGTGTGACTGATGACGCATGGTCCACAAAGTACATGGCCCATCATCCTTACTCCATGGGCCCTACAATACTTGCTTTACAGGGGCCAGAGGCAGGGCAACACTGACCCAACCTGGACCAAGCCAGCCACCCAACCAGCTATTCTGGATTTTCTCCACTATACCCCTTAACTCAAGGACCCAGCATGGCATAATGGTCTGAGTGCTGGACTACAACTCTGGACACCAGGGTTCGATTCCCAGCTCAACCCACTGGGTGACCCTGGACAGGTCACACTCTCTCAGCCTCAGGGGAAGGCAATGGCAAACTTCCTCTGAACAACTCTTGCCAAGAAAGCCCCAGGATAGGTTCGCCTTAGAGTCACCAAAAGTCAAAAATAGCTTGAAGGTCCACAACACACACACACACACAGACACACATGCTTGACTCACCACAACATGGAAGGGGCTGTTGGGGATCTGTTCACCCCCAAACCGGATGGTGATGATGTATTTGCCCGGCTCTGGGGCAGTGTAATAGATGTCGAAGGTGCCATCATGGTTCTCCACCACGTCTACGTCCAGTTCGGCTCCGTCCGGCGTGGAAACCTTGCAGGTCACCTTGCCTTTCCCAGCAGCCTTGGCATCCACCGTGATCACTGTCTCTTCTCCAATCTGGATGGTGGGACCCAGGCAAGTCCCTGCAAATAAAGGGGAAAAAGAGGGGTCCATTGTCAGGCAACTGAGGGAGAATCCATCCAAGAAAAAAGGGCTCCATCATGGTCACAGAGGGAGCATTAGCTAAAAGAATTCATTTGGGACCTCAAATACACAAAACTCTGTCAGGCTGGAAGATGTCAAAAATGAAGGTACGGGAAAGAAACAGAAAAGTTCCAAAGTCTGGCACATTTTTGTTGTTTGGGAGTGGTCCTAATAAAGGTAGTAGATTTTGTCTATCTGAGCTTTGTTCAAATGTGTAGCAAGTAGATAGGGATATAAAACTGATGCGGATATAAAGCTGATGGGGATATATAAAGTCTTAGTTAGTGGATTGAGCCCTGGGAAAGGAACCCCAAACTTACAGATGGACAGGGCCAAGGGAAAGAAGCCATATCTGTTGCTGAATTCAGATATAGCCATGTTAGTCTGTAGAATCAGTATGTAGAGTGATCCTGTAGCACCTTTGAGACTCACTGAAAGAAAGAAGTTGGCAGCATGAGCTTTCGTAGACTTCAGTCTACTTCCTCAGATGCATTTGGAAGTAGACTTAAGTTTACGAAAGCTCATGCTGCCAACTTCTTTATTTCAGTTAGTCTCAAAGGTGCTACAAGATCTCTCTACATATCTGTTGTTGTCATCAAAAATAATTATATTTCAAGCCAGAGGGTGGGAATCATGCAGCTCTCCAAGGGCAGGACAAGAAGAAACGATGCAAATGTTGATCTCAAGACTTGCAAAGAATATGGGGCACCTGAATCCCTATTCCCTCCCCACACACAAAGGCCAACGCTGAACATCCCTCAGGTACTTGTTCTTATACTTATATATTTATTAATTAAAATATTTATGTTGTTGTGTGGCTTGAAGTCATTTCTGACTTATGATGATCCTATCTTGGGGTTTCCTTGGCAGGATTTGTTCAGAGGAGGTTTGCCATTGCCTTCCCCTAAAGCTGAGAGAGTGTGACTTGCCCAGGGTCACCCAGTGGGTTTCATGGCCAAGCTGGGAATCAAACCTCAATCTCCAGGGTCATAGTCCAACACTCAAACCACTATGCCACATATACAGCCCTATGCACTGCCCTAAACAAGGAACTCAGAGAAGCTTATAAAAGACATTAAAACAAGTTACTTACCCAGCCCATGGCCTCCGATGGACACTGCAAGACAGACAGAAAGAAAAAGGCAGTGAGAAGCTGCAGACAGTTGTAAGTTGCACTGTTACCTTGAAAGTTTTGTTATATGGTTTAACTTTCGTACAATAAAACTTTTTAGCTGTATCTGCTGTAACCTCTCTCTGTAAGCCATCTTGAGACCCAGGTTAGAAAAAAGGCAAGATATAAATAAACAACAACAACTCTCCCTCTTCTATCATCATCATCATCATCATCATCATCATAAACACCATTACCATTGCAGAGGTGTAACCAAATTACATTTCAGAATATATTGTCATGAGTGATATTATTTTAATGCCCTAGCTAATAACGGACCCAAATTACTTTTAAAAGTAACTTTGAAAGGGCATTTTGAGAGAGATTTTTCAGGTGCTCTACCAGAGAAGGAAGCAGGGGTCCCTGAGTCACCCAGACACTCCTTGCAAACTCCAAAATGAGGGCCCTGGAGGCCAGATGTGGCCCACAGGCCACAAGTGTGTGTGTCCCCTGCTTCTTTTATGCAGTTCTCTCATTGGTCTTAAGGGTTTTTCCTTCCAAAAAAAGTAATGGAAAGTAACAGAAAAATAGAGAGCAGTACTGCAAATTATTCTGGTACTAGTTGGGTGAGGAATAAAGAAGTGGAAGAATGGAGAGCTGGGCACCACCAACCTGTGACAAGGCACTTGCTGGCATCCCCAGCGGGCAAAGCGTGGATGCGGAAGGGTGAGTAGGGGATTTCGTCGCCACCGTACTTGATGGTGATGGTGTACCGTCCCGTCATATCTGGAACGTAGGACACGGTGTAGGTCCCATCTCCGTTGTCCCGAATATTGGCTTTCTTGGGTTTGCCTTCTGGGTCCTGGAAACAAAAAACAGGGGACAGGGGCACCATTGTCAGTAGTGTGTTGCTGTGCAAAGGAAAGTGTGAATCTTGTTGTATCTAAAGCCACATCTCCTAAAGGCCAGAGGGAATGGTTTGTCTCTCATGCTTCAAGGACATGGGCAGATTCTGCCCTGGATTCTTCTTTGGGACAGTTCTCATAGGAAAGAATAAGTATAAAATGACTCTGAGTCTATCCAAAGTGCAATTCCCTCTTCCTGACTGAACAAATCCACCACAAATCTCTCTGCTTCATGGACTAGGAGAAAAAGGGGGCACTGGATCTGATTCCCTTGTTTCAGGTAGGGCTCTGTCTGAGGTCTACCTGGAGATCCACTGCATTATTATGGTCTCCCATCCAAGGACTAATCAGGCCCAAGCCCTAATTAGCTTCCGAACTCAGATGAGATTGGGTGGGTTCAAGTCAATAAGACCTCTTGGGAAAGGAGAGCCAGATTGGTGTAGTGGTTGGGTGTTGGACGCCCCATTTGGTCAGGGAAACCCACTAAATGACCTTGTGTGAGCCACACTCTCTCAGCCTCAGAAGAAAGCAAGGGCGAACCTCCTCCAAAGAAAACTTGCTGAGAAATCCCAAGGAGAGACTTGCTATAAGTCTGAGAACCAGCATGGTGTGTTGTGTTGAGTGTTGGGACTAGGACTCTGGGAAACCAGGGATTGAATCCCTACCCACTGGATGAACATGGGCAAGCCACACTCTCTCAGCCTCAGAGAAAATCAGTGGCAAACTCCCCTCTGAACAAATCTTGCCAAGAAAATTCCATGACAAGTTTGCCTTAGGCCACCGTGTAAGTAGGTAAGAATTTGAAGGCACACAACAACAACCACCAAGTCTTATCCAAATGCTTCTCAAGGTCTTCTAATCCCCTTTATACTGTACTTGTAACTGGTGGCAAAAGAGAGGCATTCTGACCATAAACAGAGATCCAATGACTGGGTCTAAGCTAAGGCATTGAAACCAGAGTCTGTTTCTATGTCCTAGTGAGTTCCAGTTAGGACCTTATCCCACAGGGCCAAAAGCAGCAAGAATCCACTAAGAATCAGGCGCTATAGCGCTATACATTCCTGGGTGATCACACGACGTCGCTCAGAATCAGCTAAGAATCAGGCGCTATAGCGCTATAGTTTTCCGGGTGATCACACGACGTCGCTCAGAATCCGCTAAGAATCAGGCGCTATAGCGCTATAGTTTTCCGGGTGATTACACGACGTTGCTCAGAATCCAACAAGAAACCGCTCGGAATGCAGCATCATTCGGGTTCTTTTGAATGTCGGTTTCAGCGGGCATTGCAATAGCGCTAGCTTATCCATAGCGCTATTATAGCGCTAGCGCCATATTTATACTAGCGCTATAGTACTGCAATGATGCTCATATCGCTTTCTTGCCACTTTTGAGAGCAGCGTGGGATAAGGTCCTTAGACTAGTATTGTCAATCTGGGCTGCAGGGCTTTCTTTTTACTAACTTTTTACTAACTCCAACTGGAGATACCTGTTATTCCTCATGGTGGTCTTCCATCCATGTAGTAACCAAGCTCAGCCTGGCTCAGCTTCCAAAATCAGACACAATCAGAGTGTGGTCCATGTGCTACAATTTCACACGTGCCCACATTTCCCTTGGCCCCATTCCACAGTCAAATGAGAGCTGCTCCCATCCCGGGCAAAGCAGGGAGGCCTTACCTCACCTGCCCAGGTGGGCCAGCTGTGGTCCCTGACACTCACCAGGATCTGTACAGTGAGCAAGCCCTCGCCGGCATCACGGGCATCAATGGTGAACTCAACGGGCAAGCTGGCGGGAATGCCAGCAGCATTGAGGCCGGGACCGCTGGCTCGCACTTTGCTGGCATCATGGGCTGGAAGGACCTTGATCTTAAATGGACTGAAAGAAGAGAATGGAAGAAAAGGGAAGAAGTAGTCAGAGAGAAGTTCAGATTCCTGCTTCACAGAATCACAGATTCCTGCTTCACAGAATCATAGAGTTGGAAGAGACCCCAAGAGCCATCCAATCCAACCCCCTTCTGCCATGCAGGAAGACAACATCCAAGCCGTCCCTGTGACAGATGTCCATCCAGCCTCTGCTTAAAGACCTCCAAAGAAGGAGACTCCACTACACTCCAAGGGAATGTATTCCACTGTTGAACAGCTCTTACCTTTAGGAAGTTCTTCCTAATGTTTAGATGGAATCTCTTTTCCTGGGAAAGGATTCCAGGCTACAACTCCCTGAATCTGTGGTATTCCCAAAAAAGTAACTTTTCCAAATTCTGAGATGAACCATGCAAGCTTCCCCATGGCAAGCCAGAGCCTTGCTCAGCGTTGTCTACACTAGAGCTTCCAAATCAGTCAATCAAACAATCATTTTATTTATATTGCGCTTGTTTCTCAAGAACAGGAATAGATTACAGAACACAAAGAAAAACACGTGAAACCACATATAGCTAATAATATACAAAACCCTGTAATTAAAAAAAATGATTAAACTGACTGAAGATTTGGAAGTGGGGCTGTTTTGGTTGCTGGCCATGTTGGGTGGGGATTCTGGGAACTGCAGTACAACACCAGTTCTTTGAACTCCCAACCAACACAGCCAGTGTCCCGAAGGGCAACTTTTCCAACTGCCGATCTCCATTGACTGGCAGTAGCTCTCTGGAGTTCCAGACCCAAGTTTTAACCAGCCCTACCAGGAGAGAGTGGGGATGATGGGAAAGCCCATCTGACTGAAACACTGGAGGCCAACAGCTTGACAGGCTCCAGGTGCAGCTGCTTCATCTTTTCAAAGGAAGATGCATCGGTCTGTCCTAACCCAGGGAAGGAACTGTTCCTGTTCTGTCCGCACCGAACCTTCTAGGCCTTGGCATCAACCTAACTAGGTCCCCAGGACAATTCGCCCATGCCCAGCCAAGCAGGCAGGGCTTTGTGCCAAGCTAAAAATAGAGCCACCATCATTGGATGGCAGAGGCTGGGAGACGGGTGGAAAGCCGCCCAGATTCCTGGCAGGCCAGACATCTGCTAGGCGCATACTTTTCTTCAGTCTCTGTGGGGTGCATGAGGGGCAGGCATGCAGGACAGACAGGGGCAGCTGAACAAAGGCACCGTTGCCATCAAGGGGAGGCGTGAGCCTCTCTTTTTAGCACAATCCAGCTCTGTTCCAACCTCCCGAGAGACTCACAGTCCAAAATTATGAAAAGGAGAGATCTGCCCACTGTGCCCAGCCCACATTGCCCAAGACCACGGCCATCCTCAGTTGTCTTACCTGCGGGGCACTTCTTGCCCGGCGTACTTGACAGAGACGGTGTACGGCCCGTCCGTCGCTGGTGTGTAGTTCACTGTGTGAGTGCCATCCCCCTTATCGCGGACCTCCACTGGCTCGGCAACCCCTAGGCAAGGGTGAACGAAGGAACCAAAGGGCATGAGAACACAAAGGAAGGGGCTCCAAGTCATCAGAAACAAAGCAAATGGACCAAAAGTCACCAGACCCAAAAGGAAGGGACCCAAAGTCACCAGAAACAAAGCAAATGGACCAACAGTCATCAGACCCAAAAGAAGGAAAACCAAAGTTATCAGTAATAAAAGCAAGTGACCCAAAGTCATCAGAACCAATGCGAATGGACTCAAAGTCACCAGACCCAAAAGGAAGGGACCCAAAGTCATCAGAAACAAAGGGAATGGGCTAAAGGTAATCAGAACTGATTTTTGTATCCACCGGGGGTCCTGGAGCCAAACCCCAGTGGATACCGAGGGCCCACCGTACATTGAAAATTTAAAGCACGATAATATAAGTTTGGAAATACAGTGCATTTAGAAAGATGAGACAAATCTTAATCTTAGATTATCCATCTTAATATCAATAACCAGCCTGGTTCCAAAACCTAAGAGAGCTTTTATCTGCTATTATCATTCCAATTGGTCCAATAAATAAATAAATAAATAAATAAATAAAATTTTGTCTGCAATTATCCCGAGCTGGAACGAACCCCGAGATTTCTAAGCTACTATGAACCTTCCATAAGAGAAAGAAGCATGGGATACTGGGTCCTTGTCTCATGAAGCCCTAGGATAACCAAGAACGTATAATGTTTGCCTTCCCCACCCCTCCAGAGATTCATACCTGTGGGTCCCAAGACCTTCACTTCCAGGGGGGCCAAGCCAGCCTTGCTGCAGTCCACTGTGAAGGTCTGGGGGACACGGGCTCTTACACCGGCCCCCAGCCCAGGGCCCGAACACTTGACCTTGCTGGGATCCACCACATCCTTGACAGGAACACGGAAAGGGCTCCCTGAAGCAGACGGAAGATGGCTGTGTTAGTGCCCCCTGCCTATGAGATATCCAAGACTTCTCTGGATCAGGCTGCGCATACCTTTGTTGCTTGAAGCCTGGAAATGTCCCCCCCCCCTTTTTTTTTTTTTTTTTTTTTTTTTTTTTTTTTTTTTGGGAAAAATGCTCCCCGAATCCCCAAGTGCTGGCTAGGGGATTCTGGGAACAGTTGTTCAAAAAAGGAACATTTCCATCTTCTGAGGTCAGTCATGACATCCCAGTTTGGGAGTCCAAATATGGCATCAAGTACAGGAATGACTGATGGAAACGTTTCTCTACAGATCCAAGACCTGATAAAACTGTGCCACCTTCTTCCCTTGGAACGGACAGAACCCAGGCCAGCTTCTCCACCTACCAGGGATGGGGCGTCCCCCAAAGGTGATGTTGACGTCATAGTCTCCGGGCGTGAAGGGGATGTACTCCACACTGCAGCTGCCATCTTTGTTATCCTTGCATGACATTTTGGCTTCAGATGGTCCTTCAATGGCCAGGCCAAGACCACCAGTCCCTGCTCCCCTGTGGATAAAGAAACCAAAAATCTTGCCTTCAAAGAGATCCCTTACCCTGTCGTTCGCTGTAGGGGCCAAAAAACTCACAGCAAAAGAAAACAGGTAAGGGAGGGAATTGGGGCTACAATACTCAAGGGCACCTGGCAAGGGTAGATCTACCTTTAGTGGTTGGTTTTAAGAGTTTTCATGATCTTGAGCTCAATAATGTTATCAGTTCCTTTGCAGCTGCCCCCTCTTAGTTCCAGAGTGGGAAACACACAGTGTGCAGCCTGGGATTGCCCCCACCAGGTATTTTTGTGGCCCTTGGAGCTCCCTGTCCATGCCATTCAGAAGTGGAATGGTTTAAGAAAACCACACATTCTCATACTAAAACAAGGTGTGTAGGGAATATGTTTGTTCTTACTGTTGTCAACTGCCCTTGAGTCGATTACCCGACCCATGGCAACCCTGTGGATTAGACATCTCCAAGACTCTGTCCTCCACTGTTCCGCTTAGGTCCTGCAAATTCATGCCCATGACCTCTCTGATTGAGTCTAACCATCTGCATGCTGTCTTCCTCTTTTTCTAGTGCCTTCCATCTTTCCTAGCATCATTGCCTTTCTAACGATTCATTTTTCTTCGCGATAACAGCCTCAATCTAGTCATCTTGGCTTTTAGGGAAAGTTCAGGCTTGATCTGTTCAAGGAGCCATTTGTCTGTCTTTTTGGCCATCCATGGGATCCTCAGCACTCTTCTCCAGCCCCCCATTCTCTCAAATAAATTGATTTTCTTTCTGCTTTCTTTACTGTCCAGCTCTCACATCCCGTACATGATGATGGGGAATATGATGGCTTGGACAATCCTCACTTTGGTGTTGCATCTTTATACTTTAGGATCTTATCCAGTTCCTTTATAGCTGCCCTTCCCAACCCTAGTCTTCTTCTAATTTCTTGACTGCAGTCACCATTCTAATATATATGGGAAATGACTATTTCAATCTTTTCATTACCTGGGATGAATTCTTAAAGATCTTCCAAGGTCATTATTTTTGTTTTCTTGATGTTCAACATCAAGGCTACCTTGGCACTTGTTCCAGGTCTTTGCTGGTTTGTTCTAATAGTATGGTGTCATCTGCGTATCTTAGGTTGTTAATGTTCCTTTCTCTTATCTTTACTCCTCCTGCCTCTGAGTCTAATCCTGCTCTGCCTACGATATAGTCATCCCTCTGTTTTCACAGGGGATCCATTCTGGAAACACACACCCTGCAAAAACAGAGACTCACCAATATTCAAGCCCCATAGGTTTGAATGGGGCACACTCCCGTGGGCATCCCATTTATTTTTATGGTGGTTGCCCCTTCGTGAATATTCAAAACTGTGGTCCTCAAGTCCACAAGAATGGAGGGGTGATTGTACTGTCTACATACGGGTTGAACAAATAGGGTGATGGACTGCAGCCTTGTCTGACCCCTTTGCCAATTGGGAACCATTCTGTTTCTCTGTACTCAGTTCTGACTGCTGCCTCTTGTCCTGAGTATAGGTTATGCCTCAGGACAATCAAATGTAGTGGCATTCCCATTTCATTGAGAGCATGTTGCTTGTTTTAATGTGAAAATACTAAACACCTCTTATCAGCATACAACCAGATTATCTGTGTCTCTTGTCAGTATCCAGGAGCTCAAAACTGGCTGCTGGAGCAACCGAAAGTCTTATCTGAACTTAGAGCTAGGGAAAAGAATAGGTGGGCTACCTGGTTTCCACAGTGAAGCGGTTGGATTTGTTCACCAGCCCTCCCTCAAGTCCTGGGCCATAAGCGCGGACGCGGCTGGGGTCGCACCCCTCTGTGACGCCCACCCGGAAGGGGCTCTTGGGCACCGGCACATCATCATATGTCACTTCCACCAGATGCACACCTGGGACAGGGGAAAGACACAGAGAAGTTGGGTTTTATTCCCTTATTTATAGCATTTATACCCCACCTTTCTCCTGGAGTGGGATCCAAGGCAGCATATAATAATTTAAAACAAGATTAAATTAAAATCTTATTTTATAAAAATTAAAGAAGTATTAAATACAGATTGGGTCTCCCTTATCCAAAATACTTGAGACCAGAAGTGTTTGGGGTTTTTTAAAAAAAATTAGTTTGGATTGCCTGTATTTACAAATATTTACAAATAAAAGAATTTGGGGATTTGTAGTTTTACATGGTCTTCAGCTTCTCTGCCAAAAATTGCTGATGCCTCACAAAACTACAAATCCCAAAATTCTGTAGGATGGAGCCATGGCACTTATGTAGTGTCAAACTGCATTATTTCAACAGTGTAGATGCACCCTCTGGCTCCTGCAGCATAAAAAGGAAGAAAGAAAGGGGAGAAAAACAGAAAATAATAATAATAATAATAATAATAATAATAATAATAATAATAATAATAATAATAATAAATTTTTATTTGTAACCTGCCCCTCTGCTCAGCAATATAGCAGCACCTTTAAGACTGGCTAGTTTTTATTTGAGCATGAGCTTTCGTGGATATCACTCTGTAATGGAATTGAAGAAGTGGGTTTATAACCACCAAGCTCAAGCTAATCATCATCATCATCATCATGGGGAAGAAGTTCTGCCAGAACCATTTTCATCCAGGGAAGGAGGGAATGCCATAAGGGAGAGAAGGATGGAGGTGGCACACAGTCACAAGAGTCTTACCATCCTCAAATGGTGTGTACTGGACGCGGTAGGTGCCATCCCCATTGTCAGTGATGTACGTATCCGTCTTGGTGCCTGAGGGGTTGATGACGCGCACCTTGATGTGGTTGCCACCGGTCTTGGTCAGAGAGCGAGCATCCACCGTGAACTCCGTGGTGACCTCGCGCAGAACACCTGGAGAGACATTGGGGCACATAGACAATTAGCACAGACATCCAGGAGTACAGGGCAAGCTGGATGCACAACCAACAGACTGTCGGAGGCCTTGTCTGCACAAGATATTCCCAGGATATTCCACCGCCATCAGCAGTCACTCATCTCTGAGGTCTGAACAAGGCACCCAGCATTGGTTGCATGTTGGACACTTCCTTCTAACCTCAGCATGGGTGACCTGCAGTGGTGGCAGATGTGCCAGGTGGCCCAGTGGAATGACCATACAGACAGCAGCCATGCCATAAAAATGGAGAGCTCCACATCTTCTCAGAACATCTGGAAGAACAGTTAGGTGTTTGCTTTTTTAATGCATTATAGTGTAATTTCCTAGTTCTGGTGCAGGTTGTGCCAAACACAGTCCAAACTGCCTGCACTAGAATCAGGGTTTGGGGTGTGCAAATTGTCCAAATGGGGGGGAAATGAGCCTTTTGGCCCATGCAGACAAGGCCAGAGTCTGCCAGGTTGTTCAAACCAAAGATACTTCTCAAGATTGTTATTCAAACTAATTATATTGTGTATTCAATATCTTTGATCTATGCATTTACAGAGATAAATAGATAGGAGCCATTCTCCCTTTCCAATTTATTCTTTCTCTGCCTCTCATCCCTTTATAATTTACATGTGATAATCATATGGTGAGGTGGCCACTGGACTGAGGTGGCCACTTTCATGGTGGACTGTTAACAAAGCCCTCCATTTGTCACTGGATTGTAACTTTCAGCAGCCTTAGCCAGGGAAGCCAATGTTGAAGAATGCTGGAGTTGGAATCCATAAAAATCTGTAATACCACATACTCATCATCTAAAATCCCTCCCAGGAAGCAAAGAAAACAGGCCAGAAGATCTCCAGAACATACCTCGTGGTTCCACTCCAGGTCCAAAGACCTTGACGTTGCTGGTGTCCACGGCCGGATCCACATTGACCCGCGCAGGGAACTTGGGCACGGCATGTCCGCCATACTTAATGGTGATGGTATAGGTGCCGGGGAAGGAGGGGATGTAGGTGATGCTGTAGGTCCCGTCACTATTGTTCTGGATGAGCACCTCAGCCTTGACCCCCGAATCCGAGATGATCTCGATGGTGAGCTCGGCGTCGCCCGCTTTGGAACAGTCCACCATGAAAGTGGCCACCTCACCCACCTTGCCGTGCTCAAGGCCAGGTCCACTGGCTGTCACCTTGGAAGGGTCGAAGACGGGCTTGATGTCTGCCTTGAAGGGGGAACCAGGGATGTGAGCTTCAGCAAAGAGGATGTTGATGGCGTACTCCCCGGGCTCGGTGGGCAGGTAGGAGACAGAGCATGAGCCATCCCCATTGTCCTGGCACTCGATCTTGGCCTCGCAGGGTCCCTCCACGGTCAAGCCCAGGCCCCCAGTGCCAGCCCCTTTGGTGTCGATGGTGAAAGGTGCAGGCTTGCCCACAAATCCACCCTTCAGTCCTGGGCCGTAGGCACAGACCTAGAAGGAAAGCAGAATTGAGGGAAGGAAGATGTCAAGGAAGGAGGAAGTGGATCCAGTTCCCAGCTGGATCTCTGTAGGCATGACTCACACCAACCAATCCCCCAGCAGGTAGGTTCGCGCACATCATCCTCCCCAAATCTGGCTGCCCTCCTGATGATCGCCATCACCCACAGCCAAGACAACATCTGTTGAAAGCAGCATGATTCTCACTCTTGCCACTTTCCACAGTCAAGAGAAAGCTGCTTTATCTCGAGTCTGACTGTCAGGAATTACATTATAATGCTTGCCTGCCTTATATTGCTTGCTTGTTGTTTACTGGTGTTAATGTGCTATTTTGGATTGTGGCCAATGATGGGACATACAGTGTGGTATAAATAGGTCAACACTTGTTGTTGCATTCTTTTAGCATTAAAGAGCAGAGGAAGAGGGAGTGAATCTCTCTCCAACAGCTCCAAGGTCATTTTCCTGGGAAACCCGTTAACAGAAGAAGGGACATATTGGGAACAAGTGAAGAAAATAATATTTTATATAAATGATGAATGGGAATTTAGCCTGCCAAATATTTGAATTGTTTATGCTTTAATTATGCCTTGTCAACGCATGTTGTTAAATTCTGACAATGACAGTCTCTGGAGCACATCTCCAGTTACTGAATAAAGGTTTTCTGAGTTTTCACTACCGAAGCCAGGATAGCTGATCTAAATGTTTGCTCAGTTTGTGAGACTGACCCTTGGTCTGTCTAGTTTAATTCCATCTCTTCCAACTTACAGAGGCTTTCCAGGTTCTCAGATCTAACTGGAGATACCAGGGATAGAGCCTAGTAAGTTGTATGTAGTCCTTTCCCACAGACCAATCCACTCAGGAGTAGGATTTATACAGTCTTTCCAGATTATGCAACTTCCAACAGCATTAGCCACTGGGAGGCATGCTGGGAGTTGCAGTCTGACAACATCTGGGGAGAGCTGCATGATTCCCACTCTTGCCATGATTTTGCAGCCATAAAGGCAAACTTCTGGGTTGTTCTGTGGCAAGAGTGGGAGACATCTCAATGTTATGGAATCCTGGGATTTGTAGTTTGTTGTGGCACCAGAGCTCTCTGAGAGAACAGGCTAAATATCTCAACAAAACTACAAATCCCAGAATTCCATGGCATGGAGCCAGTGTCAAACTGCATTAATTCTGCAATGCAGAATAGACTAAAGGAAGCAACTTTGCCTTTCACATCAACCTAGGTGCTTACTTTGGATGGGTCTGGAGGCATGACGGCGTCAACAGTGAAGGGGCTGCCCGGAACAGGGTGCCCATCATAAGTGATGTCCACTTTGTAGGGTCCCTCCTCGGGTGGCATGTACTTCACAGAGTGGAGGTCATTGCTGGTGCCCGTCTCCACTTTGCAGGGGATGGGGCGGCGGGAAGGAGAGCTGATCTTCACATCCACCTGACCTTGACCCCCTGCGCCCTTGGTGTTGATGGTGAATTCTTGATCACGACCCACATCCACCTCTGCAGGAAAAATGGAAAGGGAAGGTGGAAGAGGTAGGCATAGCTAGTCATACAGAAACCTTTGTGAATGGCCAACATTAACACAGGAAGATCTAGAGATGATCACGCATGCACTGGTAATGTCAAGGCTGGACTTCTGCAATGTGCTAAACATTGGGCTGCCTTTGTACCAAGTTCAGAAACGTCAGTGAGTTCCAAACATGGCAGCCAAAATGATCATTGGTACATCTAGGAGTGAGCATATCCAAACCCTGCTCATTCCCCTGTCCCTCCATAGCCCTTGATTTCACTTACTGTTGTTGAGTCCTTGCACTTTGACCTTGCTGAGGTCGAGGGGTGGAGCCACATTTACCGGGAAGGGACTCTTGGGAACGGGGTCACCTCCGTACGTCACTGTCACTGCCATATTACCCTAGTTTGCACGAGGAGAAAACAAATCAACATCAGACACATAAAGTACATTAAGCATGTCCCCTTCCTGACACACACTATGGATCCTATGGGAAACAAAGATTGTTAGATTTGTCAAGAGTGATCCATGCAAACCATTCTGAGCCAGTAGGGTTTTCTTCCTGGCAGAAGGGGCAGGGAAATAGATTGAGGAAGCTTTTAACTAAATGAGCAGTTGAGGAAGCTTTTAACTAAATGAAGCTTTAAACTTGGGGAAATCTGTTGGATAACTAGTAAGGGAGTGTGGTAGACAGAAAGGATAGTAACATGGTGTGTTACTACTCAATCTCATCTGACTTAACACAATTAAATCAGTTAAGTGCTTGGTAAAAGACCACCAGGGAATACTACAAGGGAGCTCTAAGTGGGGCCAGGAAAGGACCCCTGCCTCAAAGTCAAGAGAGACAAGGCAAAGTTGATAGTACTTGGCCACATGAGCCAAGAGTCAGACTCAATATAGATGGTACAGCCTTGTGCTTCTTCTCAGTCTCACCTGTTGCACAGCTGTATACTTGACTGTATATGAGTAGTCATGGTTGTCGATGATCTCAAAGTCACGCACAACCTCGCCCTTGGTTGCTCCAGCAAAGTGGACATCCAGCTTGGCTTTGCCAGCCCCCTTGGTGAAGACGGTGAAATGGGTGGGCTTGCCAACTTCCACACCTGGCAAGGAAAGGGTCACAATGAGGCAGAGGTTCCCTGATTTCATAGCATTACCCTTTCAAAGGGACATCCATCCACCTCTCCTTGGAAGATGCTGCTTCCTAACACTATGAAGGAGACTGAAAACCCTGCTGACATCCTCTACCTCCCAGCTTTTGGGTCTCTCAAAAACACTGGGGATTCAGCTCTGCAGAGAGAGACTTTGGACATCCACTTCTCTCTGAGTTATCTCTTCCTGAATCCAAAGAGACCTTTCTTTTTGGTTGCCCATTTCCCATTATCCTCTCTTTTTTGGCCTGTGCCCACTCACCTGTCCGGTTGAGTCCTGGTCCCTCAGCCTTTACTTTGCTGGCATCGTGAGAAGGATCCACCTTGATGTGGAAAGGACTGATGGGGATCTCCTAAGGAGGCAAAGGAGGGGAAAATGAGAGTGTTTGGCCCTGTGGGTCACCTAGCATCTCACCCCGCAAGGCAAATCTCCCATTCCTTGGTCTGCTACTGGAGGAAAGAGTGACAGCATCCTCTATCTCCAGGCACTATTTCTAGTGCTTGATCCCCCATCACTGGCTTCCACATCTGGAGGGAGAATAGGAAATCCATGCTGGTTTTAGTATGAATTTTAAAGGGAAATATCTGCCTTGAATTCCATCTTGGGAGAAAGGTGGGATATAAATCCAATCAATCAATAAAGTCCAGGTGCTGCACCTAGTCAGATTTAGCGGTCAGTATTTCTGATAGCTCTTTTAAAATCTGGACTAAAATGTGGAATGCATTCATTGCCCCACTGACATCGAAGCCTCCATCTCCCACTGGTTTACATGAGAAGTGTGAGGGCTTAAGGTTACCCATGTGTTGGGGAAAGGATTCTCATCGCAAACGTCTTTGTTGCAGAAGAAATGAGTCTGTGTTTCCAACAGAGCTTGGATAAGTTAAATTTTCTGGATGAGGCTTCCTGACTTTGGGGGGAACCTGTCATGTTGATCATATTGGCTAGAGAGGTCTGTGAGTTGTAGTCCAAAAAAGTAGCATTTCCAAGCTCTGGTCTCCAGCACTCAACATTAAAGTGACCCACAAAGGAATTGCTCCCTTTCTCGCCTTTCTCCCCAGCATCCCTCATTAGATGCCAGTCCAGTTACTTCCTCCCATGTACCTGGTTGGCAAACAGCACCATGATGGTGTACCGTCCAGGGCCAGGCGGGGTGTATTTCACTGTGAAGGTGTCATTGTCGTTCTTGATGATGTCGAAATCGATGTCAGCCTCCACTGGTCCTACTACACCTGGCGCACACTTGATGCCAATGCTCACATCCCCTGAAAGACAGACATGATAGTACTCAATAAGGGGGATATGCCAGAGGTGGGAAGGACCAATTCTGCTCTGCACATAGGGCAAGGGATGCTGGAACTGAGTAGTAAAGGGAACCCTAACCCTAACCCTGAAGAATACCTCAAGCTCCACTCCACTACCTTGTGCTTGGAGGCGCATGATGGCCAGTCGCATCTCCACAAAAGTTAACCCCTGGAGGCTTCACCACTCCATTCAGTGCCTTAGGAAACCCATGCAAGAACGGACAGATGCCAAGCAATAAGCGAGAAGCCTCTCCCTGCTGTTTTTAAATCTGAATTTATAAACTCTCTTGTTTTCTAAAGCATCTGGAAATTTAAAGTTGCTTTATAATCCTGTATATTTGATTACGGTACATGTATTGATGAGTTTGTTTTATATTATATTGTCTTTTTGTGTGTGTGTGTGTGTGTATTTTACCTATAACTGTATTGTATAGTGACAATTTTTTTATTCCTTCTTTCACCTTTTCTTTAAATTGTATGCCTCTGGCAGGGCCCACTGTTTTTGGCTGTCAAACTGTCTTATTTGTACAGTGCAGATGCACCTGTAGATGATGATGATGATGATGATGATGATGATGATGATGATGATGATGATGATTAATAATATCCCGCCCCTCTGCAAATGTAATCGGGGTGGCTTACATCAATAAAACACCAAAATGTTTTAGATGTTTCAGTTGGATTGATTACCTAAACATGTGTGTTACATAAGCTATATATGCTTTCAGAAGTAACAGAAGCTGAAACTGATGCTTTAAAAGCAAGGTTTCAGTTGGACTGATTATTTAATGGTTTGAACCACATATTTGCTTTAGCTTGTATGTCAGTTGCTTTGGGTCCTGCTTTGGGAGAAAGGAGGCCTACAAATCAAATCTAATCAGTGAATAAATAATGTGAATAAATAATGTGTGTGCCTTCGCAAAAAATGACACAGAAAGGTCTTTTGCGGGTCAGCTGCAATCCAGTACACTCAGATGCATCTACGCTTTAGAAACAAGGCAGTTTGACACCACTTTAAGTGCTGTAGTTCCATCCCAAATCATATACACTGCTTAGATTCACACACACAACCCCACACACCTTGTCCCGCCTCGCTGCAATCCACCGTGAAGTAAGTTGGCTCGTTGGCTTTCAATCCCGTCTTCTCCACGCCAGGACCATACACCTTGACTTTGTCTGGGTGGCTTCCTTCACCCACCATCACCTGTTGGGAGGGAAAAAGTAGGAGATCTCCATCTTTGGAGGTCTTTAAACAGAGGCTGGATGGCCATCTGTTGGGGATGCTTTGATTTTGAGTTCCTGCATGGCAGAATGGGGTTGGACTGGATGGCCCTTGGGGTCTCTTCCAACTCTAGGATTCTATGAGATCATTTAAGGCAGTAGGTCCCAACTTTTGTTCCTCTAGATGTTTTGGACTTCAACTCCCAGATTTCCTGACTGTTGGTCAAGCTGAGCAGAGCTTCTGGGAGTTGAGGTCCAAAACACCTGGAGGACCAAAGTTTGGGAATCACTGTTTTAGAGGGGATTTAGTGGATCTTTCCACTGAGACAGGAGGGAGAGAACTGGAACCCAGAGGTGAGTTGTGTGAAGTAGATCTACAGGAACCATCATGTTTGCATTGCATGGAAAACTCAAGGTGACCTCCCCTCCAAAAAAGGCTGGCCTGTTCTAACTTTCCTAGTATTGTGGACCCTTGGTATCCACTGGGGTTTGGTTCCAGGAGCCCCATCGATACCAAAATCCATGGATATTCAAGTCCCATTAAGTACAATGGCAGAGTAAAACGGTGCCCTTATATAAAATAGCAAAGCCAAGGTTTGCTTTCTGGAATTTATATTTTTTTTAATATCTTGAAGCCATGGATAAAGAATCTGTATTTACAGATAGCCAACTGTAAATTATGGCCTTTCCTAGCCAAACACTGCAATTTCAACTATAAATGAAATGTGGCAACGGGGGGGCTTGGG
>CM034708.1:216948460-216961139 GCA_020142125.1 Phrynosoma platyrhinos | reverse complement strand
GAAGCCCCAGCCAACTTGGCCAGCAATCAGGAATTATGGGAGCTGAAGCCCGAAACAATCTGGAGGACCAGTGATTTGGAACCACTGCTCTAAGTTGACCAAGGAATGGAAACCAAGAAGCAAGCAGGCATAAAGAGAATCAGAAATGGAAGCAACTTCAGGTGCTGACAAAGTAGGACATTCGCTAATACCCACCTGAGCATAGATCTTGAGTTCTGCCTTCCCTGCTCCTCTGGCATCAATGGTGAATTCAGCTGGCTTGTTCACAATGCAGCCGACAGGTTCCAGGCCAGGTCCAAAGGCTTTGACCTGGGAAAAACACATAGGTAGAATCACAGAATCTTTAGAGCTGGAAGGGACCACAAAGGCCATGCAGGAATACACAATCAAAGCACTCCCGACTGATGCCCATCCAAGGAACTAAAGTCTGACAGGCACTTTTCTGGGGCACCACAAATACAGTTTCAGATGCATATCTACTGCACTTCTGAAAGTTCTCCAGAACTTCTAAAACTAACTTTCTTAAATGGCATCCCCCAGAATCCCTAGGAGGTTCTTGGAAAGTCTTGTCCAAAAAAGGTGCTTTCCCAATGCTTCGGTTCTTCTCAAAATGGAATGAGGAAGCGACGTCGCCTCACTTGCTATCAACCATTTTGAGAGGGATTGAAGAGGAGAATGGATGTGTTTGGGTAGTATGGGTTTCTGTTTTATTTTCAATTTTTTCATGTGCTTAGGGGGTTACTTTCATGGCTAGGAGGCAAAAATTGTCCAAAAATCATGCCAATTTTTTTCAAAATGGGGAGTTGGTGGCTTTGAAGGGACTGATAGGGTGGGCTTCAGAGGTTCCCAAAGTAAGGTCCAGGCACTGCACTTTGCCCACCCCTGCCCTACAAGAACAGAGCAGAGAAACGTGGTATTCTTCAGGCCAAGGTTGAGGGACGGATTCTTGACCAAAGGTTCCCATCAAGGGTTGTCCAAATCCACTTGGTCAAATGGAGGAGTCCTACCTTCTCCGGAAAGTACTCGTTGGTGGCAGGCAGGATGTGGGCGATGAACGGACTGTCCTTGATGTCTTCGTCATCGCAAATCACATGCACGGCGTACTCTCCCGGCTCCGTGGGCCAGTAGCGCACATCGCAGGAGCCGTCCCCCTTGTCATCGCATTCGATTTTGGCCTGAGAGGGGCCTTCGATGGAGAAACCTGCGGCGAGAGAAGGGAGGACAAGCCATTTCAGCCAAGCGCAGGACTGTTTCGCCGCAAAAACAGTCAAGCCAAGCTGGACCTGGGAGGAAAATGGACAACTGCATGGAGGTCCATGGGCCAATTTCCTTCCCCGATCCCCCCCAGGCCACAAGCTCCCCCGATAACACACCAAAACATATCCAAATACCCCTATTTTCATGTGTGTCCTTCCCAACGTTTGCCAATCTAGAGTGTATTTACAAACTTTCTTGCCCTCTGTGAAAAGTTCCCAGATGGTTTTTCAACTGTGAATTTTTAATGGTGAATTTTAAATATGAATTGTTTTAACATGTATATATTGTGTCTTTTTTTAAAAAAATGTATATATGTCCTTTTAAATTGATGTGTATTTTATCTGATGTGTTTTAACTGATGTGGTGTGTCTGTTAATTGTTGTTGTTCCTCGCCTCAATCCATGGGAAAAGGTGGGTAAGAAATATTATTATTATTATTATTATTATTATTATTATTATTATTATTATTAATAAATTTTATTTTTAACCTGCCCCTCTGCTCAGCAATCAGGGCGGCATACAACCTTATAAAAACAGTAAGCAATTAAAACATTCCCAGATCCCATACCCTAACCCTCCCACCCCTTAAGACTAGATTAAACCAAAAAAGAATTAAAAAGAATTTAATACATAAATACTACTACTACTACTATTATTATTATTATTATATTATTATTATTATTGATTCAATGGATCTACTCTAATGAAGACCAACAATTGGATTTATAGCCCTCTGCCCCATGCATGCACACACAAAGCAACTTTTGGCTTTGGCTGTAACACAATCTTCAGCTGTATCTCAATAATAATAATAATAATAATAATTTATACCCTGCCCCTCTGTTAAAACAATCGGGGCGGCTTACAATAGTTAAAATTACACCAAGAATACAGACTAAAAAAACCCAAAACCCCGCCCTCCCCCATTAAAAAAGTATTAAACGGCACATCCTTAAAAATCGTAACATAAAGTCTCAGGAAGAATTAAGGTAATTGAAGGGACTACAGACAAACCAGAGCAGTGGGCAAGCCAAAAACTGAAAGCGGTCGAGAGGCGCAACTCCTGAGGCCGGGGATCTAATCAGGAAAGGCCTGCCCAAAGAGATCCATCTTAACAGCCTTTTTAAATCTGATGGATCTCGTCCGGCAGGCCGTTCCATAACCTGGGGCCGATTACCGAAAATGCCCTCTGGGAGGTTGCAGACAGCCTAGATTTTAATGGCTGGAGCAAATACCTCCCAGAGGACCGGAGTGCATGGAAGGACTGTATGGGAGGCCATTCCAGAGGAGGGTTCTTCCGGTGATCCCCGGCCACACAGCCCAGCTCAGGCGCCCCAAGGGTCTCAGACCCTCTCCTGCTTACCCAGCGTGCCGACTTCCGTGCCAATGGCCTCCACGACAAAGTCTGCTGACTTGCCCACCATGCCAGTCTCCAAGCCAGGCCCCCAAGCCCTGACTTTCTGCGTTCCGGCTTCTGGTCCAACCTGCACCTCAAAGGGACTGAAGAAAGAGGAGCATGAGTCAACGGTATGCTCAGTAACAACAGTGCAATTGTTAAAAAGTAAATTGTTAAAAAGTAAACTCCGTTTGGAATTATTGTCTGAATAAGCCATACTTCTAGCAATCCAAACTTTACGTAGAGAGATCATGTAGCACCTTTGAGACTAACTTGAAAGAAAGAAGTTGGCAGCAGGAGCTTTCCTAGACTTAAGTTTACTTCTTCAAATGCAAGTAGACGGTAGTCTAGGAAAGCTCCTACAAGATCTTTCTAAATACTGATTCTACAAACTAACACAGCTATCTATATCTTTGAATTCCAAACATTATAATTTTATGCCAAACCAAAGCAGACAAAATCCATTTCATGTTCCTAAACTAAGGAACTGACTTTCAGTCAGGCTGAGTCTCCCTGAGAATTTTGAGCTTCCAAAAATCCAGAACCTGAAATGCCCCAAAATGATCTGCATGGGTGGCTGAGACAGCGACACCTTTGCTTTCGGATGGTTCAAGGTACACCAACTTTGTTTCGTGCACAACATTATTTTAAAATATTGTATAAAATTATCTTCAGGTTTGGGGTATAATGTGCGTACGAAACTTAAATGAATTTCGTGTTTAGACTTGGGTCTCATCTCCAAGATAATATTCCAAAACTGGAAAAACTCCCAAATCCAAAATATTCCTGGTCCCAAACATTTTGAGTAAGGGAGACTCAACAATGCTTGAGAAGTATTGTTTCAATTTTTCTTTCTCTTTTTCTCCTTTCCCCCCCCCAAAAAAAAACCAACCAAGAAAGATTTTTTTTCTTCATGGCATCAAAATTTCCAGGAATATGTACACCTCTAAGCATACACACACACATACTCTTACCTCCTTGGGATGGCATATCCACCCCACGTAATGGACACCACGTATTTCCCGGGCACCACTGGGAAGTAATCACATTCGTAAACCCCATCACCAACATCCCGAACCTTCACTGGCTCCTCAATGCCTTCTGCAGGAAGAAACACAAAAGGAGAGGATCCTGAAACCCACATGCATGCAAAGAGCAAGCTTAGTTAGTACTTGTGCTGAATGTCATCACTTCTTTGCATCACCTCCATACTCTCGTGGAGCAAATCCACCCACTTCTCATTCTGGTCTCCGTTCTGGAATTCATGAACACCTGCACACAGACATGTGCAGACTTATGACAAGGGGGCTAGTGTGCATAAGCAGAAAACCCTCATCTGCAACTGATGCAGAAACTGATGCTGACTCTGCAGATGTGTCTCAAGGCACCTCCTTTCCGTCAAAATTCAGATGAAAATCAGATGCATCATCCAGCTCTGAGTTCCTGGTTTTTATGTTTGGGGCAGAACAAGTCCCACTGGGCTCCCAGTCATTGGTAAAATGTGTCCAGTCTTCCCGCTACCCCAAAAAGATGCTTGCACCTAGTGCACAGAACAGAACTCCCCAGCGGTGGAAAAGTCTTCCCTGCCACCAGAAGGCAGCACTGCTTGAACCTGACTGACCACTTTCCTGGCCCTCCATGGAATGGGAACATGCTGGTGGTCCACATCAGAGGTCCAAGTGCCACAGCTGACCATAGAGTCACCATAGAGTTGCCAGGGGCCATCCTGGCGCATGCTTCCTTGCCGCCAGGCTCTGCCCATGCAGAGGCAGGGCACGGAGCCTGCAGACTGGCATCTCCCAATCTGGCCCAGCCTTGTGTCATGCTCAGTCTTTTCCCAGAAGTCCATGCAGCCAGTGGCTCCCATGCCACTAGGGCTGCAGCTGCACTGCTGAAACAATGCAGTTTGACACCACTTCAACTGCCATGGCTCATTGCTATGGAATCCCAGGATTTGCAGTTTGTGGTGGCACTCGAGCTCTCTGACAAAGGAGGGTAAATAGTTCAGAAAACTGCAGATCCCAGGATTTCACAGCCTTGAGCCACAGCAGTTAAAGCGGTGTCAAACTGCATTCACTCTGCAGTACAGATGCAACCTAGGTCTGCCAAGTTTAATCCAAACTTTAAGAGAACTTCCTCAGCACTGAACCCTACCTTACCCAAAATACATTCAGCACCTTGGAGAGTTCCTTGAAATTTCAGGCTAAACCCCAAAGTGGATTCACCATCCTGCTGACAAGGGAACCATAGCTGTCACTGTCCGCACTGTCACTGTGGGACCCAACATGGGTTCAGATATGCCTGAAACAATATACGCTGAGGCAGGAATGGGCAACTGCAGCATGTGTAGTGGCCAGTTTTATGCCCCGGAAACTCTCTGCAAGGGATGACTGAGCGACTGAAAAATTAAAGAAAAAAACCTGAAGTGGACAGACATCCACTTGGCATTGGATGGGTTGGGGTATGAATTTTGTTGTATGGGGTTTTAACTTATGTAAGCCGCTTAGACTGTCTTCATTTAAGCGGGGTATAAATAAATTTTATTATTGTTGTTGTTGCTGTTGTTGTTTTTGACACAAAATGGGTCTTAAACAGTACAGGAAGGCCTGGCACCAACATAGGACTAAATCAGAAAATTAAGTAGCAAATTGCAGTTCAGATGTTACTGGACACTAGTTTAAATTGAAATTGTTCCTTAAACAAAGTGAAATTTTAAAGCAAGTTGTTTAGGTAGAACGTGTGTTAATTGAAGGATTTATTTCTGAATGGCACTTCTTGCACGACAAAATTAAGTGATTAAAAAGAAGCAACCAACACATGATACTGGTCTAATAATAATAATAATAATAATAATTTATTTATTTATTTATAGCCTGCCTCTCCTCGAAGGAGCAAGGTGGATAACAATAATAAAATATCACAATGACATTAAACATAATTCTCTAACCCCGATAAAAACAGAAAACATCATAAAATAAAGTGAATTTACTAAAATCAGTCTAAAATGAACAACGGCCAATAAACTGTTCAAGTTAAAATGTTTAAATTCAAACATTGCTGTTCCAGTAAGAGGGTTAGAAAACAGTTATAATAGCCAGACAACTTTTAAAAAAAAGAGTGTTTTGTTTTGTCTTTTAAGTCATTTGGAACCTTATTAGATGCGAAAACAAAGCTGAAACGGAACCAGAGAATAGCAGCTTTCTCCATGCCTCTCCGCATGATATTGGTAGTATTTCAGTTCTCTTCCCATGAGAGATGGTTGTAAAAGCATGTCTCTTGTCAAACAGATTTTTCCAGTGTGACAAAAGACACGCTTTTACAGCCATCTCCTTCAAGATGAGAACTGAAGTGCTACGACATCAAGCACAGAGAAAGCATGTACTCTCCAGTTCCGTTTCAGCTTTGTTTTCTCGTGCAATAAGGCTCTTGCATGAGAAAACAAAGCCAAAATGGAGCTGGAGAGTAATGGATTTCTCTGTGTCTCTCTGCATGATGTCGTAGCACTTCAGCTCTCTGCCTGAGGAAGAAAGCTGTAAAAGCATGTCTTTTGTCATGCTGGAAAAATCTGTTTGAGAAAAGGCACGCTTAAACCAGGTTGGCTTAAACCAGCCAACTCTGCCCCAAAGTTTCAGAAATATTCCTGGGCATTCCCCTAATTGTCACATTGTGCTCCTGCCCCCCCCCCCCCCCCCCCCCCCCCCCCCCCCCCCCGGTCCACCTCAGAGAGTCACAGAGCCCTCCCAAAACTCAATCACACACCCATCCAAAGGCTGCATCAGCCTAGGAAGACTGTCTCATCTTCCTAATCCCTCCAGGTGCTGCTCAACAAAGTACAAGATCATCACAGAATCATTCCCTCAGACTTACTTGGCCCTTTGACCACCACCTTGAGCTCTCCGGTGCCTGCTCCCTTGGTGTACACCTTGAAATCGGCCACCTCCTTCACGCGCACCCCCTTCGGCTGGAGCCCCCGTCCCATGGCCCGGCAGGCGCTGGGGTTGCAAGCTGGAAAAAAGGAAAGAATAGGCAGAACTGAGCATCAAGGAAAGGCTTGGGAATAGATCTAGCCCCATTTGTCACACATCATGCACCTGGAACCCATCACGACACTCTTGGCAAAGGAGCTTGGATGGGAGATTAAGGAGAGCAAGATAAGGGACCGAGCAGTTGACACCCCCAAAAGGCTGCACAAGACCAGGACTAACATAAGCACTGCCATGGTTGGGCATTCCCAAAATGGACGCTGGCACACAGAGCCTGGTCCTGCCAGCTCTGAAGAACCTCCATGCATCATCTCCGACAGACAAGCAAAGTCACAAGCACCCAGTGACCACCATTCAGATGCTTTGCTGCACCAGCACATTTGCAGACGGGGATCCACTCAGCTAGTTTCTCAAGCAAAGAATACCTGATAGGCTTGTTTCATTTATTTATTGAACAGAATAAATAGAGGAAGGGTTCACACAACATATCGCTCTTAAGGAGCCTTTTTGTATATGCAAGTGCACCTCAATAATTAAAACAAATCCCTTCCCTAAAGCAGCAAAGTAATCCAAATTTGAGTTTAGGAAAGATTCCTGCCTTAAGACCTGGAGAGGCATGGCTGTCTCTCAGCGCTGACAGTACTAGGCTAGATGGACCAAGGGTCAGAGTCAATAGAAGGGCAGCTTCTCATGTGCTTATTCCAGCAATGACTTTGCATATCCAAACGCGGCAGTGGCTTGCAGCCCATCCGGACTTTTTCCAAGCACCTGTTCCAAACTTCAGCTCCATTTTTATCAAGGGCACCCCCGGACAGCTGGTGTGGGATTTCTAATTCTACAAGAGTTTGGTAGGAGGTTAGACTGCTGCTCAAAAGTATTAAGTTGACACCTCCGGCTCCATTTTTGAAAACCACCCCAACCCCCAATTCTTAGAATCAGAGGATTATAGCATCAGAGCTAGAAGGGGCCAAAAGGCAATCTAGTCCAACCCGCTGCCATGCAGAAACAGACCACAGAGAACCATCGCATGTTAAGATAGAATCCTGCCCTACGAGAATTTCATTTTCCCTGTTCAGTCAGACTGTTGCTGAGCATGCAATCGTATGCAATGTAGATATAGATGCGGGTGTAAATATGAGCGTGTACAAAAGAAGTGGTATTATAGAGGAGAAGATTGGGGGGAAATGGGATTGTGAAGTTGAAGGCTTTCACGGCTGGCATCCATACTTTTCTGTGGATTTTTTGGGCTGTGTGACCGTGTTCCAGAAGAATTTATTCCCAACATTTTGCCTGCAACTGTGGCTGGCATCTTCAGAGGCTGGTGGCATGGAAATATGTGGAGTATATACACCTGTGAGACCTTCCATGCAGACAATGGATTACCGATTAAATAGACACAAATCCCCCTCACATATCCCACACACAACACACCTCCAGGCATTGCCATTCAGCACAGTACAACACACAAACTAACATGTAAAAACCACTTCTTCCCAAACAAGGGTCTCACAGGTATATTACCCCACACACTTCCATGCCACCATCCTCTGAAGATGCTAGCCACAGATGCAGGCGAAACATCAGGAATAAATGCCTCCAGAACACAGCTACGCAGCCCGAAAAACCCACAGAAAACTACAGAAATGGGATTATTCAGCTTGATGAAGAGAAGACTGAAGGGTGATTGCAGTCTTTAAACACCTCAAGGCATCACTAGGGATTGTGGGGGGTGCAGACCGCACCAGATGACCACTTGCATGGATTTAAAAACCCATTTGGGCTCATCGTCCATCATAAATACCCATTGCCAGCCAGGGTGCCTCTGCAAAAGCCAGGAAGGAGAGGCATGGAAGAGGTTAGGATGCACCTCTTTTCTATGTTTTTAATTGTATCATTCTTTTAATATTGTTGAGACACTCTGAGTCCCAGTTCTAAGCCACTCTGGGTCCTAATAATAATAATAATAGGATGCTACCATTGCAAAGTGTTGTCCTGTCCTCCCTTACCTCCTGCTGCCTCACCTTTCCAGGTCTGGCATGCAGGGAAGGGGGAGTCTGCTGCCTTGCCCACCTGCCCAGCCAGTCATGTTCAACTAATAAAATGAACTTCAACAGGGAGAAATGTACGGTACTGCACTTAAAACAGAAAATATGAAATGCCTAGATATAGGATGGGGGACACCTGGCTTAACAGGGCTAAATGTGAAAGGGACCTAGGAGTCCTAATAGACCACAAGTTGAACATCAGTCAACAGTGTGATACGGCAGCTAAAAAGGCCAATGTGATTCTAGGCTGTATCAATAGAATGATAGTGTCTAGATCCAGGAAAGTAATAATGCCATTGTATTCTGCTCTCGTTAGGCCTCACCTGGAATAATACTGCGTCCAGTCCTGGGCACCACAATTCGAAAAGGATGTTGAGAAGCTCCAACTCTATGATTCTATGAACCTGGGGTGCACTACAACTCCTAGATCCCTTTTGCATGTACTGCCATTAAGTCAGGTGTCCCACATCCGATATCTGGGCATTTCATTGTTAATGCTCAGGTGTAGTAGTATCCTACATTTCTCCCTGTTGGAATCCATTTTGTTAGTTTTGGCCCAGCTTTCTCATCTGTTGAGCATGCTGGGCCTCTGTGCAGGAGTCCCTTCTCATACGTTTCTCAGGCTCACACAAGTGATGCGTGGAAAAGGCTAAAGACAGAATGGGATTCGATAAGGAAGACGCACACAATGCCATGCACCACACAGAATTCCCAGAGCATCCCAAGGGCAAAGGAGCACTGCAATCACCCTCACTCTCAGAAGAAGAAACACAGCCTGGGAAAGTTACTTTCTTGGGACTACACATCCCCAAATCCCTTTGCCACCCTAGCTGAGGGATGCTAGGAGTTGTGATAAGTAACTCTTCCAAGCTCTGAGAAGAAGCTGCCCATCCTGCCGGCCCCCACCCCTTCTTTGGGATCCGATTTTGCTTTTCTTGTGGACAATTTCAAACTTCATTGCAATTTTCACTGCCAAAGCCAGTTGGCAGCAAAAGCTCATTTTTGCAAGAGCTGAGCTTGCCAGATGGACCCACAACACTCTGTACTAATTTAACATAAGCCTTGCAGAACCTGAGCTGCTGGGTCCAAATCAATCAAAGCAGATCTGTCTCTGTTGCCAGACACCTTTGGCAAAACTTTGCACTTTGCTCCTGTCATAATAAAGCTATTCTCCACAGGACTCTTTTGTTGACTTTTGAGTTCCTAGACTGCTCTTGCGCAGAAGAGGGTTGGCAATAACATCAGCTGAGCTGCTAAGGTCTTGCAAGGCAGGGTGACCAGACATCCTCCTTTTCCAGGACATGTCCTACATTTCAACCTCCATTTTGAGCTTGACTAAGAGGCCCATTGAGTAGCACCATGTTTGCTGTTCCCTTTGAGAAATGGGTCCTCTTGGCAGCCTGTCCTCGCTGCAAACAGGAGGAACAGAATGGATCCTTCTAAAGTCCTTTTTTCCCAGCAGACAAGACTTGCACCCAGAACTCAGGGTGCATTTGGAGGGGGAAAGGAGAGGAAAAGGTGTTAGGCAATGGGCTGCTTCAGGACACAATGCAAATATTGAAAAGTATTTTTTCCCTTCAGCACAATGGACAAATGAAAGGAATAATTTAAATGTAGGGTGGTCCTTCCACATTTGCTGGGGTTCCCCCCATGAATCTGGAAAAACCCACAAATAAAAAACACTATTCTTTCTAGGAATCTCCAGGTCCTCTGGTGTGAGTCTGTGGTCAACATCTGCCAGATGTTGATCCTAGAATCATGCTGGAAGACCTCCAAATGCCTAGAGAAGTGTTTTCTCTAGGAACTTCTAGATTCTCCAGCCCAACTCTATGGTCAACCTCTGGCAGAATTGTGCTGGAGGACCTGGAGACTCCTAGAGAGAATATATTAATCAAGGCCGGAAAAGTCAAAGCCACAAATGTGGAGGGCCAAGTGTAGATTCAGTCGAGGGTTTGTGGCTGGTAAAGTACAATTTTACGCATTTGTCTTGCTGAGAGTTCTGCAAGTTCTGCAAGCCAACAAGGCAATTTAATAACTTCCTCAGAAAAATACAGTTGTGTACATAATAAAATACAATATATATATAATACAGCTGTAAATAATTCATACAAAACGAATTTATATGAGTGCTTTTAGTTTTTACGTTGTAATTGCCTACATTTTTCTTGGATGCCCAACATCTGGTGGTGCTTTGTCCTCCTTCGTGGTTAGGAGATCTGGTCACCCTGTGCGAGGGCTATTTGTAAGACCTGAACATTGTCTTCCAAACCCCAAACACACCTTTAAATCATATTTCCATCCCATGAACGAAGGAACCGATCCAACCGAACCGAACCGGGGCGGGAAGTGCCATGCCAGTGCCAAGCCGTGCCATGCAGGGAATTGCAGGCGCAGGACAGGTTGTGCCAGGCTTGCACTACTAACTTGGTTTGCGCGGCTTGGGCAGAATGGGGGGTGGGATTTTCTTGGCTTTGTCGGCGGGTGGGGTGCGAACGGATTGAGGAATTATCTGAATGGGGGTGACGCCGGGCAGAGGCGGGGAAGGCGGCGCTGCCGGTGGTCAGAGGAAAGAGGAGAGGATGAGTTAGTGGAGGCAGAAATGAGAGGAGGAAGCAGGTGAGGAGCCCTGAAACTCTGGCGAGAAGCTGCCCCAAGGAGCAAAAGGTGTGAACCCTTGCGCACAGAAGGGACTTTATCACACGGGGATGGGCGTCTTTATCCTGTCCAGAAAGCACAAAGTGTGCAAAAGGCTTTCTCACTACACTGCGCTGATCCCATGACTGTCCCGACAATGAAGTGGAATTATATTAGCAATAGCAGCTTCATAGTTTTTTGTGGGTTTTTTCGGTCTGTGCGGCCATGTTCTAGAAGAGTTTCTTTCTGACATTTTGCCAGCATCTGTGGCTGGCATCTTCAGAGAATGCTGGAACGGAATATATAAATATATATAGACCCACTCTCTTCCAAATGCCCAAATGTCACTTTTGTACTTGCCAAATTTGTCTCTGAGGCAGCTAGGATCAGAACCCACTATGTATAAAAGGGACAGTTAAGAGTTTGAGTTAGATAAGAGTTAGATTTAGCAACTTCCTCAACTCTTGTATTATTGTGGGCAATTTTATTTTGGGGGATTTGATGATATGTATATTTTGATTGGACCATAATAAATTATGACTGACTGAAGGAATGATATTGGGAACAGGGTACCCAAGACAGAACTATCCCAGGTCCTGAAATATCAGAGCCAAACCCAGAAAACTAAGGACAAATCCCCTCCGTTTCATTTCCTTCCAACTGTCCCGATTTGGCAGGGACAGTCCTGGTTAATCCGCTGCCATCCCATTTTCCAGCTGCATTTAAAATGTCCTGGTTTTTCCTCCTGCTTTCCCCCTTTGTCCTCAGCTTATTTCAGTTGCTGCAAACTGAGTTTAAAGCACAAAAAAAGTTTGCACTCAGTTAACTCACCAAAAAATAAGGCAGGGGAAATGTCAGACTCTTGCCCTTCCTAGGAGGCTCAGGCAAAAGCAAACTGCTGTAGCCTCTCCTACACCTCTTCCACACTGCAGAAATAGAGCAGTTTGACACTACTTTCATAGCTCCATCCTGTGCAATCATGGGATTTGTAATTTGTTGTGGCACCAGAGCTCTCTGGCAGAGAAGGCTAAATATCTCACAAAACTGCAAATCTCATATTTCCCTAGCATGGAGCCATGGCAGTTCAAGTGGTGTCAAACTGCATTAATTCTGCAGTGCAGATGCAACCAAAGACTCCATTCCCACATCTGCAAAATGGGTGTGCAATCCTGCTCACAAGTTTTACTCACAAGTAGGTCCCACTGACCTAAATGGCGCTTCTTTTCTAACAAATCTATTTAGGATTACATTTTACTGAGTGATGCGTTTTAATACTGTAATACTTTAAATATATTTTTAATGCTCACTTTTGTACGTTTTTGATTCTATTCTCCTTTTAAATTGTAAGCCATTTTGAGTCCTAA
>CM034708.1:216913835-216925843 GCA_020142125.1 Phrynosoma platyrhinos | reverse complement strand
CTGACCATGCTGGTTGGGGGATGATGGGAATTTGAGTGCCAATACGTAACCTGCTCAAGCTCAGCGGTGAGTATTCAGGCTCAGTTTCAGAACTTCCAAAGGAGAAGATTCTCCCAGTTCCTAATACAATCTGTTTTCAATTCCAAAATGGAAGATCCATTGCAAGATTCAGCTTAGATACTACATTCAACTAGTGGCTATGTTGCAGCCTAGGGGATTCTGGGAGTTGCAGTCCTCTTTAAAAAGAGTTTTTTTAAAAAAAAATCAACACTTTTAAGTTATGCGCACGACTTAGGAGGCCAAAAATTTCAAAATGGTCCTCAGCTGCTCACAGCAGCTGTCTCTGGAAGCAGAGTCCCAGCTTAACCAGTTCAGATGGAAGACAGTAGGATTAATCTGGGAATGTTTGCCTCCCCCGCACACACACACACACAAACACACACAGAAAAATACACACACACACACCAGACCTCTTCTCACTCTCTGGCTTTGCAGCTGCCCAGCCCAGCCCAAGGACAGCATGAATAACCCAACCCTGGGTCCTGCCTCTCCTTCACTCCCATAAATCAAGGATAGAGGAGCAGATTCTTGACATGCATCACATGTTACCAGGATCAATTGCAAGCAGGCTGGGAGGGAGCCAAAATAGCAATAGCAATAGCAAGTACATTTCTATACTGCTTCTCAGTGCACTTAAGCACTCCCTAAGCAGCTCACAATGTGTAAGCCAATTGCCCCCAAGAAGCTGGGGACTCATTTTAGCAAATAAAGGATGCCAGGCTGAGTCGACCCTGAGCCCCTGGCTGGGATTGAACTCACAACCTTGTGGTTTGTGAGTAAGTGGCTGCAGGACAGGCATTGAACCACTGTGCCACCAGGGCTCATCATCACAGTTCTACTAGAGGGGATTTCCAGAGGTCCTGTACTCCATCCCATCCCACACCAGGGTCTTTCACATGACTCTCCTTCACATTCACACACACACACACACTCACACACAGAGCCATTACACATCAACCAGGTTTCTCTGGTTACAATTACATTGGGCCCTTGGTATCCGCTGGAGTTTGGTTCCAGGACACACACAACCCATGGATGCCAAAATCTATGGATGCTCAAGTCTCATTATATACAATGGGATATTATTATCATCATCATCATCATCATCTGTTGGTACCTACTGGGGTTTGGTTCCAGGAACCCCCCTCCATATGGATGCCAAAACCCAGCGATGCTCAAGTCCCATGATATACAACGGGATATTATTATCATCATCATCATCATTACAGTGGACATTTGGTATCCACTGGGCTTTGGTTCCAGGACCCCCATGGATACCAAAATCAAGTCCGATTATGTATAATGGAGCATTATTATTATTATTATTATTATTATTATTATTATTATTATTATTATTCCCTTGGTATCTGCTGGGGTTTGGTTCCAGGACCCTCTATAGATACCAAATTCCGTGGATGGTCAAGTCCCATTATATACAATGGCATAGTGACATTCAGGCTCAGGACCAAAGTTTGGAAAGCACTGATTTAAAAGAGCTACAGAGCAACTTAAGTGGGTGACAGGAGGGAGAAAATGGCAACCAGAATTGTATCCAGTAGCCAACCCACCAGAGCCAGACCATAGAAGGTCATCATGTAAATCAGGGATTCCCAAACTTCATTCCCCCAAGTGTTTGAGACTTTAGCTCCCAGAAGCCCCAACCAGCTTGGTCAAAAGTCAGGAATTCTGGACGCTGAAGTCCAAAATATCTGAAGGACCCAAAGTTTGGGAATCACTGATATAAATCATGCAAGCCACCTCTTTGTTTTCTCTGTCCCTCCATCACTTTTCCCTTTGCATTCTGCCTTCCAAACCAGGTCTCTCAACCTTTGGCCTTCCAGATGTTTTAGTACTCCAGCTCCCATAATCCCTGATCTTTGGCCATGTTGGCTAAGGCTCCTGGGATTTGAAGTTCGACAAGATCTGGAGAGTCCAAGATTCAGAACCATTGCATTTGAATAAAAGGAACTGAATACATGGATTGTGATGGTAGCAGTTGCGGTTACTCACAAACAGATTCACAGCCTGCAAGATGTTATAGACCAGAGTTTGGGACTACAAGCCGAATCTCCCTTATCCAGAATTCCAAAATCTAAAATACTCCAAAATCCAAAACTGTCCACATAAGTGGCTGGGAGAGTGACACCACCTTTGCTTTCTGATAGTTCAGTGTACACAACCATTGTTTCATGCACAAAATTGTTTTAAAATATGGTGTACAAAATCACCTTCATACGTATAAGGTGTATATGAAACCTAAATGAATTCCACGTTTAGACTTAGGTACGTACCATCTCCAAGGTATCTCATTATGTAGATGCAACTATTCCAAAGTCCAACAACAACAAAAAATCCAAAATACAGTACTTCTGTTCCTAAGCATTTTGGATAAGAGAAACTCAACCTGTATCTGTGATCTACTAATCCAAGTCCAAGTAACCAGAATCAGATTCCTAGGGATCCTAGAACTCTAGGAGAAGGATGAAAAAGAGGAGGAAGAGATGCTGGGAGGAGATGATCATGGGTTTCATGGTCTACCAGATAGTCATATCTGGAGTTATAAGACCATCGACAGTTCAGATTCTCTCCAGATTCTAGGAATCGGTGAGATACGTACCACTGGATAATGCAGCCAATTGCAATTAGCGTCATTGTTTGCAATGGGATCCTATCCAAAGCAACGTTTGTTGGGATCCTATCCAAAGCAACGCCATTCAGATGTTTCGTCAGACTGTTGGGAATTGCTCCCAGAGCCCCTCTTACTCTTCTTGTTGTTGTTATTCTCCGTTTTACAAGTCTACCAGATGTTACTGATTGGAATTTCAGACAATCAATTATTCAGATTCTCTTCATAAATCTAGGAATCAGAGGAGCATCCTGGGATCAAGTCCGCCGTTCCAAGTATTTGTCATTTTTTACAACTAGGCTACTTGTGATCCTATCCAGAGTGATTCCAAGTCAGATGTCTTCTTGAGTATGTTTGTCGTTATTGTTATTATTATCGTTACATACCAGCCAACATTTCACAGATGGAAACCAGGACCATGTGGCCAAGCAACATCAGAACGTGGTCAAGACAGCAAAAGGAAATCTAGGAGGATCTGCAGCAGATTTCTTTTGACTGAGCCAACAGGGAATGGCAAGATTCCACCGCCTCTGCTGCCTCCTCCAATGACGCATCTACACTGTAGAAATAATGCAGTCTGACACCGCTTTAACTGCCATGGCTCCATGCTACAGAATCCTGGGATTTGTAGTTTGGTGCAGCCCCAGCACTCTTAGGCAGAGAAGGGAAAAGACTTTGCAAAACTACAAATGCTGGGATTCCATAGGACGGTGCTATAGGACTTAACATTGTGTCAAACTGCATTATTTCTACAGTGTAGATGCACCCATCTACACTGTAATTAAAAGTAATGTTCCAAAATTTGCTGATATAAAGGAAACATGACTTCCACTACATTACAATCTGTTTAGGGTCACTTTTCTCAATAAGTTTCTCAAATTGTGTCCTAGGATGTATAGTTTTGTGAGGCACCAGCACTCTTTGGCAGAGGCGGCGAAAGACTTTGCAAAACTGCACATCCTAGGATTCCTTAGGATGGAGCTGGAGCACTTAAGGTGGTGTCAAACTGGATTATTTCCACAGTGTCGATATACTCTGAATGAATTGAGCAAACTATTTCTGCCCTTTGAACTCATTTTGCAGCAACTGCAGTAAGCTGAAGAAAAAGGAGGAGAGAGAATCTGGGACATTTTAAAAGGAGCTGGGATAGTGAGATGGCAGAGGATTAATGTCCCTGACAAATTAGGATAGTTGGAGGCTACATCATTAATGATCCTTCCTAAGCTTCAGAGCAGAGTAGAAATCCTATGGAGAAACAAATTAACTTGCACCAGTTTCCAAGCCAATCGCAAAGGCGGGTGATTCAAAAAGAATGGTGCAAAACATAAAGCGGTCCTTAATTCGGTTTTGTATCATTTTTTTAATTTTTATTTTTATTTTATTTTTTGCATCACCCAGTACAACTGTTCAGAAAGCCAGTCTGGTATAGTGGTTTGAGCATGGGGCTACAACTCTGGAGACCAGGGTTCAATCCCCACTCGGCCATGAAACCCACCGGATGACCTTGGGCAAGTCACACTCTTTCAGCCTCAAAGGAAGGCAACCTCAAACGTCCTCTGAACAAATCTTGCCAAGAAAATCCTATGATAGATTCTGCTTTAGGCTCTCCATAAGTTGGAAATGCCTCAGAGGCACACACACAACAACAACAACAACAACAACAACAACAACAACAACAACAACACAACTGTTCAAGGTGCAAATGGAGAGAAAAGGCAACTGAAGTTGAAAACCAGAGGAAAGGAAAAAGTGTCGTCCTGTTTTGGGGCACCTTAGTATATAAAGAAAGGGGGGTTGCAGACTGCCAGAAATAATGCAAATTGAGTCCACTTTTAGGGTTAGGGTTAGTGCTAAGGAATCATGGGAATTTTTTTTTGCTGAGACATTGAGCCTTCTCTGTCAGAGAGCTCAGGTGCCACAATAACATACAGTTCCCATGATTCCCTAACCCTAACCCTAACCCTAAAAGTGGACTCAATTTGCATTATTTCTGGCAGTCTGCAAAGTCTCCTTCCCCATCACCTTTGCAAAGATGCTCCGCTTTCCCACGCTTATCCAAATCTCTTCCGTGGAGAGGCCTCCCAAGCAGAACTGTCCTGTCCTCTCTTGCAACACTTGATATCCTCTCCCTCCTCTGTCCCCAAAATAGCAGCCTTGCCTTCTTTGCAAAGGGATCAGGGGGCTGGTTCCTCTTCTGGTCACACAAAGTTGTCTTTCCAGAACTGCTGATCCTCCGTCCTGACACCTTCTCTGCTCCTTGCGATCTGGGGTTTCTGGAAATGCCAGCCTCCCACCCACCCATGGCTTGCTGCACATAGGGAAGTGTTGCAACACGCGCCCAAAAAAGAGATCCAGCCCTAATTTAGGGACACCTCTGACACAGCAAGTGCCCTACCCCTCAAGGGAAACTGTCACTACTCGATGCACCATGCATCGTGGTTGCACTGCGCAAAACTTTGCACGTGGAGTTATGCATGGACTGAGCTGTGCAACCTTTGTGCAGAAAGGCAATGCCGCCCTGCGAACGAATGCGAACTAAAGGTACAACCGAATGGGCAACCCAATACACAACCCAATGCGTGCCTGTATGCACAATGGCACCACTTGTCCAACTCTACTTGCACAGCCTTGCAATGAGTGCAACTTCTTTTTAGTGCAAATCTCCCCTGTGGTGTCAAAGGTGGACTGTGTTGCGCAACTCTTATAGGTATTGGCATATGCAGTATGAGTGCACAATGGCTTCACATGTGCAAATGGAGTTCTTTGAGTCTGCATTTTGGGAGAAAGGAGGGATATAAATACACACAATAATAACGATACAATCATAATAACTGGACTTAAGAATCATAGAATCATAGAGTTGGAAGAGACCACAAGGGCCATCCAGTCCAACCCCCTGCCATGCAAGAACTTCCAATCGAAGCATCCCCGACAGACAGACTTGAACTGAATGCAAAGATTCTGCATAAGACAAAAACGTCAGGCCCCGTCCACAGAGCCACACTCTCTCAGCCACAGAGGAAGGCAATGGCAAACCCCTCGGAAGAAACTTGCCAAGAAACTGCATGATAGGTCCCCCTTAGGGTCACCCTAAGCTGGAAACAACCTGAAGGCACACACCAACAAAGTACGATCATTTGTAATTACACAACTACAGGGACTGAGCATAATATATACAGCAGAGGAAAATGCAAGCTGGAAGAAGGGGCTTTCCTATCCATGGGTCAGCCTCTTGGCTTGCTCTGGGACTTGGAGACAATGCTATCCCCCCTTCCTCTGTTGCTGGGAGAAGAATCTATGCCCAAAGATAGACAATGAACCACAAAAGGCTTTGCTGGGGAGCTGTGGCATCTCTGGAATCTCTCGCAGCAAATCCACATCCCCTCTTTCTATATATACCCCAGGCTTTTGCCAAGCAGCCTGACTCTTGGGAAAGGGGGTGTTTCGTTGCACAAATGACACACGCACAAAGAACGGAATTCATTAGCAAAGGGTTCCCTTCCTCCACTCCTCTTTTCAGGATGGCAGGAAAGATGATTTCCCAGCTATATAGCAGCCAACTTTTTTTCCCCCAGTCTCTCCATCAAGAGACTAGCATTGAAGCCTAATAATGTTTGCATTTTTTAAAATACTATGGACACGTTTTTCCTTCCACAACAGGATTTCCTCAGAGATAATAATAATAATAATACCACATTTGTAAATTAAGCCCATGTTTACCTCCCATTGACTACAGTTGACCCTCCACATTTGCGGCTTTGACTTTTGCACTTTGTGGATTATTTGTGGATTTGACTCATATGTTCTCTCTAAGAATTTCTAGGTCCTTCCAGCACAGCTCTGCTGGAAATTGACCATAGAGTTGCATTGGAGGACCTGGATTTTACTAGAGAAAATGTTTCTCTAGGCATTTGTACGTTTATTACTATTCTATGGTCAACCTCTGCCAGATGTTGAGCACAGAGTTGCTCTGGAGGACCTACAGCTTCCTAGAGAGGTGTTCTCTCAGATAAAAACATAGTGTTTATTTATTTGCTGTTTTTCCACTTTCACGGGGGTCCTGTGCCCCTAACCCCAGCGAATGTGGAGGGCCAACTGTAATTGCAATGCAAAGCCCGCTAAATGCAAAGATCCAGAGGGGAGGAAAAGCCCAAGCTAGGACAAAAAGTGTCAAACAAAAGGTGAAAGCAAAAAAGAAGTAACAGGAAGAGGTCTCTTGCCACCTGGGGAAGCACCTCTGCAAAAGAAAAAGTGAGAAATGTATCTGCCCTTATGTTCCAAAGAGGATTTCTTCTCCCCACGCCGGCAGAGTCCTCCTTAGATAACAGTGGAGGGACCGACTTATGTCTCCAAATCTCTGTATTTACATCATCATCATCATCATAATCATCACCACTACCACAAATTCTTCACAAATCTATGCTCAGTTTTATGCCATCTGCACAAATATACAGACTCTTCTGCAGTAAGAAAATGCACCTCTCTATCTATCTATTGCATTTATTTTAGCTTATTTAATTTCTCGATTCATGTAGCTTTCCTGCCTTTGTTTGCTGTACAATAAAGCAACGTGGGAATTGGTTTATTTTGCACTTCATCTGAGAGCCAACGTGGCGTAGTGTTGGACTACGACACTGGAGACCAGGGTTCGAATCCCCACTCAGCCATGTAAACTCCCTGGTGGACCTTGAGTGAGTTACATACTCTCAGCCTCATAGGAAAACAAAGGCAAACCCCTTGGAACAAACATTGCTAAGAAAACCCCATGATAGGTTCACTATAAATTAGAAATAACTGGAATGCACAGAACACATCATCTGCCTCCAAGCAATTTTTCTGTGCAAGAAAACCGCACAAAGGTGTATTTTTGGGCAAAATAAAGATTTTTTTTTTTTTGCGCAAACAAATTTTCCCCAGCAAATTCTGAAAGTACAGATAGTGCTTGAAAATGCCAAGATTGACCCACGCTCACCCATCTCTAAAGAATAGTTTTGGGGTCCCTGGAGGAAAGTCGAGAGCTGTCATTGCAGAATTGCAGGAGGCAAAAGCGTGCCAGAGACAAAATGGAGCCATTGTTGGTTGCAATGGTAGTGAAGGTGTCCTCACGCTTGTGCCCCTTCAGTTTGGTTGGAACAGATCAGTGGTTCCCAACCTTTGGGCTCCAGATATTTTGGACTTCAGCTCCCAGAATGCCTGACTGTTGGCCAAGCTGTCTGGGGCTTCTGGGAGCTGTTGTCCAAAACACCTGGAGGATCAAAGTCCGGGAATCACTGGAATAGACAAAAAGGACTTGCTTTGTCCTCTTCCCCCTTTTTCTTTCTCCCCAGAATCATTTCTCTTTTGCTCAAGCCCCTCCGCAGCCCTCCATCCCACGAGGGCCCAAAGCAGTTCCAGGTGTTTTCTCTTTCTCCTCCTTCCAGCTGCTGCACCACTTCACATCTGGGCTCATAAAGGGCCTTTGGCCTTCTCCTCTTCGCCTCCTCTGCGCTGCACCAGCTGCAGGCGCTCACCCCACTTTTATGGGGGAAGAAGAAGCTGTTCCAGATAAAAGAGAAAGAGGATTGACACACCACCCCCGGAGAAGGACTGCCAGGCAGTCCCAGGTTCAAGGCTCTCCTGGCTTGCTTGCTTCTTTCCTTGCCTTCCCTGCCTGCCTGCCTGCTTCCTTCCATTCCCTTCCTTCCTTCCTTCCTTCCTTCCCCTGCCTACCTGCCTGCCAGCATGCTCCCTTCTTCTTTCCTTCCTTCAATCCAATCCATTCCTTCCTTCTTTCCTTGCATTCCCTGCTTGCCTGCCTGCCAGCTTCCTTCCTTCTTTCCTTCCTTGCCTTCCCTGCCTCCTTCCTTCCTTCCTTCCTTCCTTGCCTTCCCTCCTTCCTTCCTTCCTTCCTTGCCTTTCCTTCCTTCCTTCCTTCCTTCCTTCCATCGACACTGGTAAAGTGTAAAAAAATTGGCAGGTTAATGGTAACCTAGTATTTATAGCTGTCCCATGAACTGACTTCTTAAAAGAATCCACCAAAACTGAATTTCTAAGGCACTGAAAATACTGTATTTGCAAGCCCTTATGTTTTAGAACACGTTAAAAAGAAAAATCTCCCACTTGGCAGCTTTTCAAACATGTTTGCTGTTTCATTTTTGATTCAAGGTCTCTTGCCTCAGAAGAAGCAGACCTGGGAAACTGGAGGAAAGTCTATTTAAGTTACAAAACTGGCAATTCTGGAAAGTAGAACCTGAGCAGGAAAAAATGGGGCTATGTTTCTCTCCCAACACCAAAAACTGAATCCGGTCCATCAGTTCAGCAGAGTCCTTTAAATACAGTTGACTTGGACCTATAAGAAGAGAGCCAGTGTGGTGTCATGGGCTGCATCTGCACTGAAGAATTAATGCAGTTTGACACTGCTTTAACTGCCATGGCTGCATCCTAGAGATTTGTAGTTTGTTGTGGCACCACAGCTCTAGGACACAGATGACTAAATATCTCATAAAACTAGAAATCCAATAATTGCGTAGCACTGAGCCATGGCAGTTAAAGCGGTGTCAAACTGCATTAATTCTGCAGTGCAGATGCAGCCCATGAACACTACAATGGCTCTCTTCTTATAGGTCCAAGTCAACTCTGATATATGGCAACTCCACCATAGGGTCTTTTTAGCAAAAAAGAAATTCTGAAGAGGTTTGCCTTCCTCTGAGGCTGAGAGAAGGTCATTTCTTCAAGGTCTCCCTGTGGGTTTCCATGGCCGAGCAGGGATTTGAATCGTAGACTGCATCTGCACTGCAGAATTAATGCAGTTTGACACCACTTTAACTGCCATGGCTCAACGCTATGGAATTCTGGGGTCTGTAGTTTGGAGGGATAAACCACATCATTGTTTTTTGTAACATTTTGTTTGGTTTTAGACTGTACAGTATTATGTTTTTAATCTCTTAAAGTTTAATCTTGTTTTAGGGGGTGGGAGGGGGGTTATGGGGATAAGGCTTGTTTTAACTTTGTATGTTTTAAAATGTTGTAACCCGCCCCAATTGCAGAGCAGAGGGGCGGGCTAGAAATAAACAATTATTATTATTATTATTATTATTATTATTATTATTATTATTATTATTATTATTATTATTATGCCAAAGCGTGCTGGGGCCTCACCAAACTACAAATTCTAGGATTCTGTAGGGATGGAGCCATAGCAGTTAAAACGGTATCAAACCGCATTATTTCTACAGTGTAGATGTATCCCTACATCAAACGCGGGATCCTGGCGCAGTGCTGGAAGAGCTATCGGCCACTTGAAAAGAAACTCTCCCCTCTTGGCAGTCAGGGGCAAAAGTGCCCGCCACCGGCCATGCCGAATTAGCGTGTTGTTGACCACTGCGCCAGCTGTCCAGTCTCTCTGTGTGCCACACTTTAATCGGCTTCCACCGGAGGAGAAATTCCCACACTCCAATGGAGAGGAGGGGGCAGAGAGGGTGGCACTGCCCACATGTTGGCACAGCTGACCCTTTGCCTGAGCGGCATGGAGTGCCAACCGGTGGCACACACAGATCCAAGAGAAGAAAGTTCACTTTAGGAACCCTTGCAGAAGATAATCTTGAATCTGCCGTGCTCCAGAGGGCATTTGGACCAGTGGCTAGGAATTGCAAGGTGGCAGGTTTCCGATTGCAATAAAGCAAGACCAAAATATAACAAGAAATAGGTACAGGTTGAGTCTCCCTTCTCCAAAACGTGTGGGACCCGACACCTTTTGGATTTCAGATTATTATTTTTTTGGATTTTGGAATATTTGCATATGCAAAAGGAGTTATCTCGGAGACGGAACCCAAGTCAAAACATACAATTCATTTATGTATAGACCTTATACACATAGCCTGAAGCTCATTTTATATATAAGATTTTAAATAATGTTCTGCATGAAACAAAGTTTGTGAACAGTGAAACCTCGGACAGCAAAAGTGTTGTAATCTGCCTTGATTCCCATTAGGAAAAGGCGGAATAGAAATAAATTTATTATTATTATTATTATTATTATTATTATTATTATTATTATTATTATTGCATCACTATCTCAGCCACCCATTTGGACAATTTTAGACTCTGAAGTACAGTTGGCCTTCCACATTTGCTGGGGTTAGGGGAAAGTGGAAAAAGCGCAAATAAAAAAACACTTATATTTTTACCTGGGAGAATACCTCTCTAGGAATTTCTAGGTCCTCCAGTGCAACTCTATGGTCAACATCTACCAGAAGCTGACCACAGAATCATGCTGGAGGACCTACAAATGCCTAGAGAAGTGCTTTCTCTAGTAATCTCCAAGTCCTCCAGTGCAACTTTATGGTTAACTTCCAGCAGAGTTGCGCCGCAGGACCTAGAGATTCCTAACATATTAATCAAAAAATCCATAAAAGTCAAAGGCGCAAATGTGGAGGGTCGACTATTTATATTTCAGAATTCTGGATAAGGAAGACTCAACTTGTACTTAAAGATACTAAGAGGAAAAGAAGAGGAGGAGGAATGGTAATAAGACAGTGTTAATTAATTATGGTAATTGTTTTTTGTTTTAATTGACTTTTATTATTTTACCTATTGTTTTGTATTTAGATTGTACGCCTTTGGCAGGTTTTTATTCTATTTTATGCTTGATTGTCTTTTTGTACAGTGCTGTGTACACTGACAGCGCTCTAGAAATAAACTTTAATAATAATAATAATAATAAATAAAACTTTTAGAAAAGCTATATATGCCATGAATGTGTTTTTGCAGCTGCCCAGAGCCACTTTTCCCAGGCTCCATTTAAAAGTGGGCAAAGTGCCACTGGGGCCACATGGGGCTCCCAAGGTTATTTTGGCATCCCTTTGCCTCTCTAGACTCCAATGGCTGCTCTTTTTTGGGCTAGAAAAAGTATACATTGCATCCAGGAAGAGGATTGCCAGATCTCCAGGCTTGGTGCTGAGTCTCCAGGTTTTGTGGATCAACTCCAGGTGAGAGGCAAGAGTGCGAGTTCTCTGGTTTGCGTGGAATTGGCTCCAGACAAGAGGAAATGGTTGGGTGCAAATCTCCAGCTTACCTAGTAGAGTAGCAGCTTGCTACAGTTTCCAAGGCTCTCAGTTCATTTGTTGCTGCAACTTAAAAGGACTCTTTCCTTCCCAGTCTTTGCGGCACCAGGACTCACCCTCCACTCTGCTCTGCAACCACCTTTTGGCTGGAAGCACACCAACTAAATGCTTAAATGCTCCTTGCCTTGCCTCCCAAAGGAACTGAGAAGACAAACTCCCCACATTTCCGCTCCATCTGGGGAGCAGCAGCTTCAGCTAGGATTTCTCTCAAGTTTCTAAAC
>CM034708.1:216856020-216866800 GCA_020142125.1 Phrynosoma platyrhinos | reverse complement strand
CCTTACTGAAATCAAGATATGCTATGTCTACCGCATTCCATTCATCTACCAAGCTGGTAATGTTATCAAAAAAAGAGATCAGATCAGTCTGGCATGACTTGTTTTTGAGAAATCCATGTTGACTTTTAGTGACTATGGCATTCCCTTCTAAATGTTCACAGACTCTCTGTTTAATGAACTGTTCCAGAATCTTTTCCAGTATTGATGTCAGACTAACTGGGCGATAGTTGTTGGGATCCTCTTTTTCCCCCTTTTTGAAGATGGGGACAATATTTGCCCTCCTCCAGTCTGCTGGGACTTCTCCTGTTCTCCAGGAGTTCTCAAAGATTATTATTGCCAGTGGCTTTGAGATTACATTTGCCACTTCTTTTAATATCCTTGGATGTAGTTCATCTGGTCCTGGAGACTTAAATTCATTTAGGTTAGCCAGGTATTCCTGTACTTCCTCTTTACTTCTTCTGTGCTGCATTTCCCCTACTATGTCCAGTGCTCCATTTTCCTTAGGTTGAACACCCTTTTCCTTTTGTGAGAAGACTGAGGCAAAGAAGGAATTGAGTAGTTCTGCCTTTTCTCTGTCCCCTGTTAGAATTTTTCCATCTTCTCTCCGCAGTGACCCTACCATTTCCTACTTCTTTCTTTTGCTATGGACAAAAAAGCCCTTTTTATTGCCCTTAACCCCTCTTGCAAGCCTGAGCTCATTCTGCACTTTGGCTTTCCTGACTTTAGCCCTACATGTGCTAGCTATTTGTTTGAATTCCTCTTTAGTGATTTCGTCCCTTTTCCATTTCTTACGCAGCTCCCATTTAAAACTTAGTTCAGTTGAAAGTTCTTTTGTCATCCAACCTGGTTTCTTGAGACATCTCACATTTTTCCTTCTCATTGGAACAGATTGAGATTGTGCCTTCAGTATCTCCCTTTTGAGAAACTCCCATCCATCCTGAACTCCCTTCTCCTTTAGTATTCCTGACCACAGGATCATAGAATTATAGAATCATAGAGTTGGAAGAGACCACAAGGGCTATCCAGTCCAACCCCCTGCCATGCAGGAATTCCCCCTGCCATCCAGGATCACTCCCAATGTTTCCCTACGTTTGTTGAAATCAGCTCTCCTAAAGTCTAGATTCTAGAATGAGTGTCTGACTATGCCTAGCTTCTCCTTTCCACTGTATAAGAAACTCCAGGAGAACATGATCACTCCCACCTAAGGATCCCACCACTTGCACCCCATTGACCAGGTCATCCCTGTTGGTTAGGATCAGATCTAAAATAGCTGATCCCCTTGTTGCCTCTTCCACCTTTTGGACAATGAAATTGTCTTCGAGGCAAGTGAGATGTTCTCTCTCCCTTTTTTTCTTGTGGATTCTGTTGCATGTCTTCAGTATTTGTCTCTTCTAACTCAGCATAACACAGGTTTATGCATTTATAGGGCTTCCCCCTTTCATGAAGCACACAGTGGTCTTCTGAAAGGGTGTGTCATCTTGCCCTCCCTACCAGGAAAATTTCTGCATTTAATGGTCCTGACACAAACCAACCCACACCATGTATACACAGGCCCACTAAAGCCCCAAACGCTGAGACTCACCTGTACTTTATGGCCTCCAGTCTCTCCAGCTGATGGACCATGATTCTGTTGCTTTCCTGCAAGATCTGGTACTCATCGGTCAGGTCCTGATACTGAGCCTGGAGGGTCCTAAGCTCCTCTGCAAAGCACACAAACTCATGTGAAACACAGCATCTTCAATAAAATATTTACAAAAGACAGCACATCACTTTACAAACACACACTACCGCTCCATAATTAAAATTCAAAGTCCTGCCTGAAATACAAGTGTTTTAATCTTCCGGTGGAAAACAAACAAGGAGAGTAAGGGCCTCCAATTGGCAATCTGCTCTGGATTTTAGTTTAAACCGTAAAGGAGCTATCCAAGGTGCTACACCTATTTAGATTTAAATATAATCAAGATACAGTTGGCCTTCTATATCCTTGGATTTTTTATGCATGGATTCAAGCATGCACATGTAGAAAATATTCTGCCAAAAATATAAATTCCCAAAAGCAAACCCAGATTTTGCTATTTTATATAAGGGATAGCATTTTCCTATGCCATTGCATTTAATGGGACCCGAGCATCCATGGACTTTGGTATCCACAGGGGATCTTGGAAACAAACCCCAGTGGATACAAAGGGCTCATTGTAATAATAATAATAATAATAATAATAATAATAATAATAATAATGATATTGATATTGATATTGATAATAGATTTTGGTATCCATGGGGGTCCTGGAACCAAAACACAGTGGATACCAAGGGCCCACTGTAACAACAACAACAACAACACCTCACTGTATATAATGGCAATTGAGTATCCACGGATTTTGGTATCCATGGAGGGTCCTGAAAGCAAACCCCAGCGGGACCACCATATAAACCTTGTGAAACATCCTAAGAATGGCAATCCCCTTAAGTATAAGAATACTTGCACCAACATAGATCACCACCAGGATTCTATTCTAGAGACCATCTATTGACTAAACTTCTCTGCAAGTAGTACACATCAGAGCATTTCTCTAGGGCAGCCTTCCCCCATGCTGGTGGGGATGGTGGGGGTTGTAGTCCCACCCATCTGGAAAGGGAGACTGCTCTGTGGTGGTATTATTATTATTATTATTATTATTATTGTTATCATCGTCATGTCACCTTTTACCCAGTATGGGACTCAAGTTAAAACAAATGCAACTAAATGCAACTAAAACATTCACATCATACAAAAGATAAAAAATATTGGTGGAAATAAAGGCAATTAAAAGTGTGTGGATTCAAAAGAAAAAACTAGAAATGTAATTATGGAATTGTGGTTTGTGCGTAAAGTGGTGTGCTGTGTGCGTAGAATCATAGAATCGAGTCAGAAGAGATGTCAAGGGCCATCAAGTCTCTCTGTCACTCATTGAATAGATTAAGGAGTCAGAGATTTATGGGATTTCAAGGCTGTTATAGTCTGAGATCAGACAATCTCAGAATCATAGTGTTGGAAGGAATTGCAAGGGCCATATAGTCCATCCCCTGTCATGCAGGAATTCACAACTAAAACACTTTTGAGAGACGGCCTTAAAGACTTCCAAAGAAGGAGAGTCCACCACCCTTCAAGGAAGTCTGTTCCACTCATGAACAGCTCTTACAGTACCCCCCAAAAAAGTGTTTTTATAATGTTTAAGTGGCATCTCTTTTCTTGTTATTTGAATCCATTGGTCCAGGTTCTAGTTTCTGGAGTAGCAGAAAAGAAGCTGCCTCCTTCTATACAACATTCTTTGGGGCATTGAAAGATGGCCATCATACCACTTATGAATCTTACCTGGAAAAGTGACAATTGAGTAGTAACATGATGACCATCTTTTAATGCCTCTCTAGCCCCCTAAGATCACCTTCAATGTAGGTAGTCCCCAATTACCTTGTAGTCTGGCCACCTCCTCTGAACCATTGGAAAGATGTTCATCAGTGTGTGCCATCTCAACAGTCTCCGGAGCAGGCTGGCTGTCTCCTGTATCTGGTCCCTTTTTCATATTGATCTCGGCACGCAAGGCAGTGACCTCCATGTCATATTCGTTACGGACAAGCTGCACCCGGTCCAGCTCAGCCTTCAGGCGGCAAAGCTCCTCTTGCATACCAGCAATCTCGTTCTCATGCACGGCAGCGGCCTCTTCAGCATCCAGGCGCAGGTTATGGATTTCCTCATTGGCTTCCCGTAGTTCCCGTTCCAGGCGTTCCATCTCGACGTCCTTCACTTCTTGCAGAGAATCAAACTCATCCTTCAGAGAACGCATCTGAGCTGGATTGGAGGAGGGAAGGACAGAGAAATGAGATAGTGAGAAAGCAAGGAATAGTAAAAGAGAAAACTCTGTTAGTCATAGAAGTTAAGACATGCACCAGTGAAGTATAAAAATAATGTAAATAACAATGCAAAGGGAAAAGAGGGATGAAGAATAAAAGAAAGGGAAAGAGGTGAAATAAGATACAATCTAAGATAAATTAAGGTTTAATAATAATAATATATAATACTAAAAACTCATGAGTAATCAATGTGATGCAATATAAGACATAATAAGGTTTAATAATATATATATATAATATTAATAACTCATGAGTGATAGAGGAATGAGATAGTGAGATAACAAGAAATAGTAAAAGAGAAAACTCTGATAGTCATAGAAATTAAGAAATGCACCAGTGAAATATAAAAATAATGAAAATAATTTAAATAACAATGCAAAGGGAAAAGAGGGATGAAGGTTAAGAGAAAAGGAAAGAGGTGATATAAGACTATGATACAATATAAGATAGAATAAGGTTTAATAATATTATATAATATTAATAACTCATGATTTATAAAGAAATGAGATAGTGAGATAACAAGAAATAGTAAAAGAGAAAACAGATAGACATAGAAGACTACAATACAATATAAGACAAAATAAGGTTTAATAATAATATATAATAATAACTCATGAGTAATATTCAATGTGATGCAATATAAGACATAATAAGGTTTAATAATAATATATAATAATAACTCATGAGTAATAGAGGAATGAGATAGTGAAATAGCAAGAAATAGTAAAAGAGAAACCTCTGATAGTAGAAGTTAAGAAATGCACCAGTGAAGTATAAAAATAATGCAAATAACAATGCAAAGGGAAAAGAGGGTTGAAGGATAAGATGAAGGGAAGCAGATGATATAAGGATACAATATAAGACAAAGAAGGTTTAATTATAACATATAACATTAATAATATAATAAATATTATATATAATAATATATAATAATATATAGCATTATTACTCATGGGTTATTATGGTGGACTCATAAAAATGGTAAATGGACAAACCAATAATAAATGAATAAACAGATATAAACAGTAAATTAGATAATAAGACTGAAGCTGGATATTTTTAAGAAACACAAATTTGGAAAGAGAGGTATAAGGTATAAGGAAGAATACACAATAACGTAGCAGTTTTATAGGATGATACAAATTACATTTCTGTTATTATGCACAATGGGAGGCAAGGAGTATAAATAATTTAGGAAATTGTAAATACATGATGGTTAGTACAGTTAAAAACATAGAAAAGTGATACATTAAAATAGAATTAAATTGTTACAATATTAAAATAGAGGAATACAAGAATAAAAGATGTAGAAACGTAACCAACAAAATGGAAATCATACCCAGGGAAATCTACACTATAGACATAATGCAGTTTGATACCACTATGCACTGTAACTCCATCCTATGGAATAATGGGATTTGTAGTTTTACCAAGTCCATAGCCCTCTCTGCCAAAGAGTGCTGGTGCCTCGCCAAACTACAAATCCCAAATATCCTGCATGATGGAGCCATGGCAGTTCAAGTGGTATCAAACTGCGTTATTTCTACCATGTAGAGGCACAGACACACATGGCTAAAGAGGTTTCAGTCTCTCTCAAACACACACAAATACTCCTGGGATGCATTTACACTGCAGAAATAATGCAGTTTGACATCAGTTTAAGTGCTACAGCCTTATCGTATGGAATCCTGGGATTTGTAGTTTCGCAAGGTCTGTAGCCCTCTCTGCCAGAGAGTGCTGGTGCCCCACCAAACTAGAAATCCCAATATCCTGCTGGATGGGAGCCACGGCAGCTCAAGTGTTGTCAAACTGCATTATTTGGAGTATTTTAAAAGCAGTTGGGAAAAAGTCAGAGGTTTCAGTCTCTCTCAAACCTACACAAATATTCGAGGGGTGCATCTACACCGTAGAAATAATGCAATTTGACATCACTTTAAGTGCCACTTCTTTATCATATGGAATCCTGGGATTTGTAGTTTCACAAGCTCTTTAGCCCTCTCTGCCAGAGAACACTGGTGCCTCGCCTAACTAGAAATCCCGATATTCTGCAGGATGGATAGCCATTCAGTGTCAAACTGCATTATTTGGACTATATTAAAAGCAGTTGGGAAAAGGTCAGAGGACCTCGAAAAAGTGACAAAAACAAAAATGGCAAAACAAATCAGTTTCTGCGGGGGGGGAGGGACATAAATGGGGAGTATGAGATCCTATTTTGTTTATGGGGGACGGTGGCACAAAGGGCAGAAATAGGATCCTAATAGAAATAGAGCACAGTAGGGCCACCAATGATGCCACTGCCACTGAGGATTGTGACGGTGGTCCAGGCCCGGTTGCCGTGGCAATGGACCAGGCCGCCATCTCCTATAACTCTTCTCCTCAAACTCACTGCGGATGGAGGAGCTGGAGGGCATCTGGTCCGCCATGGCGGCAGCCGGTGGAACCGCCACGGCCTGCCACGGCCTGCCACGGCCCGTGGCATGTGCCCCAGGGGGGTCCCCCTTCTGCTGCTTCTCTCGGAACCCCCAGGACTAGGCCGAAGCCTGCTGCCCACACTGGGCCTTGGCACAAACCAAAGCCAGGCAGGCTTCGGGCCTACTCATGTCTGATGTCAAGCTATGTGTAAAAGGGGTTTTCCCCAACCCCCCAAAAATTAGATTTATGGCAAAGGAGAAAGAAGGGAACCATAGGCATCGGGGCCCTTTGTGCCCAGTGCCAGCTCCAGGAGCTAAAAGGGAGGCCTGGAATGGCAAAGGGAAAAAGAAAATGGAGGGATGTGGAAAATGGCAGCCTCCACGACAACACAGAGGCCCCACAGTTGCCATGACACACAGACGGGGTATCCGCACTGCACTACTGAAGCACTTTGGCACCTCGTTAGCTGCCCTGGCTCCACGCGATGGGATTTGTAGTTCTGTGAGGCACCAGAGCTCTCTGACACAACAGGCAGAATACTTCACAGAACTATGCATCCCAGAGTTCTGTGGGATTGGGGGGGGCTGCATCTACATTGCAGATTTCATGCATTTTGACACCGCTTTGGCTCAGTGCTATGGAATTCTGGGATTTGTAGTTCAGTGAGGCCCCAGGGCTCTCCTCTGACAGTCCAGGCTGAACACCTCACCGAACTATGAATCTCAGGGTTCGGTGGGATTGGTAGGCTGCATCGATTGCCGAGCAGAGGGGCGGGTTATAAATAAAACTTATTATTATTATTATTATTATTATTATTATTATTATCTACATTGCAGACTTAATGCAGTTCTGACACCACTTTCACTCCGTGCTATGGGAACCTGGGATTTGTAGTTTGGAGAGTCCTCAGAGCTCTCCTGTGACAGATCAGGCTGAATACCTCCCCAAACAGCAAATCCCAATATTCTCTAGGATTAGTGGGCTGCATGTACACTGCAGAAATAATGCAGTTTGACCCCGCTTTAACTGCCATGACTCCATGCTATGTAATTCTGGGATTTGTAGTTTCGTGAGTTTTTACCCTTCTCTGTCAGAGAGCACTGGTGTCGCAACAAACTACAAGTCCCAGGATTCCACAGCATGGAGCCATGACAGTTAATGTGCTTCAGCTTTATTTATTTAATTAAATCATATTTAAATTAAATTAAATTGAAGAAATTATTTTGGTTTGCCAAAAGAAAAAAACTAGAGAGCGCTCCTGCCCTTTGAATAGTTTTGTAGAAGAGGGAAATTCAGCAGGTGTTACAACAGACCTGCAAAACCGAGGGTCATTAAAAACATTTTTTTCAAAATAATGCATGCTGACTTTATAGGAAAGTGTAATTCTAAATCCAAAAATGACTTCAGATTTGCTCCACCATGTCCATTATCCTTGGTGTTTCTGTGTTGCAATATTATTGAATTAAATTATAAAAGGAAGAAAATTGTTGAACAGGAAAGGAGGAGGAATGGTATTACGTATCAGGGATGTTTACACCTGGGACTTAAACCCTGGAAGCCAGGTGGAGAGCATTTCTATTTATTTTAAATTTATTTATTTTAAATTCAAGGAGAAAGAAACAACAGTTATGTCACTGTGGCAGTCTACTACAGATCCCCAAGGAATTGGATGGTGCCTTTCTGGACACAGAGGACCACACACTCAGAAAGGAGAGATGTAGTTTTGATGGGGGACTCCAACTATCCTGATATTTGCTGGAAGTCAAGCTCAGCCAAGAATTTAAGGTCCAGCAAAGTCCTCACTTGCCTGGAAGACCATTTCATTGTCTAAAAGGTGAACAGACTATCTTGTTGGAGATGTGATTTGCTTTGTGACTTTTTAATTTATCTGCCTATATATCTTCTCTTTAGCATGATACTTGCTCCCTCTAGTGAACAGCATCAGTTGTATTTTATTTTATTTTATTTTATTATGGGATTTATATCCCACCTTTCTCCCAAAAGTGAGATTTAAGGTAGCTTGTAAGCTTGTGCTTTGTAAACAAAGATGCATGCAAAATGTCGTGTATCAGGAGGCTGGGGTCAGACCCTTCAGCATTTCACAGAAGAAAACTGGGGCATGTGTGGTCAAACAATGTCAGAGCGCAGCCAAGCTAGTAAAACTAGTTAATGAGGAACAAAACACAAGCTAGGAGATGCTGCAGTGGTTTGCTCTTGCCTGAGCCGACTGAATTAACTGAATGCAAACTACTTTTGCTCTGTGAACTCAGTTTGCAGCAACTGCAAAAAGCTGAGGACCAGAATCATAGAATCACAGACTCATAGAGTCGGAAGAGACCCCAAGGGCCATCCAGTCCAACCCCATTCTGCCATGCAGGACCTCCGAATCAAAGCACCCCCAACAGATAGCCATTCAGTCTCTGTTTAAAGACCTCCAAAAAAGGAGATGCCACCAGACTCCAAGGCAGCATCTTCCACTGTCAAACAACTCGTACTGTCAGGATGTTCCTCCTAATGTTGAGATGGAATCTCTTTTCCTATAGCTTGCATCCATTGCTCTGGGTCCCATTCTCTGGAGCAGCAGAAAACAAGCTTGCTCCCTCCTCAATATGGCATCCCTTCAAATACTTAGACAAGGCTATCATATCACCTCTTAACCTTCTCTTCTCCAGGCTAAACATACCAACCCTAGGGACACCACTGCCCATATATTTATTCCTACTCCTCTTTGCCCTACCCCTGTGAGGTTGACTCCTTTCCACCACCACCACCACACTCTCTGTCTCTTCAATGCATTCAGCCTTCAGGCAACACTGTCACATATACAGACTTGCCACCTGCTTCTCCCGAGACACGTGGGCGTGCGTCGTACAGTAGGCATGTTATTAATAGCACCAATGTGCACAAATGAAGGCACACTCGACGAGAGGTATGTGAGGCAGAATCCTATAAATACACATTGGGTGGCATCAGGAAGGCTGGCAAGTGGGTTGGGGAAATGTGGCACTGAGCCCAGATGTCTCTAGAGGGGCAACCATAACAGGAGAAGATTAAATCGGGAAGAGGCATTTACCTCTCTCACACATGTTTTGGCACTTCTAAAGAAGCAAAATAAAACAACCTGCAATGCAAAATATCAATTCAATAGTGCCACACAGAGGAAGAAGCAGGCAAGTGACACATGGGTTGCCCTGATCCAGTAGCATTATTGTTGTTATTTTTACCTTTTTTAATAATTAAAAATACATTTTATTTTATTTTATTTTATTTTACAGTTACCATTTACTTATACAAGCTGAGTCTTCCTTATCCAAAATGTTTGGAATCAGAAGTGTTTTGCAGTTCGGATTTTTTTCCCCCTCCAGATTTTGGAATATTTGCATATTATTGTTTCGTTGTGTGCCTTCAAGTCATTTCTGACTTATGACAATCCTAAGGTGAACCTATCATGGGTTTTCTTGGCAAGATTTGTTCAGAGGAATTTTTGCCACTGTCTTCTAGTATGTGACTTGCCCAAGGTCACCCATTGCCAAGCTGGAAAGCAGACCCTGGTCTCCAGAGTCAGAGTTCAACGCTCAAACAGCTACGTCACACTGACTCAGTAATAATAATAATTCTTACCCATCTCTCCCCAGGAATTGAGGCAGGGAGCAACAACAATTATCATATAATTTAATAAATTTTAATGATTTAAAATATATTTTATTTTATTTTTTAAGTTACCATTTATCTATAGAAGTTGACTCTCCCTTATAAGCAATGCCTTGGACCAGAAGCATTTCAGATTTCAGATTTTATTTATTTATTTATTTATTTATTGGATTTTGGAATATTTGCATATACATAATGAGAAATCTTGAAGATGGGATCCAAGTCTAAACACAAAATTCATTTATGTTTCCTATGCACTTTATGAACAAGCCCTGAAGGTAATTTTATGGACAACAGTTTTAATAATTGTGTGCACAAAACAAAGTTTATGTACACTGAAGCATCGGAAAGTAAAGGTGTCACTATCTCAGCCACCCATGTGGACTATTTTGGGCTTTAGAGTATTTCAGAATTCCATATAAGGGACACTCAACCTGTACTATTGATTTGTTTATTTAATATGGGCTGCAATTCACAAAACCAAATTTGCTGTTTCCCTAGGAACGATAAAAATTTCCAATGTTTTTGCTGAAACTGACTAGCTCCTACTTCTAATATATATATATATATATATATATCTAGAGACAACAGATAGATTTGAACCTTGGCACTAGCCAATGGGAGTGAAACCAAGAAAAGGTGAGGGCTGCTCCTAGGAGTGAGTATATAAGAGGGAGGAGCAGGTTTGAAAGGGACTGTGATGATAGGATCATTGAATCATAGTTGGAAGAGAACACAAGTTAGTGTGCCCTGAGGGGTGAGGAGCCCTTAAGACTAGGGACGTTATCACACGGGGCCAAATCAACACAAAATCCACACAAAATCC
>CM034708.1:216839754-216849925 GCA_020142125.1 Phrynosoma platyrhinos | reverse complement strand
GATTCTTAAGCCCAGGTTTGCAAACACACATTATGCACCCCGTCCCCGTCTCATCCCCATTGTCAAAGATGCTGAGGTCCAGATGGGCCCAATGGGGCTGGGGTGAGCGTATGGCATTGCCCACTTGCTCTACTCCCAGTTGAAGACAGATTTATTTATCAATTTTTAAAATTTAATTTACATAAATGGTTTTGTTTGTTTACATTTATGTTGCTGTGTGTGCCTTCAAGTTGCTTCTGACTTATGGCAACTCTAAGGCAAACCTATCATGAGAGTTTTCTTGGCAAGATTTGTTCAGAGGAGGTTTGCCATTGCCTTCCCCTGAGGATGAGAGTGTGTGACTCGCCCAAGATCACGCAGTGGGTTTCATGGGCCAGAAAGGAACTGAACCCTAGTGTCCAGAGTCTCAGTCCAACACTCAAACCACTATGCCACATTGGCATCTAATAAATTAATCCATTAATTAATATCTCACCATTGTCCCAGCACATGAGCCAAGGTGGTGCATGGACAAAGATCCTGAGCTCAGCTCATCAACTGCAAACTAGGCTGGAAGAAGCAAATGACAGTGCATGCGCGAGGACACACATGCTGGCTGAAATCCACACTCAGCGCCACAATCCCCAAGTGGTCTGGAGCACACAAATGGCAACGTATCATTTGCCATGTAGGTCCACGGCATGGCCAAATGCGTTCAAGTCCTGTGCCTGCCTCACATGCAAAAGGACTTGCTATGTCCACATTTATGAACATGTGCCTACATGCACACACTGGCAAACATCCCATGCTCAGCGCCATCAGGGCTGGGATACACAACTGGCAAGGCATGTAGGTAACATCCACATGCACAGAGAATGATGCATGGCCAGGCCTGTGCACATTATTTCCCTTCTTCGCATCAACTGTTTAAAAATATTTAAAACACTTTTATCTTTTTAAACTGTAATTTATTCTTTTGAAAATATATATATAATTATTATCATTACAGTTTATATAAATCATGGAGTTTATCACACAGGAGGCAAAGTGCCCAAATCCTGTGGATGGGGTAGGCAATCTTTCTCCTTTAAGGGCCGAGGGACTTCAGCTCCCAGAATCCCAGGAGCTATTGGCCAACATGGGACTATTGGCCAACATGGCTGAGGCTTCTGGGAGCTGAAGTCCCTCAGCCCTTAAAGTGGAAAGGTTGCCTACCCCTGGATGGTGTTTAAATCCAGGAAAAACCCACAAAAGCGGGATTGTTTTCAGATGACGTTGGGCTAACTGAGCATTAACGCTGCATTAACCTGTGCAGAAAGTATGCAAAATCGTACTGCTTTTTAATTTCGGGAAAGGGCAGGATATTATTATTATTATCATCATTATTTGCATGCATATGCTAGGTCCACCCTTGCACAGACCTGCATGTGAGACCTGCATACACAACTGGCAAAAAGCCTCACCCCAATACAACATCCTTAAACTGGTGCCAGAGCCAAAGGCAATGCACTTTTATTATATCCGCAGTAGCCAGCATCCACATGCAATGGGACATGCACACGCCATGCAAATACACCCTAAACAGCAGTCCCTATATGTTCTCCTAGGGCAACCTCCAAAAACCAGATGGAAACATCATTCCCCTGTGCATTGAACACCAGCAAAATACTCCTCCTTCTTGCAATGCAGCTGCTGCTGATATAGGATTCTGGTCATTGATCTGCACAGGTGCTGTTTACTCAAAGCTTAAAATCTCACAATTTTAAGTCCTGTGTTGTTGTTGTTATTGTGTGCCTCCAAGTCATTTTTTAATTATGGCGACACTAAGGTGAACCTACCTTAGATTTTCTTGGCATGTTTCTTCAGAGGGGGAGGACTGCCATTGGCATCCTCTGTGGCTGAGAGAGTGTGACTTGCCCAAAGTCACCCAATGGGGTTTTGTGCTTGCTCAAGTGGGAACTGAACCCTGATCTCCAGAGTAACAGTCCAATGGCCAAACCATTACACCACACAAGCCCCCATGACTCTACTTTTTAGGTCACACACTCACGCCCAACTCTCATCTCCCAAATTTATCGATACCAATGCCCAACTTGCTTCTATCCTCGCATCCAGCTATTCCTTCAAACTGCAGCACAACAGTTAGAGCCAGCATGGCGTAGTGGTTTGAGTGTTGGACTATGACTCTGGAGACCAGAACTGGAATCCTAGCTCAGCCATGGAAACCCACGGGGTGACCTTGGGCAAGTCACACTCTCTCAGCCTCAGAGGAAGGCAATAACACATACCCTTCTGAACAAACCTTGCCAAGAAAACCGTAAGATAGTTTTGCTTTAGGGTCACCATAAGTTGGAAACAACTTGAAGGCACACAGCAGCAGCAACAGTTAAAACACACGTTTAGTGTGCCTTATGGTCTCTAGTACTTCTACAGTGACACATGCACATTAATACCAATTTTCGAGCCAAAGAGAACAAACAGATACTCTGCTTCATGCAACCCAAAATGGGGGTGACAATGAGGCTGAGCCCCTCCATCCCAAATGAACTGGCATCATTAAACCAAAACTCCTCTGCCTCTTCATCCATGAACAGTCAGACCTTGGAAAACTACAAATCTCAGGATTCCATAGGATGGAGCAACAGCACTTAAAGCAGTGTCAAACGGCCTCGTTTCTACAGTGTAGATGCACACTCCAAGACACTATGCATCTCAGAGCTAACACAAGTTTCTTCTTCTTCTTCTTTTTGGACCTCAGTTTCTAAAATTCCATGTTGGCTTTTGAAAATTCTAGTCCAAAACAAGTAATTGTCCCAGACTCCAATGCCCCTTACTAACTGCAAGAGTGGAAATGTGCTACTATTGCTACTATACACAGGTCTTACCAAAAGGCTCTGTGTGAACAGAATCCTGGACTAGACACATTTCTGGTACTCTTATCATGTCCATGGGACCTTGAGCCTGAATGAGGCTAATTTCTCTCTGAAAGAGATGCACCATAGAATCATACAGTTGGAAGAGACCTCAAAGATCATCTAGTCCAACCCGCTTCTGCCTTTCCTAGGACAGATGGCCATCCAGCATCTGCTTAGAAACCTACAAAGAAGGTTTCATCATCCTCTGAGGCAGCATCTTCCACAGTCAAACAGCTCTTACCACCAAGAAGTTTTCCTAATGTAGAGGTGGAATCTCTTTTCCTAGAGTCTTGAATCCATTGCATCCATTGTTCTGGGTCCTATTCTCTGGAGCAACAAAAAACAAGCTTTCTCCATCCTCAGTATGACATCCCTTCAAATACTTAAATAGGGCTATCATATCACCCCTTAACCTTTCCTTCTCCAGTCTAAACATACCAAGCTCCCTAAGTCTTTCCTCATAGGGCTTGGTTTCCAGATCTTCCATCATTTTGGTCACTCTCCTTTGGACACGCTCCAGTTTGTCAACATCCTTTTTTGAGTTGTGGTGCCCAAAACTGGACACAATATTACCAGTGAGATCTGACCAAAGCAGAATAGACCAGTACTATTACTTCTCTCAATCTAAAGATTAGATACTAGATACACTATTGATGCAGCCCAGGATTGCATTAAATTTCTTAGCTGCTGCATCACATTGCTGGCTCATGTTCAGCCTGCAGTCCATTAGGACTCCTAGATCCTTTTCACATGTACTGCCATCAAGTCAGGTGTTCCTCATTCTGTATCTGTGTATCTCAAAGTCCAAGAAAGAGAATCCTCAATTCCTTGCTGTCTCAAAGAGGATGCTAGGTGCAATTCTCTGGCAGCAACCAGAATCTGCAACAGATTCCAGATTCCTATGGCACTGGCACACCTCTAAAATCACAGGGCTTTCTTAGGCAAGGAAGACTCAGAGGTGGTTTTGCCAGTCCTTTCCTCTGAAATACAGCCAACAGAACCTGGCGAATTCTCATCCAAAAGTACTAACCAGGACAAGACTGACCCTGCTTAGCTTCCAAGCCTCATAATGATGGTTGCCCTCCTTGAATTTATTTCTAAACACATCCACTAGAGGGCATTGGAATTCTAGGCTGCCTCCAGGACAATCAATATTTAATCAATAGAAAGAAGATGGTGGAATCTATCATTGGTGCCCCAGAATTGTGCAAAGTACCACTCTACTGGTATTACACACACACACACACCTGTTGCAAATGCAGTGGCCACTGTTGAGATTGCCATAACCCTGGGATCCTATCACCCTCCACCATTATAGCACTCCGATAATTGTTACGGGTGCATCCTCAGGTATCCTGGGATGTGTAGTTTGGGCAGGCACTAGAGTTTTCTGGATGAGAATTCCCTAAACTACAAATTTTAGGATTCCGTAGGATGGAATCATGGCAGTTGAAGTGGCATTGTGGGACTATAATTGCCTAAGTGTGAACAGGCCAGGGTAGGCGAGAATCCCACCTCAGCCGTGTAAACCCACCAGGTGACCTTGGGCAAGTCACACTCTCTCAGCCTCAGGGGAAGGCAATGGCGAACCTTCTCTGGACAACTCTTGCCAAGAAAACCCCATGATGAGTTTAGCTTAGGATCATCATAAGTCAGAAACGACTTGAAGGCATACAACATAACGACAATCCTCTTGGTTAAGTTGTTATTGTTGTTGTTGTTGTTATTATTATTTACTTATATCCTGGCTTTTCCCCACTATAGGGACTCAAGGCGCTGAAAGTTGGACATATGCCATTACAACTCATTCTTTCAGTTGCTGAAACTGGTTGGAAATTATTATTATTATTATTATTATTATTATTATTATTATTATTATTACTCTTTAAAAGTGTTCTCAGAGGGGCTTACAAATTGTTAACTATCAATCTGCTTGGCAACCAGAATCTCCCCCCAAAATCCACTTTTTCTCTGTTGTATTCCTCCCAAAGTGTGGTGTAGTGGTTCGAGTGTTGGACTAGGACTCTGTGATACCAGGGTTCGAATCCTCACTCAGCCCACTAGAAACCCACTGAGTGACCTCTTTCAACCTCAGAGGAAGGCAATAGCAAACATCCTTGAAATACATTTTGACAACCAGGGGACAGCATGGTGTAGCAGTTTGACCACTGGGCTAGGGATCTGCAAGACCAGGGTTCAAATCCCCACTCAGCCATGGAAACCCCCTGGGTGCCTCTGGGCAAGTCACACTCTCTCAACCTCAGAGGAAGGCAAGGGCAAACACCCCTTCATGGGTTTTTCTGGGCAAGTTTTATTCAAAAGAGGTTTGCCCCTGTCTGCCTCTGAAGCTGAGAGAGAGTGACTTGCCCAAGGTCATGGACTGGGGTTCCATAGCCAAGCAAGGATTCGAATTTCAAAAAGGTTCAGCAACTAAATATGTGCCTTCACAGCTGTGAGGTTTAAAAATACATCCTTCTTTGCAATTGCACAGCTTTATAGGTGTGCATTGAAAATTGTCTTGTGGAGGAGGACATGGCGGGGGGGGGGACACCACTAAAAATGTCCTGCTTTCAAATCTCACCAAAATCCTTGCAAGGAAAAAGAGAGCAGGACCAAAGGGAAAGCTGTGAAAGGAAGAAGCCATGCTGCCCTTTCAGGATTTGCTCTCTTTTTTCCCCCCAGAAGTTATTCACAGCTGCAGAGGACTCTCAAAAAACCACCATGCATTTTCTGCCTGCAAATTAAATCCAAATCCCTGCAAGCGATGAAAGAGCCTTGAAGGAGGAGGAGGAGAAGAAGAATTTAGAGGGCTTGAGGAAGAAAGAAAATGTCAGAGGTGTAGCTATGGGGGTGTGTGTGTGATAAAATGAGGCCATTGCCCCCAAATGAAATTCTTCCCCATCCCCAAATTTCTAGCATTGCAGAGAATGTGACATCGACTCAAACAACTCAAACTGGTTCTTATTTTCTTGGTCACTCTGCCTGCTCTTTTGCTTTGGAAGATGCTTAAACTCTATTTCAGGATTTTTAACGCTAGAAATACAGTTAATATCCTCTCTGGTTTGGTTCCAGGACCCCCCATGGATACCAAAATCGGTGACTGCTCAAGTCCCATTAAATACAACGGCATGGTTAAATGGTGTCCCTTATTATATAAAATGAGGAAAACAAGCTTTGCTCTTAGGATTTATATTATTTCTGAATGCTTTATTTTCAAACTGTGGATGTTTGAATCTGTGGATAAAACAATAATAATAATATAAGGGACACTACTGTTTTACTATGCCATTGTATATAATGGGACTTGAGCATCCACATTTTGGTATCCACACAGGAGTCCTGGAACCAAATCCCAGCGGATACCAAGGGTCCACTGTGGGTTTTATATATATATATATATATATATATATATATATATATATATATATATATATATATATATATATATATATATATATATCCCATTTCCCCAAAAAATTGGGACTCAAAGGAGCTACCACCGCTCTTTGGCAGAATATGTGGGAAGTCCCACTGATAGAATCATAGAGTTGGAAGAGACCACAAGGGCCATACAGTCCAACCCCCATTCTGCCATGCAGGAACTCTCAATGAAAGCATCCCCGGCAGATTGCCTTTACTCTGTACCATCTTAGAATCATAGAATCATAGAGTTGGAAGAGATCTCAAGGGTCATCCAATCCAACCCCATTCTGCCATGCAGGAACTTTCAATCAAAGCACCCTTGACAGATGGCCATCCAGGCTCTGTTTAAAAATCTCCAAAGAAGGAGACTCCACCACTTCCACAATCAAATACAGGAAAAGAGATTCCACCTCAACATTACCAGGAACTTCCTGAGAGTAAGAGCTGTTCGACAGTGGAACACACTCCCTCGGAGATTTTGGTGGAGTCTCCTTCCTTGGAGGTCTTTAAGCAGAGGCTGGATGACCATCTGTCAGGGGCGCTTTGATTGTGAGTTCCTGCATGGCAGAATGGGGTTGGACTGGATGGCCCTTGTGTTCTCTTCCAACTCTAGGATTCTATGACTCTATGAAATAGCTCTTACTGTCTTCCATGATCAAATAGCTCTTACTGTCAGGAAGTTCCTCCTAATGTTTGATGCAGAAACCAAGCTTGCTCCATCCTCAATATGACATCCCTTCAGATATTTAAACAGGGTATCATATCACTCTTAACTATCTCTTCTCCAGGCTAAACATACTCAGCTCCCCAAGTCACTCCTATAGAGCATGGTTTCCAGACCTTTCACCATTTTGGTTGCCTTCCTATGGATGTCCTCCAGCTTGTCCACATCCTTTTTGAATTGTGGTACCCAGAACTGGACACAGGTTTATTCCAGGTGAGCAGACCCCACGGAGTGGGCCAAACCAATGGTGTGATGCCACACAAAGCCACCATCTATGTTCAGATGCAGGCCCCCTGCATCAGGGTGGCCAGATATCCTCACCACAAAGGAGGACAAGGCATCATAAATGTAGGACATCGAAGGGAAAAGTAGGTCAGTACCAAATAAAACCTAAAAAATATAAAGATAAACCCATGCTTCTTAGCCATCCTCAAAATGGAGGACCTATTGAAATTCCTCCCAGACAGAAAGTGGAAATGTAGTACATGTCCTGGAAAAGGAGGACACCTGGTCACCCTGCCCTACATGATCCCCTCGGTGCACATCACACACTTCTTTTTTCCAAACACAGTCCTCTTGGGCTCCCTGTTCCTCCTTCATGTCTACCCAGACCCTCTTCCTTACTCTCTGGTGGATGCTCCATCTGAAGATGTATAGTTCCTTGGCCAAATATTTGAGATGATCAGTGAGCATCACACCCACACAAGGACCCAAAAACACAACCTGGTGGCCCTGTGCTTAGTCCAGCCAGCTACCCTCACAGATGAGCTGAAAGCACTCTTCCAGCCAGCATCCTTTTCACCTGAGATGCTGCGCAGTTCTAGATTCCGCGTTTCCATGGCGACGGACCACAGCATCCCCACTGGGCAAAGGATTTGGCATGCCTCACTTGCCTCAGCCGCTTATAAGAGGCTGGCAGGAGAAAAGCTGAGGGGCTCCACACCCCAATTTGACGAGGTGGGATTTTTGCTAGGACAATGTTATTTTTTAATGTGTTCCATTATATTCCACTTTTTAAAAAAAAAAAAAAAAAGCAGATTTTTTTGCTGGGTTTTATTTTAAAAAATCATAGTGCATCCCAATTCTGTCCTCTGGGATATTAGCTAACCCTCCTAACATGGTGCCATCTAGAAATCTGATATAGAGGGCAGACTTATCAACTTTGCAGATGGCGCCAAATTAGGAATATCCCAGAGGACAGGATCAGAATTCAAGATGACCTTAGCCGATTGGAGAGCTGGGCCGAAACTAACAAAATGAATTTCGACAGAGAGAAATGTAAGAGCCTACACTTGGATAGAAAAAATGAAATGCACAGATATAGGATGGGGGACACCTGACTTGACACCAGTACATGTGGGAAGGATCCTAGTAGACCACAAGTTGAACATGAGTCAACAGTGTGATGCGGCAGCTAAAAAAGCCAATGTGATTCTAGGCTGCATCAATGGTATAGTGTCTAGGCTGAGGGAAGAAATAATGCCACTCTATTCTGCTTTGGTCAGGTCTCACCTGGAATATTATGTCCATTTCTGAGCACCACAATTCAGGAAGGATATGGACAAGCTGGAGTATGTCCAGATGAGGGCGACCAAAATGGTGAAGGGTTTGGAAACCACCAAGACCTATGAAGCAAGACTTAGGGAGCTGTGTATGTTTAACCTGGAGAAGAGATGGTTAAGAGGTGATATGATAGCCCTGTTTAAATATTTGAAGGGGTGTCATATTGAGGAGGGAGCAAGCTTGTTTTCTGATGCTCCAGAGACCAGGACACAGAGCAATGGATTCAAGCCAAAGGAAAAGCGATTCCACCTAAATATTAGGAAGAACTATCTGATGGTAAGAGCTGTTTGACAGTGGAGCAGGTTCCCTTGGAGAGAGGTAGAGTCTCCTTCTTTGGGAGATTTTCAAAAAGAGACTGGATGGCCATTTATCAGGAGTGCTTGGATTGTGTTTTCCTGCATGGCAGAAGGGGGTTGGACTGAATGACCTTTGGAGTCTCTTCCAGCTCTAGGATTATATGATTCTGTATAGGATGCCGTAACAGCGATTTTATTTTATGGCACAATCTTAAAAGGTTTATCTGGAAATAGTTCCAGAACCAAAGCTTGAATTATTCGGAGTGTTTTGTGTGCTAAAACACTTTTTGTTTTCTGTGTGAGAAGCATAATCAAAGATTGCTGTACTAGTTATCCTTGCCATTTAAAAATAAATTTAGCCCTTTCGAGTTTCCTGCTTTCCATTTTTGTTTCTCCCTGAAAGACATCTGTTTTTGAAACTGGAGTGTGTGTGTGTGTGTTTGTGTGTGCAAGTGGTTAGACATGCCTAACTTGCAAAATAGGCTGGCATTGCCACTGAGCCAAACCCAAATGTGAAAAAGCATGTTATGCCTTCCAAGAGGCAAGGAGAAACCAAGGCAGGAAGGCCCTCTTCTGACCACTGGGACAGGTTCTGGCAACCCTGCCAAGGAAATATGTGGTTTCTTCCCCCCCCCCCGCCACCTCTTCCTGAGCTTTACGATTACCCAACCCAAAAGAGGAGGCGGAGGAGAGTTTGGGGTAATCACTTTGCCCTTAATCCCCTCTCTATCCCCCCATCCCGGGTCAGGGGGCTGCACCAATCCCCTCTCCTTAAGCCGCTTTCTCCTGCTCATCCTTCCCGGGATGGGCTTGTTCTCTCTCTGCCTCCCACTCCGGCAGGACTGGCACAGGACCACCTGGCGCACGTTTGCCCTTGGGAGGAGTAGCTCAGCCCTTGTAGGCATTGGCCACTGTGGCCACCTGAAGCGGGCACACAGCCTGGTTGCCATCCAAGGCTGCATCTGCTCTGCAGAAATCATGCACTTTGGCTACACTTGGATTGCTGGGGTTTCATGCTATGGAATCCTTGGATCTGTAGTTTGTGGTCAGCATGGCCATTTGTTGTTGTTGTTGTTGTTGTTAGCTGCTCTCGAGCCGATTCCAGCTCATGGCGACACTGCGGATGAGACATCTCCAAGAATCCCTATCCTCCACTGCCTTGCCTGCAAGCATTTGACCATAACCCCCTTGATCAAGTCTGTTCTTCTGGTCTGTGGTCTTCCTCTCTTTTTTCTTGTTGTTAGCTGCCCTCGAGTCAGTTCCAACTCCTG
>CM034708.1:216825175-216839654 GCA_020142125.1 Phrynosoma platyrhinos | reverse complement strand
TGTTTTCAGCATATTAGTTAAACAAGTAGGGTGATAGGATGCAGCCTTCCTTGACCCCTTTGCCTATTGGAAATCACTCTGTTTCTCTGAATTTTGTTCTGATGGTGGTCCCTTGTCCTTGGTACAGATTCCTCATCAGGACTATCAGATGTAGCGGCACCCCCATGTCTTCGGAGTTTATCACACGGGGGAAATCCCGTGCAGAAACGGGATTTAAAAGGTGGGGGAAACCCGCAAAAGCGGGCAGATTTTCACACACATTGCTGTTAAAATGGGGTTAACCCGAACAGAAAGTAGTCAAAAACTGCTTTCTTGTTACTTTCGGGATTTTCCAAAAGTAAAAAGAAGCAGTTTCTGACTACTTTCCGTTCTGGTTAACCCCATTTTAACATCAACGTCGTCTGAAAATCTGCCCGCTTTTGCGGGTTTTTTTCAATTTAAAACCCTGTTTCCGCACGTGATTTCCCTCGTGTGATAAATTCCTTTGAGTGCATTCCATAGTTTTTCATGATCTATACAATCAAATGCTTTGCTGTAGTCTATGAAGCACTGGCTAATTCTTTTTTAGAATTCTTTGGTGCACTCCATTAACCATCGTACGTTTGCAATGTGGTCCCTAGAGCCCCTTCCTTTTCTGAATCCTGCTTGCACCTCTGCAATTTCTCTCTCTTATGTATGGTTGGAGTCTATGCTGCAGAATTTTGAGTATTATTTTCCTTGCATGTGAGATTGGTGCTATTGTCCTACGGTTGCTGTAGTCTTTTGTGTCTCCTTTCTTGTGGATTGGAATGCATGGCCCTAGGCACAAAAGACCACAAGCACATGAGGAATTTCCAACATCTTGCACTGGTCTGTCCCTGCAAATTCAAAGTTACAGTTGTGTTAGTCTGTAAAATCAGCACATGAAAAGATCTTTGAACATCATCCATTGATTTCTGAACACTAGACAGCTTTTAGTGACACAAGAGCTGACCAAGACAATTTTTCGCTGGTCAGTTAGCAACTCTCTTGAAGAAGACCAATTTGATAGTTGAGTATGGCTGTATCCACACTGAAGAAATGAAGCAGTTTGACACCACTGTCACTGTCATAGGTCCATCCTCTGGGATCCTGGGATTTGTAGTTTGGCCATGCACCCAACCTTTCTGAAAGACCAGGCTAGAAACAATATTGTAGACGGGCCCCACATCCTGCCCCTCTTGGCACTTTTTTCCATGAGCTAAATGTCCCCTGGGCATTAGTTTGCAAAGAAGGGGCTGGTGGATGGTGAGCATGGCATGGCATGGCATGGCATGGCATGGCATGGCATGGCATGGCATGGCATGGCATGGCATGGCATGGCATGGCATGGCATGGCCCACATAGTATATAACAGACACGTCCATGGTCGTTGCGAAAGACCAGCCTGGCACCTCTTTGCATGTCCCTGACCTCCTTACCCACTTGTGGAAAGCTGCCTGATGATAAGAAATGGGATTGACCCAATTGGATTATGGGGCTGTGGTTTCCTTTTTGAACATCCCGCCACCCTATGCATCTCCCGTGGCTTGAGCCACCATGCGCCCACTCTGGCGAACAGAAATACAGGCAACTGGTGGAGGAGATAGGGATGGAGGTCTACATGCCAGACTCCCCCAAAGGCACTCATAGAATCATAGAGTTGGAAGAGACCACAAGGGCCATCCAGTCCAACCCCATTCTGCCATGCAGGAACTCCCAATCAAAGCATCCCCGACAGATGACAATCCATACATTGGATAATGGAGCGTACCAAAGAATTTCAGAAGAAAATCAGCCTGTGCTTTCTAGATTACAGCAAACCTTTTGATTGTGTAGATCAGTGGTTCCTCAACTTGGGTCTTCCAGGTATTTTGGACTTCAACTCCCGGGCGCCTCTGTCAGCTTGGCCAACAGGAATTCTGGGAGATGGAGTCCAAAACATCTGGAGGACCAAAGTTTGGGAACCACTGGTGTATTGTAGATCATGAAGAACTGAATTTCTCTTAACAAAATGGTTGTGCCACAGCATTGGCTTGTCCTGCAAATCCTGCAAGTGTTTTAAAAAGCTTCGGAAGTCCAGGTCCACCCATGGCATTTTGCCACCTGAGACAAAGGGCAAGACCCCCTTCTCATGCCATCTGGGTTGCTGGACAAGGTGTGCAGCAGAAGGGAATGGATATGGAGTCCAGGAGGAATAGCTGGTAGACCATCTCCCCCTCCACATCTGTCACTTGAGGCAGTGGCTTCACTGCCAAATGGAAGAGATGGCCCTGCCTAGGGTTAAAGAACAGGCCAGTGGAGCTGGGCTTATAGCCATATCAAGAGTGCAAGGAATGAATCCCAGAATGCCACATGGATACCTAGCTTGTTGTTGTTAACTGCCTTTCAGTTGACCCTGATTCATAGTGACCCTGTGGATGAGACATCTCCAAGACCCCTTGTCCTCCACTGCTCTGCTCAGGTCCTGTAAACGTACTCTTTTGGCCTCCCTAAAAAGTGAGTCTGTCCATCTAGCATGTGGTCCTCCTCTCTTTCTACTGCCCTCCACCTTTCCTAGCATTATTTTCTTTCCCAGAGAGTCATGATGGGACCAAAATGCAACAACCTCAAATTTAATCATCCTGGTTCCAGGGAGATTTCCGGCTTGATCTGTTCTAGGACCCGTTTGTTTGTCTTTTTGGCTGTCCATGGGATCCTCAGCACTCTTCTCCAGCATCCGATCTCAAATAAGTTGATCTTCTTTTTGTCGGCTTTCTTCACTGTCCAGCTTTCTCATCCATACATGGTAATAGGGAATACAATGGATTGGACAATTCTAACTTTGGTGCTCAGTTGTATATCTTTAGTCTTTACTCTTTAGGTACATCACTCCCTGGAAGCCAAGATGACTAAAGTGAGGCTGTTGTACTTCGGCCACATCATGAGAAAACATGAATGATTCGAGGGCAGGAGAAAGAAAGGAAGACCTTCTTTGGAGGTCTTTAAACAGAGGTTGGATGGCCCTATGTCAGGGATGCTTTGATTGTGAGTTCCTGCATGGCAGAATGGGATTGGACTGGCTGGCCCTTGGGGTCTCTTCCAACTCTATGATTCTATGACCACATGCCAGATGGATGGACTCAATCAGGGAGGTCACAGGCATGGATTTGCAAGACTTAAGCAGAGCAGCGGAGGACAGAGGGTCTTGGGAATGTCTCATTCACAGGGCTGCCATGAGTTGAGGTTAACTCAAAGGCAACTAACAACAAAGCAAGAGAGGGCAAAACCCATCAGTTTCAGTCTCCAGGCAGCACACACACACTCCTAGTTGTAACGTCCTTGTAACTTACCTGGCGGTGAGCTGTGTTAGTATATTGCAGCAAAAATAACAAAGAGTCCTGTGGCACCCACCTTCAAGACCAATACATTTTTGTTTGGCAGAAGCTTTTGTGGACTTCAGCCAACTTCAAGTCATTTTCGACTTATGGCTACCCTAAGGCAAACCTACCATAGGGTTTTCTTTTTCAGAGGAGGTCTGTCATTGCTACCCTCTGAGGCTGAGAGAGTGTCACTTGCTCAAGATCACCCAGTGGGTTTATGTAGCTGAGACAGGATTCAAACCCTGGTCTCCAGAGTCATAGTCCAGTGCTCAAACCATGACTCCATCCTGGCTCACTTTATGGGTGCATCTACACTGTAGAAATAATGCAGTTTGACACCACTTTAACTGTCCTGGCTCCATCCCACAGAATCCTGGGATTTGTAATTTTGTGAAGCACCAGCACTCTGTGGCAGAGAAGGCTAACGACCTTGTAAAACTACAAATCCCAGGATTCCCATAGGATGGAGCTGAAGGAATGAAAGTGGTGTCAAACTGCATTGTTCCTACAATGCAGATGCACCCTCCAGAAAGCTTCTGCCTAGTCAAAGCCATTAGGATACCAAAAGATGATGCTTTGTTTTGTTTTATCAAGATGTCATTCCCTTGGGATCATAATATTTCATTTGTAGGTAGCAAGGCCAACCAGAAGTTAACTTCCAGTTTAAAAAAAAAAATTATATTTTACTGCAACTTATTTAGCAGAAGTGCTGTTGTTAGGGGCTTCCAGAAGAGGAAATTCACTCCCTCTTTTTTTGGCCAGAAAAACTTTAGTCCAGAGACTCTTGACCTGAGCCACAAAACCAGCCTTGGAAAGAACATTTGCCCACCCCATATCCAAACAATGGCCTCTGTTCAACAGGGACTTAGCGTGGCATCAAGAACCAAGTGGAGACAAAAGCCATTACAGTGCCACACAACCTCCATGCAGAATACAACATGGGGGATGCATTCGGACAAACTCTAGAGTTGTGCAACGGTCAAACCACAATGTGCAATGTGCAACGGCCACAGAGACAAAGAAGCAAAGGCACAGGGCAGGAAAACAAGCTGCATGACCCACATCACAAGAGGAATAAATGGAAAGATTTAATAGGGCACAGGTAAAAGTGGGAAAGCAGGACAGGGAGTTGTCAACCAGAGCAGTGTGCGCTTCTGTCTATGTGGCACATTGGGCTGGCTGTGGTCATTGTGCAAAGTCTTGGGTTGTTCAGTGACAGTTCCATAAAAGTGTCTTGAATGCACAGCATCGCTGGTTCGCAGCAGTGCCTCCACTATGGCCTCCTCAATGCGCCCATTGTACAGCACTGTGCTCCACTGTTATCCGCTTCCTCCAATGCCTGCCGAACTTGTCCATTGCGCAATGTCGAATTCTTTGCACTGTATGCGCATGCGTATGTTGCTTTGTGAATTCACGCCATCGACAATCAAACAGTCAAGGAACCTGACATCATTACTTTTCCAAGCATCTAATTTTGGAGAAGAAAACTTGACCAAAACTAGTGAATCCTCACAGCTCAAAAAGAGGCAGAGGGCTTGTCCGGGATTTGAACCCGGGACCTCTCGCACCCTAAGCGAGAATCATACCCCTAGACCAACAAGCCAGCTGTGGCTGAAGTATGCTAGATTTTTCTTCTTCCCATGACGAAGTAGCAAGTCTGGAAACCCAGAAGATATCACATTACTTTCTTTATTTCTATATGTACATGGCAAAAAACAAACCCGCAAGCCAATGCAAACAGGGAAGAGTCAATCTAGCATGCCCTGTGAGATTCTGGAATGCAAACCAAAGACCAGAGCTCACCACACGTTGCAATGGTCCACTTAACAAGCAAATTGTCCATTAAATCTGCCAACTAACAAGGAAACCGTCAATAAAATCTGCATTTCCAGGCTGAGAGGTGGGGTGGCATGACCAATACAGTACAGGAAGGGTGTCACAAGAAGGAATGCTTGGAGCCTTTCCTTGAAACTGTAGACCTAAAATGAAAGTATACTGGCTAATTAAAAAGAGACAAGAACACTTCTACTCTTCGTTGGCTTTTCTTTCTGCCTGTAGCTGGAGAAAAGTGTGCAGATAACGCTTACATGTCATCTTTCATTATGTGGGTAAGCCCATTCAATTGCGCATAGTGTTGGATGGTGCCCAGGGGCAATGGGAGAGCAGGGTAGCCAAAGGGCAGGACGCCAAAGCCAACCATTCTCTCTGGCATCCTTCCCTTCTCCTTCTTGCCATGGCCCTCCTCTACAAGTCCTTAAAATCATAGAATCGTAGAATCATAGGACGTTATCACACGGGGAGTTGCGGGGAGAAAGTGGAAATAAACGGGCACGAGCGGAAGTCTTTAATTTACGGGATTTGTCCCTTTCCGCCTCGTCTGATAACTAAATTCGAATTTAAAAGGGAGTTAATTTGAACGCAAACCTGATCTTTTCATTATCGGGATTTTTGAGGATTTGAAAAGATCAGGTTTTTGTTCGAATTAACCCCCTTTTAAATTCGAATTTAGTTATCAGACGAGGCGGAACGGGACAAATCCCATAAATTAAAGTCTTCCGCTCGTCCGGTTTATTTCCACTTTCTCCCCACGACTCCGCGTGTGATAACGTCCATAGAATCCCAGAGTTGGAAGAGACCCCAAGGGCCATCCAGTCCAACCCCAATCTGCCATGCAGGAACTCAAAATCAAAGCATTCCCGACAGATGGCCATCCAGCCTCTGTTTAAAGACCTCCAAAGAAGGAGATTCCACCACACTCTGAAGGAGTATCTTCCATTGTCAAACAGCTCTCACTGTCAGGAAGTGTCTCCTAATGTTGAGGTGGGATCTCTTTTCCTGGAGCTTGCATCCATTGTTCTGCGTTCTAGTCTCTGGAGCAGCAGAAAACAAGCTTGCTCCCTCCTCAATATGACAACCCTTCAAATACTTAAACAGGACTATCATGTCATTTCTCTTAAGCTTCTCTTCTCCAGACTAAACATACCCAGTTCCCCAACTCATTCCTCATAGGGCATGGTTTCCTGACCCTTCACCATTTTAGTAGCCCTCCAACTAAATCAGAGGGCCATCTAATCTAGCCCCTGCCATGCAGGAATAGACAGGCAAAGCACTCCTGAGCAATGAACATCCAACCTCTCTGTGTAATGAAGGTTACATGGTCTACCACCCTCCGAGGCAGTCCATTCCACTGTCAAGCAGCTCTTTCAGCCAAGAGGTTCTTCCTGAGGTGGAACGTTTTTCTTGTCATTGGAATCCACTGGTTTGAGTCCCATTCTCTGGAGCAGCAGAAAACAAGCTCCCTCCATCTTCCCTTTGATAGTTCTCCAGATATTTGAAGGTGAATCTCAAAACATTAACTCCGGAGATCAGGGTTCGATTCCCCACTCGAGCATAAAAACCTACTTAGGCAAGTCACACTTTCTCAACTTGGCAATGGCAGAAACCCCTCTGAAGAACTTTGATTGGGAGTTCCTGCATGGCAGAATGGGGTTGGACTGGATGGCCCTTGTGGTCTCTTCCAACTCTATGATTCTATGATTCTATGCTCATGCACAGGCTGGGTGCATGCTATTGTAATTTAAAGGTGTTATTGTAATATAAAGGTGTAATTTTCATTTTGCTAGTTGTTTATGCCACAACTATTGCCATTACGATTTACAAGTAACAAACTGGTTCGCACACAGAATTGTGGGTATGCCTGGGTTGTGTGCCTTCAAATTGATTCCAGCTTGTGGCAACCCTCTCCTTGGGGTTTTTATTTTGGCAGGATTTATTCAGAGGAAGTTTGCCACGGCCTTCCTCTGAGGCTGAGAGAGTGTGAATTGCCCAAGGACACCCAGTGGGTTTCCATAGAGAGTGGGGATTTGAACCCTGGTCTCCCAGAGTGCTAATCCAACATTCAAACCACTACTACACCATGCTGGCTCCATCAAAATAATTCATGTTGTTATTGCTATGTGGCTGAGTGGTGATCTAAATAGTCTAAAGGCACCAGATCCCATCTGATCTTGAAAGCTAAGCAGGGTCAGACCTGCTTAGGACTTGGATGGGGTGCTGCCAATGATTACCAGGGACTGTAGAATATATTTCAGAGGAAGCAACAGTAAAACCACCTCCAAGGATTCCTTGCCTAAGGAAACCCTGTGAAATTCATGGGGTCACCATAAACCGAGAGGCAACATGAATGCACATACACGCACACATAGACATGGGCCTGAATGTATATTGGGTGGGACCTCTCTGAGGATAATGGGATTTACTGGTGTGTAAGGATAGAAAGAATACTTCTCATCAGTCATTTCTTGGCTGAGAAAGCCCATTGGAAAGAATAAAACAAAATTGCAAAGTTTTCTCCTGGTATTCACATAGCATTCCAGAGAATGATTTTGTGCAGAAATATGTGTTTTCTGTGCAGGAAACAGGTTTTTTTTTTTTCCCTGCACAAAAAAACATTCTTATTTTTGGTGCAGAAAATGTATTTTTTACACAGAACATACGTATATTTCTACACAGATACTTTCCCAGAAACATTTGGGATGTCTGAATATGGGGAGAATAGTGTGTATGTGGCATAGTCGTTTGAGTGTTGGACTATGACTCTGGAGGCCAGGATTCGAATCCTGACTCAGCCATGTAAACCCACTGGGTGACCTTGGGCAAGTCACACTCTCTCAGCCTCAGGGGAAGAGAATGGTAAAACTCCTCTGAACATTATTGCCAAAAAAAAACAACAAACCATAGGGTTGCTATATGTTCGAAACAACCTGAAGGCACACAACAACAACATAAGCCTAACAGCTTATGGTGACCCCATGAGTTTCACCATTTTCTTAGGCAAGGAATACTTAGAGATTTATTTATTTATTACCAATTCCTTCTTCTGAAATAAAGCCACCACCATCACCTGGTATTTGCTGATGATCCCCCATCCAAGTACTAACCAGGGCTGACCCTGCTTAGTTTCCAAGAACAGACAGCATCTAGCACCTCTAGGGTATTTAGGCCTTCCTGGGGGAGAATAGTGCCCAAAAATATTTGTTTTCTCTTGCAGCTCAGAGAAAGGCAATTATTCATCCTTGCATGTAAGGAGGACATAGGCAGAGATTTATCTCCATGATCTCAAGGGATGGAGGAGGATTCACAGGAGGATGCAACTGCAATCCCAGACCATTAGATTTATTCCCAATTCCCCTTCATTCTATGGGGCTCAGGCTTGGCTAATGTTCCCTAGATGGTGCCAACCGTTCCAGTCCCACAGAAGAAAGAGTTAATGCTGGGCTTTGGCTCTGAAGCAACGCGTGTGTCTCTTTGGCGCCATAGGTCTTGGCACATGTCCCAGTCCTTTCCCTGCCACATAGAAGAGGAATTGGCGCCTCCACTCTATTATGGCCTGCCTGAAGAAAACATCTGGAAGGCATCTGTTGCAACTGGCTTGTTGGTCTAGGGGTATGATTCTCGCTTAGGGTGCGAGAGGTCCCGGGTTCAAATCCCGGACGAGCCCTACCTTTTTCTCCCTTTAGGAAGCAGAAAGAGATGAAGCCGGAAAATTCGCAATTCAGCAGGCATTTTACTGATGCTGAAAATCCTCACTGTAGATCCTGCAGATAAAAAGAAAAGTTTTTTAAAAAAAAACCTGGGCTACGATTCTTGGGTAGATCCCAGTTTTTGCAAAGCAAATCCACACCTCATGTTTCCTTCTCCAGGATACTCAGCCTTGCATCTGAGAGATGTGCAAAAACTCCCATTTAAACCATAGGCATCTGTCTCAAGAGACTATATGCACAGGAGTGGTAATCTTATGCACTTGGGGTGACTTATAGTGGCCAATGCAAGGTGACCAATGCATTCTTAGGACCTTAGGGTACATCTTCATTACGCAATTACAGCACTTTGATGCCACTTTAACTATCATGGCTCCGTCCTACAGAACACTGGGATTTGTAGGCCAAGAGATCTCACAGCACCTTTGAGATCTGCTGTGCATTTATCGAAAGAAGTCGTAGCATGAGCTTTTGTAGACCTGGCCTGCTTCCTCAGATCCTGGGATTTGTAGTTTCACAGAGTACCTAGACTTCTCTCCTGAAGAGCTCTCATCTGTCCCGCCTAACCACGAGCCAAGAATTCTCAGCCATCTCCCCAAACTACAAATCCCAGGATTCCATGAGAAAAGGAGCACTGTTGTAACTGTGCCATATGGACACACTCAAACTGTTGTAACTGTGCCATATGGACACACTCAAACTGTTGTAACTGTGCCATATGGACACACTCAAAAGGGATGGGCTTGCCAATCTCTCTGAGTTCAGTTACAGCTAAATAGATCTGGAAGGAACCACACTTTGCTTTTGGATGAATAATACTGCAAGTATGGAAAGACAGACCCCTATGGAAATCAGGTTTCTGGTGATGGAGAAGGAATGGCTGGTGTGTGCCTGCCTTCTCCAGCCCTCCAAGATAGATTTTCTGAGAAAGGAGACATCTCTTATGTCCTTGGCTCTGTACCATCTTAGAATCACAGAATCACAAGAGTTGGAAAGGAACCCAAAGGCCATCCAGTGCAACCCTATTCTGCCATGCAGGAAGACACCCTCAAAACACTCCCTGTAACAGATGACCGTCCAGCCTCTATTTAAAAACCTCCAAAGAAGGTTTTCTCCATCACCTTCCAAGGCAGCGTCTTCCACTCTTGAACAGCCTTTAGTGCCAGGAAGTCCCTCCTAATGTTGAGGTGGAATCTCTTTTCTTGTACTTTGCATCCATTCCTCCGTCTCCTGTTTTCTGGAGCAGCAGAAAACAAGCTTGCTCCATCCTCAATAAGACATCCTTTCAAATATTTAAACAGGGCTATCATCACCTCTTAACCATCTCATCTCCAAGCTAAATATACCCAGCTCCCTAAGTCTCTCCTCATAGGGTTTTATGTTTTCCAGACCCTTCAGCATTTTGGTGGCCCTCCTTTGGACACAGTTCCAGCTTCTCCACATCCTTTTTGAATTGTGGTGCCCAGAACTGGACACAGGATTATTCCAGGTGAGGCCTGACCAAAGTATAATAGAGGGGTATGATTACTTCTCTTGATCTAGACACTATACTTCTATTGATGCAGCCTAGAATCGCATTGGCCTTTTTAGCTGCGGCATCACACTCTTGGCTCATGTTCAACTTGTGGTCTACTAGGACTTCTAGATCCCTTTCACTCGTTTCAGTCTCCTTAAGCCAGGTGTCCCCCATCCTATATCTATGCATTTCATTTTTTATTTTTATTATTGCCCTAAGTGCAGTACCTTACATTTCTCCCTTTTGAAACTCATTTTGTTATTTTGTGCCCAGCTTTCCGATCTATGAAAGGCATTTTGAATTTTGATCCTTTCCTCTGGAGTGCTGGCTTTTTCTCCTAATTTGGTGCCACCTGCAAATTCCATAAGCATGCCCTCTATTCCATCCTCCAAGTCACTGATGAAGATGTTGAACAGCCAGTGCTTTCTGCTATCCAGCCCAAGAACCCTTTGCATCTTCTCCAACCATCGCAACAAACAAGATTAACCTCTCAGAGGGTTTTACGGGACAGAAGGTAAGGATCTTAGGAGGCCATAATCCCCAAGTTTGCCTCTGGGATGATCGGGGATTACCGCTTGATCCCTGCTTGAGCCCCTAAGTGGATTTCCTCTTCTGGCATTCTATAATAGGAGGGATGGGGTCCCACCACAGGGAAGATCCGCGCGGCGGCGGTGTCGGCGGTGTCAGCGGCACGAGGCAGGATGTCCGGAGAGGAAGACTTCTACCTCTTTGAGAACATCTCCTCCGTGGGGCCCTGGGATGGCCCCCAGTACCACATCGCCCCAATGTGGGCCTTCTATTTCCAAACAGCCTTCATGGGCTTCGTCTTCTTTGCCGGCACGCCGCTCAACGCCATCATCCTCATCGTCACGGTCAAGTACAAGAAGCTGCGGCAGCCGCTCAACTACATCCTGGTCAACATCTCCTTCGCCGGATTCCTCTTCTGCGTCTTCTCGGTCTTCACCGTCTTCCTGGCCAGTTCGCAGGGCTACTTCTTCTTCGGGCGTCACATCTGCGCTTTGGAGGCCTTCCTGGGCTCGGTGGCAGGTAACGCAAGGAGGAGACCTGGGCTTAGCATGCGGAAAGCCAACCGAGGTGTATCCACAGGGATGGATGAAGCAAAATGAAGGAATAACCCACCCGCTCCTCTATTACATACCCTCCAAGTGTCTCAGTTTGGCCAGAATGGTCCCAGTTAATCCTGTGGTGTCCCACTGTTTGGGGAACCTTTAAAATGTCCCAGTTTCTCTCTCCTCCTCCCTTAGTCCTCTGCTTCCTTCAATGGCTACAAACAGTCAAACTGTGTTAATTTTGCAGTGTGTGGCTGCAGCCTGGGTTAACAAAGGGCAAACTACTGTTGCTCTTTGAACTCTCAAAAAGCAAAAGTAGTTTGCACTCAGTTAATTCTGGCTGCGGCCCCATTGCAGAATTAATGCAGTTTGATATTGCTTTAACTGCCTTGGCTCCATTCTATGGAATCCTTTGTAATTAGTTGTGGCTCTCTGACAGAGAAGGCAAAATAGTGCACAAAACTACAAATCCTAGAGTTCCCTAGTATGGAGTCATGGCAGTTGAAGTGGTATCAAACTGCATTATTTCTACAGTGTAGATGCACCCTGTGATTGTGTAGTATGGAAGGAAATATCCTTGAGTCAATAATAATATCAGTCGCATTTCCATAGGTTTATTCTGAAGCTGGCATGGACAACTGTTGTGGGTCTGAGGCCAATTTCCTTGCCCCATGTACCCTGTTAAGGCCACACAGAGTGCCAAAATAAATAAAACTAAACCAGACATGATTGGTAAAAAAACTGGTCTTGACAAAATTGTGCGTGTGTGTGTATCATTTATTTTATTCTGTTCTAGGAGCTTCCGACACACAGCTTGCCATTGTTGTTGCACACCTGCAAAGTTGTTTCCAACTTACAGCAACCTTAAGGCAACCCTATCATGGGGTTTTCTTGGCAAGCTTCTTCAGATGGAGGTTGTCATTGCCACCCTCTGGGGCTGAGACAGTGTGACTTGCCCAAGGTCGCCAACTAATCTAAAATCCACCCCCTATTTTAAAAATGTTGTGAAGCAAAACAAATTAGAGGTTAGGGTTGGGTTTTTCCCCAGAAATCGGTGGAGTCCAGGGTCCACACTTTGTCCACCACCGGTCTTTTGTCGTTGTGTGCCTTCAAGTTGTTTCCAGTTATGGTGATCCTAAGGCAAACTTATCACTGGGTTTTCTGGGGTTGAGAGTGTGTGACTCGCCCAAGGTCACCCAGTGGATTTCCATGTCCAAGCAGAAAATCAAACCCTGATCTCTGGTGTCCAAGTCCTACACTCAGACCACTATACCAAACTGGTCTATGAGTATTATTGCAGTCGTAGGATCCACCAAACTTCAGAATGGAGCAGGAAGAAAAGGAACCACTGAAAGACCTTGGATTTGAGGATCCTTGTCCACCTGACCATAACTGTCCATGTCTGTCTGTCTCGCCATCCATATTTTTCCTCTCCCCAGGTCTGGTCACTGGCTGGTCCTTGGCCTTCCTGGCCTTCGAACGCTTCATCGTCATCTGCAAACCGTTTGGCAATTTCCGCTTCAACTCCAAGCACGCCTTGCTGGTGGTAGCGGCCACTTGGTTCATTGGGATTGGGGTCTCCATCCCACCCTTTTTCGGGTGGAGCAGGTGAGACAAAGGGAAGAAAGCGCTGGACTTGATGTCCTTAAGGGTTCCCCGTCCAACTTTACGATTCTACGAAGGGGAAGAGAAAACAAGAACTGATTTCCCACCAACAAAATCAGGGGGGAAATTAATACAAAGAGCAGCAAAAGGAGTGGGATCCTGTTATTAGGTTGAATTATGGAAGGGTGCGTCTACATGATAGAAATAGTGCAGTTTGACCCCACTTTCACTGCCGTGGCTCCATCCTAGAGAATCCTGGCATTTGGGATTTTGCACAGTCTTCAGCCTTCTCTGCCAAAGAGCTCAGAAAACTACGAATGTTAGGATTCCGTAAGATGGAGCTGCAGCACTTAAAGTGGTGTCAAACTGCATCATTTCTACTGTCTAGAATGTACCCAAAGTCACAGAACAGGGAGGAGGGCTTTGAGTTTCACAGGTCTCTTCTTCAAGGTGTGTGTTGTGTCACAGAGGGAGGAAGAAGAGGATGGTAGGACTCTATTCCGCTTTGGTCAGACCTTACCTGGAATATTGTGCCCAATTCTGGGCACCATAATTCAAAAAGGATATTAAGAAACTGGAGCGTGTCCAAAGGAAGGTGACCGAAATGGTGAAGGGTCTGGAAACTATGAATCCCTATGAGGAGAGTCTTAGGGAGCTGGGTATATTTGAAGAGATGGTCAAGAGGTGATATGATAGCCCTGTTTAAGTATTTGAAGGGAGGTCATGTTGAGGATGGAGCAAGCTTGTTTTCGGCTGCTCCAGAGAATAGGACATAGGGAAATGGGAGCCTTCATACTGCATCGTTCCTCACTTTTCAGTTTATCCCATCTTGTCCTGCATCCTTTTTTCCTCCAGGTTCATCCCGGAAGGTCTCCAATGTTCCTGCGGTCCAGACTGGTACACCGTCGGGACCAAGTACAAGAGCGAATATTACACCTGGTTCCTTTTCATTTTCTGCTTCATCGTCCCCCTGACTCTCATTGTCTTCTCCTATTCCCAGCTCCTGGGTGCGCTTCGGGCTGTAAGTATCAGTTACACAGGTACAAGCCAATGCAATGATTCATTTTATTTATTTTTCTTTAGTATAGTTTATATCCTGTCTTTCTTTCTCCCAGTACGGGACACCAGGTGGCATACACACTTTAAAAATATGCAATGCAATTAAAAGATATAGCCATGTTAGTCTGTAAAATAAGTATGTAAAGAGATAGTGTAGCACCTTTGAGACAAAGTGAAAGAAAGAAGTTGGCAGCAGGAGCTTTCCTAGATTTAAGGCTACTTCCTCAGATGCATTTGGTGCAACAAAAAGCCAGGAACAGGCCTGTATATGCCATCAGTGTGTCAGAATGTCAATTCAAATTCAAAATCTTTTGTGTATGGAAATGAAGT
>CM034708.1:216799997-216811527 GCA_020142125.1 Phrynosoma platyrhinos | reverse complement strand
TTTCCTGCTTAGAAAGTCGTCTAATACGAAGGAAAATACGGTAGTTCAGGGCCATTTTCAGGCAAAAAAAGTTATTCAAAATGAGCCTGGAAAAATCTTTTTTATAGGGAGAGGCAGGTTCTGGAGGATCTTTGGAGGCTACAAAAGTGGGGCAGGGGTGAAATGAGACTGTGGGCTCACTTTCCACATTCCTGCTACATAGGAAAGAGATTTGCTAGGATATGGAAGACAACTCCTTGTGCTGCTGCTTTTGATTTCTCTTGTCAGAAAAGCCATTGTATCTGTATCGATGGCTTAGGCAATGCACACAGTATAAAAAGTGCTGGATGACCAAGTCCCAGACCTGTGGCTTGAGCCCAATCCTCTGTCTCAAGCGGCTTTTGCTCTAGCCTCACCCTAGTTCCAGCCATCGTGTTTATGAAGCTCCATATGTGCCAACATCCTGTTTGGACCCTCAAGATGGTCTACTGACAAACTTATGCACAAAGGTTTCTAGCACCCCTAACCTTGTGCCCCACTTTCCATTTAAAAATGTTCCAGCATATGAAAAAGCTGTGGGACAAAGCCACTTTTGACCAGGTAAAGGTCGAACTGGGCATCCTCTGCCTCTTGTGCAAAGGAACTGCATCCAGACTTGGCACTCCGCTCAACATGGATTTAACAAAAACAAAGTAACTCCATTCTGGTTCTCAAGCCATGGAGAAAGGAGGTGGCATCTTTCCAAGTAGGCTGGGAAGCACGAGATGCAAAAGCCCTTCTGATCATTGCGGACAAGAGACCTGCAAAATGAGAACAGCAACACAAACACAAGGAGACAAACTGAAGGAACTGGCATACTGCTCACCTATGTATTCTTCCAAGTCAATGAAGCCATCTCCGTTCTTGTCAATGTCTTCCATGGTTTCCTATTTAGAAAAATCAGGATGAACATTACAGCTTATTCTTAAGCAGGATCATCCTTTGTTTTTTCTTAGCCATAGAATTACAACAAAAAAGTATGAGTTTATTTCCAGCAGGAACTAAAATATGACTTATGCAAAAATCACCAAAACTCCATTATCTAATAACTTAAAACAGGAAGAGGAAGGGATTGGAAACTTTCACCAAGCTAGAAAACTAACTGTGCCCTGTCACATTCCCAAGACTGGCCCAATGGGGTACCCACTAACAGTCCTAACCCTGTACCAAGATTAAATTCCATAATTACCAAAGCCCTTTCTTCTGGCCAGGACACATGTCAGAAAGAGCACAAAGGTCTTGCATTGCCAGGATGCTGTCTCCTGTTTTAAGTGTCACACAGCTGCTAGACAGGCCAAGGGCCATGGCACCCCACCCACCTGCACCACAATATCCTTCATATAGTCATATTCTTCAGGATGCAGGAAGGCTGTGAACTCATCCTTGGTAGCAATCAGGTCACCATCCTTATCGGCCATTTTGAACCTCCGCTCGTCTCTCATCATCATCTGTTTGTAATTAAAGCCGTCATCTGGGTCAGGGTCATCTGGATGGAGAAAGGTTGTGTCCATTCAAGGCCCAGCTGGTCACTTGCAAGGTAACAACTCTATCCTACCACTACTATCTCACATAGGGAGAGTTAGGTACCCAGGATTAGCAGGGGACAGAACACAGCAGTTAGGACTGAAATCATTTTGAGGTAACACAGCATGCAAATGATTCCTTTATCCTGAAAAAGAAGTGGCCAAGAGCAAAGTAATCATTTCTAAGGCCCAGGCTTCAATGTGCCTTGGCATATGAAGTGTACTCTTGCTCTCCAGAAAACACCACAAGTGCCCAGCCTTCCTTCCCAATCATGGAGCCACAAAGGTAGGCATGAATCACTGCAGCAGCTGAAGTTTAATCCTCACTTCCCAACACCAAGGGAAAGGAGAAGGCTGTAGGGGTTTGGGGCATTTTCAAGCCAATGCACAGAGCAGCCATAGATAATTTAGGGAAGTGTACTAAGAATTTAGGTGGCCACAACTGTTTGCTTGGCTATCAAGGAACATCAATCATGTGGGAATAGTTTAACCACAGCAAACGCTTTGTTCCAAACTGCTTTTTGATTTAAGGGGCTCCCAGAGAGAGGGATCCAAAAAAAAAAAATTTTTTTTTTTTGAGCTTCCAACTTTTTCTCCCTGATAAGAAAAAAGATAGGAAAAGTAATGGGATGGAAGATGCTGTCCTTTGCCTTCCACTCCCTTGGCCAATTCTATCTTTGAAATGAGTGAACTGCAAAATAATAGCCGCACCCGGAAACGACTTCAGATGTTTCCAAACATTCAGAGTCACAAAAATGAAAACTGAAGCAGAGGTTGTAAATGAGCTTATGTTGCAATGTAGTTGGGGTGGCTCTTTTACTAATTCAATTTCCACAAACCAAGAAGCAGAAGCTGAGCAGGTTTGCAAATGATTCAAGAATGGTTTGTGAATAACTTAAAGCTTCTCACCAATGGTCTTTAACTTTTATCTGGGCCTCTAGGTATTTTGGCCTTCAACTCCCAGAATCCACCAGTCAGCATAGCCAATGGTCAGGGATTCTGAAAGCTGAAATCCCAAACATCTAAAGGGTCAACAGTCAAGAATTACTTTTTTACACAATCGTGCAATTAATTCTGCTCTGCAGAGTTCTCCTTCTGGAGAATATTCAATGCCTATAGTATTAAACATGTTACCTTTTTGCCCCCCCCCCCCTTTTCCGAATACCAAAACTCTTATACAACACTGCTCTTTCCTCCTCATGGGACCACAGCATAGTCAAGTGGGGCAGACTGGGCCACACAGGACCCTACTGCCAGTGAACTTTATAAATGATGGAATGTGAACAAGCAGTTCATAAAGCAGGGCTGACCAACTGGTCAGGACAGCAGGACAGACTCAAATGGCCTTGTCACATTTTCATCAAGTTGCATGATAGGAAATGCAACTATGAATTCAAAACATTTTTTCCCTTTCACATTGGCATGTTGCCCAAAAACTGGAAAGGCAAAGAGCCACTGGGGGATCCTTCAGGTTTCTGGTCCAACCCACTTCAAAATTTCATTATTATATTATGCATGGTGTGTTGTACAGCCAAACAGCCTTAGCCTTTAAGTGATGCCAGATTACTAGATGGGAAAATGTAGGGATTTTTTTAGTACATCTCCCAGAATCCCTCAGCTAGGGACTGGCTGTGGAATTCTCGGAGTGGTAGTTCTCCAAAAGTAATCTTTCCAGTTCTGGGTTTAGCACAATGCCTAGGCATTCATTGGGCCTGAAGAACAGCAGTGTCAATGCTATCCCAGAAGAATGATGTTCCTTCCTGAGCACCACCAGCCCTGAGGAGAAGGAACAATAGCTCCTACACCTGACCCACCCCAAGTGGGTGTCCTCCAGGTGTGTTGGATTACAACTCCTGCAGTACCAAAGTCAAACTACAGTCCAACACACTCAGAGGACACAGAACAGCAGAAGAAGAAAGGTTTCAAAAATAAGAGGAAAAATAAGTTTAACATTAAATGGGATTGAACAGTATGACTGTTCAGAGGAATCTGTGAAAATCTGTTAAAGCATCAATAAAGCAGAGGTATGAAGTTGCATCTCTATTCAGAATTCAACTGTTTTATGGTTTCTTCACCATCATCAGTATAATTTTGTGAAATAGTTGATCTGATTAAGAGAAAGTTCTCCATCAAAAGGAGGAACAGCACAGAAATCTCTCAAGAGTGGAGAAGGCAGACCCCACCCCAGACCACAGCGCACTTCAGACGCCTGTGGAAGGGCACCCCCTTGTTTCTGCTTTATCGGTTAAGAGACCAGGAATTCTGTGGCTTTCGACAACTTGACCCCTTACCCAGGTAAGTGCCATAGGTCACGTTTCTGTACTCATCCCAGGAGATCAAGCCATCTTGATTCATGTCATACTCCTGCCACTGGTGTTCTACATTGTCATACACGTACTTCTTCTGTGCCTTCTTAATCCAGTCCTTCAGCTCCCCCTCGGTCACAAACCCATCCTTATCCGTGTCTATTTTATTTACAATCATTCTACAAGACAAAACAGCAAGTTTCAAGGCGCCAGTCAGGCAACGCTCTTATAGTAGAGACCTACCTAAGATGTAGCCATAGGTGGCATTTTTATACTCCTCCCAGGAAATGAGCCCGTCCTCATTGAGGTCGTGCCCCTTCCACTGGCGTTCTACATCCTCGTAAATCCAGCGCTTCTGGGCAAACTTAATCCAGTCTTTTAGCTCTTCAGGAGTTACAAACCCGTCCTTGTCTTCATCTATTTTACTTACAATTTTTCTGTAGGAAAGGCAGAAAAAGCCAGCAAGAGTTAAAAGAAACAAACCTGGCTCTACCAAGTAGGACCACGCACTGGGAGACAGGGACATGGGTGGAACACCTGTAGTGGAAGAAGGAAGGCCTAGAGCATCTCACCCAGCAGCCCACAAAAAAGGCTCACACCCTTTTCTGCATCAGATAGGAACAGGTTGAAGTTTTAGCTTTTAAAAGTCCCCATGAGCAATCAACTGGCAGAGGAGTAGCATGCTTCCCTATGAGTTCCTGAAGCAGTCAGCACTGGCATTGTCTGCCAGGGCTTGGCCTTGGCCCACAGACATTCAGTGGCTCATGCAAATCTGCTGTCTCTCCCTACTGCCTCTTATTCTACGCTATCAAGCAAAGATCCCCTTTGAATGCCCCAGAGGCACTGACCCAGATACTTCCTACATGCTGCAAGATGTAATCTACTGCTTGGCACATGTAATTAAAATCTAACAGCCTAATGAACAGCCCTGGTCTCTGGAGTTCTCAGGAAAGGAAAGCCACAGAGAGGCACAGGGCTCCTTCCTCGCGCCCCCCACCCCCGCCCATTCCCAGATGTGCCATTGATAGTTTTGCTGTGGGTGAGTGCCTCTGGGATTTTCAGTCACTACTACTTCGGACAATCAATCAAAAAGGATGGACCTGGTGAGGTGCAGTGGAAGAGAAAGAGGAAAAGGCCTGTTGCAACCAAGCAACCAAAAAGCATGACTGGGACAGGATGAGGATGAGGGTAATTTTATTGTTTTTGAGTGAAGAATTTTGCTGCTCTTATCAAGCTAGTTACCTGCTTTCTAGCAAGGAGACTTTGCACTGTGTTAGCACTTTTTATTATGTTTGAGTAAAGAGTTTAGCTGCTCTTCTCAAGCTAGCTGCCTGCCACTTTCTAGCAAGGAGACTCTGTACCAGTGTTAGCACTTTTACTGTTTCTGAGTAATGAGTTTAACTGCTCTTCTCAAGCTAGTTGCCTCCACTTTCTAACAGACTTTGTACTGCGTTAGCACTTTTCCTTTGAAGTGTGAGATTTTTTTTCTTGCCAAGTGAACCACAGAGAAACTCCTCACTGCCAGGCATTACAGCTATGCCCATCCTCTCTTCTCTGTCCTCTGCCTTCAACAACAAATGTTGTTAGAACTGACATTTAATCTACTGTCAGGAATGCATTAGCTTAATGCTTTCCTGCCAGAATTTGTTTTGAGTGATTCTGAGAGATGAGATTGATAATATATAGTTGTCTATAATGGTTAAAACTGTGAGCTTGTGCTGTAAGTGTTAATGAGTTTGAAAAGAGCTTAAAAAGGCTGGAAACTAAAAGACTCCTTTGGTATGCGTGTGGGATGTTTCCACCTTGGCTGAAGCTAGACACTTTCGTTTAAAAATATGGTTAAAAAGATAATGAGAATGGTTTTGAAACCACTTTATGTATAAATAGATTGATTGATGGTTTTAATAAGTGATGGTTTTAGATTTTTATATATTTGGTTGTTAAATATGTTAGACACTTACATATGATGATATTGATAAATACGTGATCCCAGTCCCGGGTGATATAGCACATAAACAGAGTGCAGATGTTACTTCAAGGTTGTTTTGTCTATTGTCAGTGGGAAGCTACAGATTCACACGCATCATGCCAATTGCCAGACTTTCCAGACAGTAGAGCATTACATCGTGTTAATGGCTGAAGCACGGGAATTTGTGACCAATCACTGAGTTAGACCGGCCTGTGGGGAGGGACATTGTTATGTTCTATAAAAGCATTTCAATATGTTTTAACTTCAGACTGGTCACAGAAGTCATGGACCTGTCTGCTATATTGCAATAAAAGCTGTTCTTTTGACTTTAAGTCTTGGATCTGTTTTTATGATCTGAAAGACTTGTGGGCATGCTGTACCTGACACCTACAAAGAAAGGTCCAACAAGATGGCAATTCGGGGTAAGATCCAGAAAGTACCCTACAATCTGCCTGACCTACTTGACAACCATTCCCTCAATAAGAGAACAAAACCCCAAGCCAGTTTGGATGGAAACTCTAGCCATGCAAGCAGTCTCATCAAGGGGTGGCCTACAATATACCTGCCAAAAAAGTAACACAGTTCTTTATGAATTCTGATTAAAAGACAGCTCTCAGGAAAAAAAATAATTCAGCCTGATGACACTGTTGGATAAACAAAGAGCACTTCTGTTTAAACCACCATGAAGAAAATTTGAATCCTGGCCATTTTGTCTAATACTGAAGTTAACAGTCAGTGTGTCAAGTTCTAAAAAGCTGGGTGTTATGGTGCTACTCACAAGACAAATCTACAAGACTTCTTCTTTCATGAAAAGCTCCCATGTGTGGGCCAGCAAAAGTGTAAGATCACACAGCCAATTATAACCACAGCTGTCAGCACTGTTACCTGACACTTTGCCACAGAGACAGAGAATGTGTCTATGTGTGCATTTGTGTGTGTTAAGAGAAAGAGAGCATTTCCCATTGCAGAGGGAGAGCCACTGGTCACTATCAAGGTCACAGCTTTGTTGCTAATCTGAACAGAAGGAGTTAAACAGAAAAGCTTAATTTATTAGCACTACCTATTTTTTTCAGTGTGAATACTAGGGCTTTATTTAGGTATCAGTTAAGAGCAGCTAACTGCCCACTTCTCAGTGTGAGCTTGAATTTTATTATGGTTAATCAGCAACTTAATGGACTGCTAACAGGATGCATCTTCACTGACACCGACTTGGTGTGAGTTACCTTTAATTCAGCAGGGCTTACTTCTGAGTAAATGTAGCTTCTACTGGGCTGAACGTCTGTGTAAAGGCAAGCTGGCTAGTGTAGCTGGCTTAAGCAACATAAGCAGCTCAGCTAGGAAATGCCCCACACTAAAATTTCCATTGTTAGAAAGTGTTCACTTTGCCAACCCATAAAGTGTGCCTGCACTCTGGGAAGGGCCCATGACAGGCTGAATAGGCCTCAAATCTACCACAAGCCTTCTAAAAAACAAGACGTACCCACCCATCAGAGCAGAAATGAAAGCAGATACCTGCCCCAAGATCTGTCATTCACACCAAGGTTCTCTTACCCCAGCCGCTCCTTGCTCTCCTCTGGCGTCAATTGATCAAATGTCTTGGCCTCCTCGGCCCCTAGAAAAGCATCGTGGTCATAGTCAAAGTTCTGTGCATCATCATGGACCTTGTCGCTGAGCTGTGGGTCATGGTGGACACGGTCCTTCTTCTCAGTGGGTTTGCTCAGGACACAGAGGGCCCACAGGAAGAGGTACACAGCAATTTGCCGAACAGCTACAACCATGATGAAGCCCTTGGAAAATAAAAAGGGGAGCAACTGTTAGCTTGTTCTGACTCCAGACAGAAAGGCTGAAACTCTCTGAAGATTCCCACGGGGACCAATAATCACACCTCATAGCCCTCTCTTCCTCAAGAGGCTCTGAAGTGGAAAGAAAAGTCATTAACACTGTAATTGCTGCATTTACTGTGACCCTGCAAGAAACCAGTAATCTTAATTAACAAGAAGTGATGGAGTCTGAAAACAGAATGTTAAATGTTCCAAGGTGACCCTTGGGGCTATTGTTTTCTGATGCTCCAGAAACTATCATAGAGGCACAGATATGATGGGTTAAGCTCTGTATATATTGACCAGGCCAGCTTCCTGCAGATAAAGTAGCCTACAGCTGTTAAGACAGACATACTCTCCCCATTTCCTGGGAATGAGAGATGTAAATTACCACTGAAAAAGTGTGGCCAAAGATTGGTTGGCTCCTTCCAGAATGAAATCCACTCCCCAAGCATCCTATTCCTCACTGGTCAAAGTTCTAGCACCTCCAAAAAGACCTTTAGCCATTCACTTCCTCACTGCCAACCACATAAAGGTCCACCTGACCCAAGATCCCAGAGGAAGATCATTCAGTAAAGGGGAACAGGAAGTCAAGATGCTAGTTAGCTAAAAAAGATGGCTGGAACAGAATGAAGGGGCAGAAATGACAGATGAAGATGGACAAAATCTAGAGAATGAGAAGCAGAGAGTTGATGAAAGGCCAGTGAGAGACAACTTCATTCCTTGATTGCAGCCATTTTTTTCTTCATCATTGTTGTATCCTTGGTTTTCTTCTCTCTTGCCAACAGACTGATCTGCCCACCTCCTTTTGCCAATTGGCATCTTGACATTCTGTTCTTTGTTTTAAGCTCAATGAAAATGCTTCCTTCATTCAGGCTGGCCTTTTGATCCTCTCAAAAGACATGCTGTCTTCCCAGCATTTTACTGATCACATCAGATTGCCTCAGAAAATATGGCTGTAGTCCACAAAAGCTTATGCCAAATATTATGTTTTAGGTGCTGCAAGACTCTCTATTTTCCAGACAACAGCCTAACACAGCTAATGCCAGCCTCCCAGTGGAAATTATTGCAAATAATAAATCTGTCCTGTAATTAGCACCATGTGTATTAATTCCTCTGTCAAGAGACAGATAATTTGCAGCAGAATTAACCTCCAAGGAGTGCTTGGAGTACAATGGATCTGGGAAGGCTTTGCAAAGGGTAGGAGTGGGGCTTACACAAAGGAATATATGTAAAGATTCCCATACCCCCACCTCAAAAAACAGGAAGGAATCTACTCCAGTGCTCCTGAAGTGATATAACCACTTGTCCATACTCTTCATCATACAAACAAAACAAAAAATCTCACTCCCTGTTCCTTTTGAGAGGTTATTAGTGATGGAATGGACTCAGCAGAGACATTTGATTCTTTCACTTCCCCATTCATTTCAATAGATGTAAACTGGATCTTTGATCACATTAAGTCTTTTTTTAATGAAAAAAGGGCCATGAAACATGACACATACCACATATTGGAAATTACATCAAAATATGATGTATCTGAACATGAAATATTCAGGTCTCCTTTAAAAAGGGGGTTTACAAATATTTCAAACAGCAACTGCCTTTGGAGAATTAATATCACAATCCTCCTTTGGTAGGAGGAAATTTGAATTACACACAGAGGAGCATCACTAATAAATAATGGATATTCTTGTTATAACACAGTAGCTAAGTACTGCATATTCAAAACAAATCACTAGTTAAGATTCCTCTAAAAAAGAGCAAAAGCTTTAGAGGGAACTATATTCCAAACTGATTTTCTGCCAGCAACAAACTGTCCAAAACACTGTGGCAACATATTTGTTCATCAATATGGAATTTTAACCATGTTAAGTGCTGGAAGAAGTAAAACAAAGGCTCACAACTGTTCTTAGAAGTGTCCACAGTCCAACCCAAGGTCCCTTTTAAGGCTGTTAAAGCAGTCAAAAGATGTTTAGATTTATAAGGAAAGTAAGCAGAACATGCATTTCAGTGTTTTCTACAGACTTTTCTAGTTTTTTCTACACTTCTCCCATTGCTTTCAAATTCCTGGGAAATATATATCGGTATCAAGCATACATCCCATGTGACTGTTATGTTCAGAGGTCCACAGGTAAACTTGCAGCAGTAACCATGCAAGTGTGAAACTAAGAACTAGGGAATGAAGGAACCAGAAATCTCAGCCCTTTGGATCCCCAGGGGTCAGTAGGAACATCAAATATTTATGAGTCTTTCTCTTTCAATCACTCTCTTTGAAAACTCTCTCAATCTGTCAGCTTTCATTCACGGCAAAGTGGCACAAAACAGGGCCCAATCAATGCAATACTACAGTACACTACTCCTGGGAGAACAACATTTATTGGAAAAAGGAAGGTTTACATTTAGTTTTCTGGCCCATACAAGCCAAAGAATGTATAAGAATCCTGCAAAAAAAGCTCCTGACCAGAGAAACTTACACTTGCAGAGCACAGAATCCCCTTTCACGAACCTGAGATATTTGCAGTCTTTTTCAAAAGTTCAAGCTCTGCCTTAAAAATAACTCTGCGGCATCTGTGCGCAAGCTCTACCGATTCACATAGAACATGGAAAGCTATAATCAACAGCGGGAAATCAATGTCATCATGTCTCACTGGGATCTGTCAAGACAGCAGAACAAGGTTGGCCAACCTTCCCTGGAAAACCTCCAAAAGTATGAGGTGTTCCCAGCTGGCTACTGCAACACCGAACTATAAAACCAGACCAGAGTGTTGCTGTTAACACTTTCCAGTAAATTCCTCAAGCACACATTCTGGTTACTGATATACCTCCAGTGTTAGAAAAGCTAACACTTGACATTCTTGGCTGGCTCTAAAAAATTACCTAGAATCATAGAGTTGGAAGAAACCACATGGGCCATGAAGTCCAATCCCATTCTGCCATGCAGGAATACATGAGCAAAACACCCCGACAGATGGCCATCCAAAGAAGGAGACGCCACCACTCTCCCAGGCAACTTATTCCACTGTCGAACAGTGTCAGGAGGTTACTGTCCTGGCCCATACAAGCCAAAGAATGTACAAGAATCCTGCAAAAAATGTTGAGGTGGAATCTCTTTTCCTGTAGCTTGCATCCATTGCTCTGGGTCCTATTCTCTGGAGCAGCAGAAAACAAGCTTACTCCATCTTCAATGTGACATCCCTTCAAATATTTAAACGGGGCTATCATGTCACCTCTTAACCTTCTCTTCTTCAGGCTAAACATACCCAGCTCAATAAGTCACACCTCAAAGGGCATGGTTTCCAGACCTTTCACCATTTTGGTTGCCTTCCTCTGGATGCCCTCCAGCTTGTCAACATCCTTTTTGAATTGTCGTACCCAGAACTAAACACAAGATTATTCTAGGTGAGGCCTGACCAAAGCAGAATAGAGTGGCATTATTACTTCCCTTAATCTAGACCAGTGGTTCCCAACCTGTGCTCCATGGAGCCCTTAGGGCTCCCAAAGTCAAGAAGGTTGGGAACCTCTGACCTAGACACTATACTTCTATTGATACAACCTAGTATCGCACTGGCCTTTTTAGCTGCTGCATCACTGTTTATTCATGTTCAACTTGTGGTCTACTAGGACTCCTGTATCACTTTCACCCATTGTCTTGTTAAGGCAGGTGTCCCACATCCTATATATATGCATTTCATTTTTCTGCTCTAAGTGCAGTACCTTACATTGCTCCATGCTGAAATTCATTTTGTTAGTTTTGGCCCAGCTTTCTAATCTATTCATGTCATCCTCTGGAGCATTTGCTACTCCCTAATTTGGTGTCATCTGCAAATTTGATAAGCATGACCTCTACTGTGAAGTCGTAGGCTTTCATGGCTGGCATCCATAGTTTTTTGT
>CM034708.1:216787359-216799897 GCA_020142125.1 Phrynosoma platyrhinos | reverse complement strand
CATAGTGAATTGGATGTTAGGGTGGATGTTGTTCAGGTGATTCAGGAAGGTAGATTATTTCTGGCAGTCTGTTCAGGTCCTAAGGGTCTGAGTCAGTACAGGCAGCTGTGTTTCCAAATGCAGTAATTTAACTTTCCATTTAAATATTGCACTTTAAATCCTCAATTCACCCTTTGCCATGTGCGCACACACACATAAAAACCAGAGTTGCTGAAAACAATTCCCTTTCCCTTATCAAGAACCCGGTATATTATAATTCTCCTCATTATAACAGGCATAAATGCATTTAATCTGATAGCAGATATTCTGATTTATTTGTGAAGAGTTTTGCCTGTCTGTTCTAAAATAATCTGCTGATAACGAGTGTAAGAACAATGTTATTAAAAATCCAGTTTAAAAGGTTAAGAGTTCAAAACAGGATATATATCTATATCTATATCTACATATATAACTATATACACACACACACACACATATATATATGCATGCATACATATAGATATACACACACTTGTGGTAAGAGCTCCATATCGGCAGTGATTTGTGAGTAAGAAGCAGGGCTCTAATATCTGTTTTATAACAAGGACAAGAAAGTAAAATACAAGAAATGCATGTTTTAATAATAGACAGAGGCTGCATAAATCAACTTTTCCTGGTACCATATTTGGGCTATGCCTTCTGAAAAGCACAGCATATATGCAGGATGTCCTTGATTTCATTATGCTGGAGGATATCCAGCAGAAGTTAACTGATTTTTGTAACTCCCCATTTTCATGGCCTACTCACATCAGAAAGGAAGAATGAATGGAAATATTCCAAATACTTTGACTTATCAACCCTACCCTACTCCTTCGATAAAGCCAGGCTAAAGGCTGCATCCACACTGCAAAAATAATCAATTTTGACACCACTTTAACTGCCGTGGCTCAAGGCTAGGGAATTCTAGGATTTGTAGTTTTGTGAAACATTTAGTCTTCTGTGTCAAAGAGCTCTGGTGTTACAGCAAACTACAATTCTCAGAATCCCATATCAATGAGCCATGGCAGTTAACAGGGTGTCAAACTGGATTATTTTTGCAGTGTGGATGCAGCCTAAATGTCTTGAGGTATTTCCTCCTTATACTTCAACAATCAAGCAAACATTTAAGAACATTTTCAAAAAGTCAGACTAAACTATATTCACTTTCATTTACCACAGTTTTTTTGAAACTACAGAAAGAGAAAAAGGAGTCTTGAAGACTAACCAGTTTAGTTCAGCAAACACTCTTGTGGAGGACAGCCCATTTCTTAAAAGGTTTTGGCCACCATTGTTAATCCACAGCTGTTCAGTATTTAAGGCCCTTCTGACTTCACTGTGGCCCAAATATGCTACAGAGATACCCAAAAATCTGGTAAAGTCTCTGCAATAAATAAGCAGGCCATGGTCCAAAACACACTGCAGAAATAACCCAGTCTGAGACTTCTTTAACTGCCCTGGCTCAGTGCTAGGGAATCCTGGGATTTGTAGTTTATTGTGGCCCCAGAGCTCTCTGACAGAGAAGGCTAAATGTTGCACAAAGCAACAATTCCCAGAATTCCCTAGCTAGCCTTGAGACAGGGCAGTTAAAGCAGTCTCAGACTGGATTATTTCTGCAGTGTGTTTTGGACTAACATTTTACAGTCCAATAAATTACATCGTAGATTGCTGGCTCCCATTATTATTTTATCATTACCACTATAAATGGAGAAACAGTGATCATCGTTGTCATTATCACTGATGAACCTGATGATAATTATTACAGCATCATTATCATTAAGGTCATCAATGATAATCACTGTTTCTCCATTTATACTCTTTTTGTGTACTGTTCCAAGAAATAAAATGACAATGAGCATTACTTATGATTATTAACCCAACAACGTATATTGATATTTTCCATGTTTTTTTCCTCTTTTTGGTATATTTTTCTTTCATTAAGAGCCCTCCTTTCCTCCTCCTACAAAAAAAGGCATCCAATAAATGGAACTAAAACAACTGAGAATACTAAAAAAAATCACTCTTGGGACACCGCATAAAAGAAAGTTTCTAATGGCCATGGCTGGCAGGGGACAATGGGACTTGTAGTGAACAGTGGGGGATGAAGGTACTCTTTAGTGGCTAACAGGGGATTATTGGGCTTTGCAGTGGCTGACAGGGAAGGTGGGACTTTGTAGCTGGTGAAGAACGATGGGACTCTAGTGGCTGGTGGGGGAAGATGGGACTTTGTAGTGGCTAGCAGGGGGTTATGGGACTCTGTAGCAGATAGTGGGGAACAATGGGACTCTGTAATGGCTGGTGGGGGATGACGGGGCTTTGTCATGGCTTGTGAAGGATGGGACTTTGTAGCTGGTGTGGATTATGGGCCTGTGTAGTAGCTGACAGCAAACTTTATAATTGTTGGGGGATGGTGGGACTAAACAGCAGCTGGGGGCAGGATGATGGGACTCTAGTGGCTGGCGGGGGGAAGATGGAACTTTGTAGTGGCTAGCAGGGGGTTATGGGACTCTGTAGCAGGTAGTGGGGGGAAATGGGACTCTTTAATGGCTGGTGGGGGATGATGGGGCTTTGCAGTGGCTGGCAATGGGATGATGGCACCCTGTCGTGGCTGGTGGAGGACAGGACTTTGTAGCTAGTGTGGATTATGGGCCCTTGTAGTGGCTGCCAGTGGACTTTATAACTGGTGGGGGATGATGGGACTTTGTAGCTGGTGGGGGACAATGGGACTGTACAGTGGCTGGTGGAAAGATGAGACTGTAGTGGTTGGTGGAGGGATGATGGGACCTTGTAATGGGGATAATGGACCACTGTACTGTCTGGTGGGGGATGATGAGGCTGTATAGCCAAAGGTAAGGGATGATGGGACTTTGCAGTGGCAAGGACGATGAGATTCTAGTGCCAGGCAGGGGACGATAGGGCCTTGTAGAGGCTGGCGCAGGACGATGGGACTCTAGTGTCTGGTATGGATGATGGGACCCTGTAGTGGCTGGGAGGGGACGATGAAACTTCGTAGTGGCTGGTGAAGGACAATGGGACTTCGGTAGTGGCTGGTGGGGAGTGATGGAACTGACAGTCCACACATCACATAATGTGGGCGGGAGGGAGGAGGAGGAGTGGGACGATGGGACTTGTAGTCCACCCACCACATAATGCGAGCGGGAGGAAAGAAGAGGGGAGGATGCTCCTTCGGCCCTCACGACTGCTGAGAGGAGCCACTAACGGCCCGCAACCCTCGGCCCCGGAGCCTCCCTGACTGGAAACCCTGCCTCTGAGGCAGAAGAGGAGGACGAGGACCCCACAACACCAACACCCTCTCGGCCTCCCCTCGGCGTCCTCCTCACGTACCTACCGTCCGTCCAACGCGGCGGCCCTCTGCCGGGGTTAGGGCGGGGAGGGAGGGAAAGAGGCGCCGAGGAGCGACGGCGCAGGCGCACAACCCAGAACCCCTTGCGCGCGCGACGAGGCCGCGGCACTCCATTGGCCGGACCTTTAATGCCACTCGGGCGGGACCGGGGCGGGGATTGGCTAGAGGGAGGAGTCACGGAGGCGGGGCCTTTTCCTCGCTGAGATGGTGAGGTGGCGCGTGGGCGGGGCAGGGTATAAAAGGCCGGGAGCGGCCGCTTCCGAACAGTTGCGGGGGGGAGGCCGGTGAGTTTGTGCTGTCAGTGATAGCCAATCCTCTCTGAGGTAAACTTCCCAATTTGGTTTCTCAGAGTTAGATCCGTTCAGATGGCTACTCCTGGAACCAGATTTTTGGGAATGTGAATATGTTATTTCGGACGGCCAGGTTAAAGTGCATCCATACTACATAAATAATAGAGTTTCACACCCCTTTAACTGTCATGGCTTCTTCCATCCTCAATATGGCACCCCTTCAAATGCTTAAACAGGGCTATTATATCCCCTCTTAACTGTCTCTTCTTCAGGCTAAACCCTGGAGAAGATTGCCCAGCAAAGGGGTGGGATACAAATGATTGATGATGATAAAATTGATAATAATTGATAATGATTTATTATTATTATTATTATTATTATTATTAAACATACCCAGCTCCCTAAGTCTCTCCTCATAGAGATTGATGGTTTCCAGACCCTTCACCATTTTAGTCACTCTTCTCTGAACACAGTTCCAGTTTTTCAACATCCTTTTTCTGTCCTGGGCCCAGAGCTATGTAACATCTTTATCAATGACTTTAATGAAAGTGCCCAGAACTGGATTCAATATTATTCCATTTGAGGCCTGCCCAAAACAGAATAGAGTGGCACTATTACTTCCCTTGATCTAGACGCTTCTAATCACCTTGGCCTTTTCAGCTGCTGCATCACACTATTGACTCATGTTCAACTTGTGATCTATTAGGATCTCTTTTGCATGGAGTCCTGTTAAGCCCGGTGTCCCCCATCCTATATCTATAATAATAATAATAATAATAATAATAATAATAAATCTGATGTTTAATTGTATTTTAAGGGGGGTGGGGCTACTGGGGGATCAGACTATTTGTTTTATCTTGTAAGCCACCCCAGTTATATTTTAGAGAGACGGGGTATAATTACTATTATTATTATTATTAATTTCATTTTTTCTGCCTAAATTCAGTACCTTGCATTTGTCCCTGTTGGAAGTTCATTTTGTTAGTTTTGGCCCAGCTTTCTAATTTATTAAGGTCATTTTGAATCTTGATCCTTTCCTCTGGGGTATTAGCTACACTACAAAAATGGTAATAGCCCCGTGTGATGATCTCCTTGGTGCCATCTGCAAATTTGAGAACCATGCCCCCTATTCCTTCATCCAAATCGTTGATAAAGATGTTGAATGGGCCCAGGACAGAACCCCACTGGACACCCCACTGGTCACTTCTCTCCAGGATGAAGCAGAGGAGCCATTGCTAAGCATCCTTTGGGTTCGACCGGTCAACCAGTTACAAATCCATCTAACAGTCATACTGTCTAGGCCACCTTTTACTTAGCTTGTTTGCAAGACTGGAACATAGGTGCTTTTCAAACAAAAATCAACCAAACAGTGATCCCTTTATTGGCCAACCAAAATGCACAATAGACATGTTGCAAGCTTTCAAAGCTCCACTGGCTTCTTCTTCATCAGGCAAGATGTTACAAACCAAACACGAGAAAAACAATTGGAGATGTTAGTCAGATGCCTGCATTTGGATGTTTCTGTCCTTATTAAAATGGTAAGTGGAGGCTACCTTTTGCAGGCTGGCCCCTCTTCCTTCTGGCCAAGTGGCTATTGGGAGATTTGCAAAGCCTAGGAAATTTAAAGTCCAAATGTATCTGAGGAAGTAGACTGAATGGTGTCAATGAGTATGAACAGCCATTTTAAAATGTTGTAATAAAAAAAAATATGATCAAGGTTTAGCATGAATGGCAGCAAAGGTAGAAATACAGACGCATGGGTCCATTTGAAGCCTTTATTTTGCATGGATGGTTTACCCAATTCGAGTTATACTTTGCACCCAGTCTCTCAAAAAAATCCACATCTTTTTTTCAGGGATTTTCCCCTCCCACCTTGTTTCTCTTGGGCACTATTTGGTGGAAGTCTTTCCAAATAATAAAGTATGTATAAATTAACAGAATAAACCCAAAAGGAAGCCTTCACGGCACCTCGGAAACTGCAACTGAATGCAGACCTCCTTGTTTACACAATGCAGGCTAACCTAGCTGAACTCCTCATTATTCCTTACCAAATCTCCTGGGAAAAGCAAGAACCCTGGAGTTTAGCAATGACCAAATGCTATTGAAGAGAACTTCTTCTCTTGGAAAAATTTCCCTAAGACCATGATACCCAAATAGAAGACATACAAGCATCTTTGGAGTTAGCACGTGCAAAGCCATTAGTGTCTCCTTCACTGTCCCCCAAGAGGTATGTGTCAGCCTTCCCCAAGGACTACAAATCCCAGGAGACAGCTCATGCAGATCTCTGGGTTCTTTATAGAAGGACCACCTCACTGAGGCGCAAAGCCCCTTTGAACCCAGAAATGGAATGAGAGCCAGTGTCGATGTTCAGCATGAGCGAAACTCATTCCCATTGCCCAGTCTTGTCTTCAAAAGCAGCACAACATATTTTCTAGTAATCCAAGTAGTTGGTTACACAATGGTAGAGAAGAAGCCTACCTCTCTGGGTAGGACCACGGCTGGCACATCAAGACAGAGACCACTGGCACCTCCTGTTCATTGCTGTTATATGCTTATAAGTCAACTCTGACTTAAGGCAACTCTCTTCTAGGGTTTGCTTGGCAAGATTTCTTCAGAGGATAAACTGACCTTCCTCTAAGGCTGAGAATTTGAGACTTGTCCAAGACCCCTAAGTGGGTTTCCACTGTTGGCCAGAGATTCAAAACTTGGCCTCCCAAAGTCTTAGTATATTAGTATAATGCTCACCCCTCTAGACCATGCTGGCTCCCCCCCCCCAAGGTGTTTAGCAACAATAACTATCTGTTTTCAAAACTGGATGTGGACCTCCCAACACCTTGTTTAGTTTTGTTCTTTGTCTGTGAGGCCCTTGTCTCCCAGAGTCCTAGTCCACCCCACAAACCACTACACTACGCTGGCTGCGGAGAACCTCTACTAGGGTTTTCTTTATTAGATTTTCTCAGAGGAGGTTTGTAATCCTGTAATACTGAGAAAGCGTCTTGCCAAAGGTCACCTAGTAAGTTTCCATGGCTGACAAGGGATTTGAACTTTGGTGTCCCATAGTTTGAGTCAGCACACTAGCATCTCCCATGGCAAAGCTAAATCTAGGAGTACACAGCCCCAAACTGCAAGCCTGTCCCTTTCCAACAAACGCAACCCTCCCAAGGACAAACTGAATGCCACCATGTAAGACCACCATCTTCTGTTCTCAGCTGAACTGGTTACTGGTGAACTGATGCTTAAACCATACTGTTGGGCATTTTACAGTCTGCGATGGTCATCCCTTTCTGCTAGACATGGTCAGTCATTGCACTCTTGGGGTGGTAGTTGATTTCTACCAGCCGGAAAGCACGCAAAACCACTGCTGTTTGTGAACAGATGCCCTTCAGTACGTCAATGATGGGATAGCTTAAGTTCCGGATGGTGCAGAGGACATTCAGCAGGAAGACCATCAAGGGCTGAAGAATGCTGTTGAAGAGAGCTGCCAAGAGGGGTTCCAGCATCTGGTCACCTACAGCAGTTAAGAGACCCACCAGCAGCACCTGGAAGGGAGAGAAGGGCACAATAGGGAGCAGATCATCTCACTCAAAGGGATTGTCTGTGCAGCTACGGGGGGGGGGGGGGTGGCTTGTGTGCCTTCAAGTCATTTCAGACTTAGGGCGACCCTAAGGCAAAGCTATCATGCCATTTTCTTGGCAAGTTTTGTTCATAGAAGGTTTGCCATTGCATTCCCCCTGAAGCTGAGAGCATGTGACTTGCTCAAAGTCACCCAGTAGGTGTCATGGCCATGCCAAAATTTGAACCCTAGTCTCCAGAATCGTAGTCCAATGCTCAGACTACTATGCCACACTGGCTCTCAAGGGATACCTGACAATTACAGAATTCAAAGACACAGTTGTGTCAATCTGGAAAATCATATGCAAAGGGATCTTGCAGCACCTTTGAGACTAACTGAAAGAAGGTGTAACATAAGCTTTCATAGGCTTGGTCTAACGCATCTGATGCATGGGATGAATGGCCCAGAAAACAGATCTTTAATATCTATGAATTATTTTTATTTCATCATTATTATTATTATTATTTTATATGCCGCCTTTCTCCCAATAATGGGACTGAAGGTGGCTAACAACGTTTTAAAACAATACGGATTAAAAATACTACAAAAGTTCAATGAAAGTATAAAATATACAATTAAACAATCCCATATTAAAACAATTACATTATGAAAATGCATTAAAAACAATAAAAATAAAAACCAGTATACAGACTCTTACAAAACTTTCTAATCTGGCTGAATGTGTGAATAGCAATAGAAATGCAAAACTTGTGGGTATGATGATGAAGTGTAGTGGCCTTACTATCAGGGTTAAAAAGAACCAATCTGCTCCTTCTAAGTAGCTGCAATCATAACTTGGACCCTTTTGTCACAGCAAACTGTGTTGTTTTTTTCTGAATAAAGAGCTTCTACAGAGCCACACTAGAGTCCTCTCACCTGGAATATGGATCTGCCGAGAAAATTGACCAATTCGAGCAAGAAAAGGATGGGTACGTTGGCAAGGATCTTCAGGAATCCAAAGAACTCTTTCAAGCCTTGATGGATTACTTTCTCAGAACTGTCCAAACCAAGAAGGAAATGGGTTTAGCAGATGGCAACAAGGATATTTTGACTTTGCTGGTTTTCCTATCTACTCGATCTACAGGTTCACCATGCTGATAATGCAATACAGCATAATACAATATAGTTTAGGCTTGCTAATTCACACACACCATGGCATGATGTGGTTATTTAGACAGAACTGAGCCTCTTGGCAAACCAACAAGCTTGTTTTCTGCTGCTCCAGAGACTAGAATACGGAGCAATGCATTCAAGCTACGAGAAAAGAGATTCCAGCTAAACATTAGGAAAAGCTCCTTGATGGTAAGAGCTGTTTAACAGTGGAAGACGCTGCCTCAGAGTGGTGGAGTATCCTTCTTTGAAGGTTTTTAAACAGGCTAGATGGCTATCTGTCAAGTGCTTTGGTTGTGTATTCCTGCATGGCAGAATGGGTTGGACTGGATGGCCCTTGGGGTCTCTTCCAACTCTAGGATTCTATGAGAAGGATCAGTGCCAAGGGGTTTTTGCTCTGAAAAGAACTCCTAGAGACCAGATGGAGCAAATCATACAGCTAGAAGGGGCTGCAAGGGCCACCTAGTCCACCCCCAATCTGCAATGCAGGAATGTACAAATAAAGCATTCTTGAAAGATGGCCATCCAGCCACTGTTTAAAGACCTCCAAAGAAGGAGACGCCATCACCCTACAAGTTAGTCTATTCTACAGTTAAATAGTTTATTATTCTCAACCATTCTCTTACAGCAAAGGCGTTCTTCCTAATGTTTAGATGGAATCTCTTTTCTTGTAATTTGTATGAATTGATTCATGTTTGGGATGCCAGAGCAGCAGAAGACAGACCTGCTCCATCTTTTAGAGAACATCCCTTCAGATTTTTAAAAACAGCCACTGTATCACCTCTTTTGTCCAAGGCCAACATACCAAGTGCCCTAAGCTATTCTTAATAGGGCTTCATTTCTAGACCTTTGGCTATCTGCAGAAATAATGCAGTTTGACACTGCTTTAACTGCCATGACTCAATGCTATGGAATTCTGGGATTTGTAGCCTTGCGAGATGTTTAGCCTTCCCTGTCAGAGAGCTCTGATACCACAAACTACAAATCCCAGGATTCCATATCATCGAGCCACGGCATTAAAGCATTAAATCAGTGTCAAATTGCATGATTACCGCAGTGCAGATGCAGTCTCCTCTGGACTTGTTCCAAATTGCTAATGTCCTTAGATTCATGGAATCACACAAAAGTCCATCTAGTTCAACCCTTTTAGGAAAGCACAACCAATCCACTCCCAAAAGATCGCTATCCAACCTCTGCTTTAAGACCTCACATGAAAGAAAGTTCCACTGATGAATGGGTCTTACAGTCAAGACGTTCTTGCTAATGTTGAACCCCTTTTCTTATAATTTTAATCCATGGGTTCTTGCCCAATGTGTTGGGAGCTTGCAGTACAGGGTGACCCCCATATCCAGGGTAGGCAACCTTTCCCGTTTAAGGGCCGAGGGACTTCAGCTCCCAGAAGCCTCAGCCATGTTGGCCAATAGTCCCATGTTGGCCAATAGCTCCTGGGATTCTGGGAGCTGAAGTCCCTCGGCCCTTAAAGGGGAAAGGTTGCCTACCCCTGCGGCGTTTGTCTCTATTTTTTTCAACTGCAGATAACTGAAAAAAATACATATTGGTTCCACGGATATGAGGGTTGACCTGTATTTGTTACTGTAGTTCTCTCACCCACCTGCCCCAAATATCCTAATGATTTTTTTTATTATTCTCGATCATTCTCTGGCAATTTCCAATCCATTACAACATTTTACTCCCAATCTTGGAATAGATTTTTTCTTAATTCCAAGAGGAACAAAAAAGTTTCTCTCTCTTCTCCTCCATTCTCTGTCTTCTTCTTCAAAAAATAAAAAATAAAATAGAGTCATAGTGCTATAATGCATTTGCAAAATGGCACTTTCACACTCTAAGACTATATGGGGAAAAATTAAATTCAGGAAAGAAAATTTGTCCTTCACAACATAGGACCACCTCAACAAAACATGCCGCATTTTATTTTAAAAAATCAAATCTGTGGAATAGCTGTGGTGCAGATTAGCAAAATCAGTACAAACAGTCCTCCAAAAGAATGGAAAGAGGAGAGGAGACAAGAACTGGGAAAACTCAAGGAGAAAGTGGAAGGGGAATTTTAACTTCTTAAAGTTGATTAATTGTTTTAAAGTTTTGTATCTATATTTTATTGCTTTGTATTGTTTTTAGTTTGTACTGTTTCTAAATTCTGTTAGCCGCCTTCAATCCCTATACCAAGAGGAAGGCAGGGCATAAATAAAATAATGACAACAACAACAACTCACCCTTCTGTAGTGAGAACTCACCCTGCAAAAACCCACAAAAAGACACATATACCCCATCTCCACGAACAGGGAATCTCCTTTCCCCAGAGTTACAGATATGTTACCTTTGGGCCAGGTCCATCATGTAGATCGCATCACAATCCGTTCTTGAATGAAAAGAGGACTGATCTTCCTGGTCCGAACATCCAGCTGAAACCACAGAAAAAAGTAATAATGTATTGGTGCACCTTTACCGATTCTACCTGGGAAAGAGGATGCTGAGAAGGGTCCCAAATCCAAAAATACCAGACAAATAGTTCCAGCAGAAAACGGCAATGAAAACAGCGCAGAGGTTGCCCTCTTGTGGCTCAGTGTATCTTATGGCAAGGATCCCAACCTCAAACTATCAGCAAAAACTGCTGCTGAGAAACAGCTGTCAGCCTCCCGTTTAAGTATCTTGAAGCGCCATGATTCATATTTCTCTGGATGAAAACACTAATTCACCTTCAGCAACACTGAATTCTTTATTGTTCAACATGCAACCCATCCAACATTATCCTCTTTCCCCTGAACATATTTTCCCCCATACTTTTAAAAGTATGGTGGTGCAATGGTTTGGATGTTGAACTACCACTCTGGAGACCAAGGTTCGATTCCCCACTTGGCCATAAAAACCAAGACTGGCCTTGGGCAAGTCCCACTCTCTCAGCATCAGGGGAAGGCAGTGGCAAGCCCCCTCTGAACAAACCTTGCCAAGAAAACTTAATAGGGATGCCTTAGGTTCAAAAATGACTTGAAAGCACACAGTGGCAACAACAAGAAAGATATAAATATTTAAATAAATATTTAGCTGCAGAGAAAAAAAAAACTGGTTTAGGACTCATTTGCTGTTGTTTTTGTTGTATGCCTTCATGTCCTGTCTGACTTACAGCCACACTAAAGTGGCCCTATTACAGGGTTTTCTTGGCCAAATTTCTTCAAAGGAGGTTTTCCATGGCCTTCCTCTAAAGCTGAGAGAGTGTGGCTTGCCCAGACTGAGCCTGTAGGTCTCCTTGGCTGAGCAGGGATTTGAACCTTGGTCTTACAAAGTCCTAGTCCAACAGTGAAAGCGCTACACAATGCTGACATTACTTAAGACTCAAAGTTATCTTTAAAAAAGAAAAAAAAAATAGAACACAGAAGTAGCTAAAACACTTCCAAAATCTAGTGGTGTATTATGGGCTCTGTAGTGAAAACTATCATCAAGGAAAAAGTACAAAATGGCCGCACAGTAGTCAAGAGTGGAAGATTTTCTGCTCGATTAGCCGGTTCCACTATAGCATTTTATATGCTCACTTTAGGAATTTTTAGTACAGGCTGGGTCTCCCTTATCTGAAATGCTTGGGACCCAAAAATGTTTTGGATTTTGAATTTATTTTTAATTTGTTTCCATTTGGAATACCTGTGTTTGCCTATACACACAAAATTATTATTATTATTATTATTATTAAACTTTATTTCTAGAGCGCTGTAATTATACACAGCGCTGTACAAAGTAAAAAAGTTACAAATATAAAAAAGCCTGCCCACGGCATACACTCTAAGAAATAAAATAAAATAAATAAACAAATTACCATATAGAGGAAAGAAAATTAAAAGATCAATTATCAAGCAAATCACAACACAATTAACATTATCAGAACAATTACCAGATTATCAAACAGCCAGATAACAATCACAAAATCCCTGAGAACGCTTCCCTAAACAATATGGTTTTCAATTCAGTCTTAAAACTGGTTAGGGAGGTGATGCGCCGTACATGCAGAGGAAGACGGTTCCAAGAATGAGGGGCAGCAAGAGAGAATGGACGGATCCGAGACGGGGCAGAGGAAATCCTGGGTTGAGCCAGGAGACTTTGGGCCTCGGCAGACGACTAATTGGGTCGTCTTCCGGGCCC
>CM034708.1:216694171-216704186 GCA_020142125.1 Phrynosoma platyrhinos | reverse complement strand
CCCCCCCCCCTCCCCTGCAGGGCAGACTATTGGTTTAGATTGATAGGTAAGATATTTGTTTTTTTAATCCCCACGGATCCTTAAGTAATTCTTTTATTTTCATTTCACAGAAAGTTTTCTAACCTTGTTGCTTGGTTTGGTATCTTTTTTCATTCCACCGTATTTTGCTGCCAGGCAAATTAATTCTTTTTATTCCTTCTATGGTTTCATATTTTTGTTGTTTTTTAAAAAACATTTTCTTAACTTTTTTTTCCTCCTTTTTATGTGTTTTTTTTCTTCTTTTTTTTTTTAAAGCAAGTCCACCTGGAAAAGCAGCTCTCCCACCCACCCCCCACGATGCCGTAGGTCAGTTGCAGCCATCCATAGTCGCGGATAAAGTTGCGCCCCCCCCGGTTTATTTTATTTTTTTAATTTTATTTTTGCTTTTCTCCTTCTCTCTCTCTTTCTCTCTCTTTTTCTCTCACTCACAAGCTGGATCTTCACCGACTCACTCTTGCAGCGAAGTCTCTCTTCTGGATTGGCGGGACTCCCCGGAGCAAATCGTAGCCCTGGGCCGCAAGGTTAAGTCTGCTGGTTGTGGGACGCTGTCTTGGTTGTTTTATTTCCTCTTCTGAAAATAAGACATTCCTGGAAGAGGAAGAAAGGGGAGGAGAAGAGGCATGGGATGGTGTAAGATCAACACCTTCTCTGCAAACACAAGGACCAGTTTGTATAAATACAGGAAGAGCTTGTGTATCTAATTCTGTATATAACAGAATTACCCAACCCTGTGGATACCAATATCTGTGGCTGCTCAAGTCTCATTAAATACAATGATATATTAAAATGATGTCCCTTATGTAAAATGGCAAAATCAAGGTTTGCTTTTTGGAATTTATATATTTTATAATACAGAATCTGTGGATATGGAGGGGCGACTGTACCAACTGGAGCCTGTGATTCCAATCCTATCCAAGAATCTAGGAATCGGTGAGATAACAAGTCAAGACTATTCCTAAGCAGTGCCACTTTTTCTTCTTGGGGCAATATGTTTTAAGTATTGGACTAGGACACTGGGATACCAGAGTTCAAATTTCTGCTCGGCCATGAAACCCACTGGGTGACCTTGGGCAAGTCACATTCTCTCAGACACAGAAGAAGAGAAGGGCAAGCCCTGTGAACAAATCTTGCCAATAAAACACCATGATAAGTTTCCCTTAGGGTAGACCTGAAGGCACACAAGAATTATGTTTGTATTTATGGCAATTTCATTCCGATATTTTGTCAGTTGGGTTTGGAAATGGCTCCCAGAATATAGTATCATTATCACACACATACCTTTTTCTGCAGTCTGGGATTCAAGGTGACATATGAAAGTTAAAACAAATGCAGCTAAACAAGGCTGATGGGAACCACAGTCCAACAACATCTAGAGGACCACATGCTTCCCTTCCTTGTTTTGGGAAAACACTCTGTTTGGCCTTTTCCCAGTGAACAAAGGAAGTTACTTTGTCCCAATGGTTGGCTGAAAATTCCCTGTGGACCAGAGGTCACAGATGGACCACAGGTCTCCTGTCCACTGCATTGGGCATCAACTGTTGGGTCAGGAGAACCCCCAAGTGGGTGTAGTCTGAGGCTAATGTAAGGGAGGGAAAGAGTGCTAGGAGGAGAAAGGTTGGCATATGCAGAGTGGGAAAAGTAAAAAAAAAAAAAGAGACCAGATTTCATGCTGAAGGCTAGAAATGGTTTCAGGGTCTGTGTGAACCAGCGAGCAATTGCAGGGACTCCCACACAAAAACGTGAGAGTGGACATCTTGGATCAGCATTCTGCTGACATAGTAGCCAACCAGTTGCCCCACTATGAAACCTACTAGCAGGCCCACTGGCAGGACTCTGGAACAGGCTGACTCTTGCTCAGAGGCCTCATAGAAGTGCCTGGCTTCATTTTGGCAAACTGGTGGGTGTGAGGAATTCAAGCCAAAGCCTCCTCAGTTCAAACATAGGGTCCCCAAAATCTGATGAGGATAAAGAAGTTCTCTACCAAAATCATCAACAAAATGGATGGTTAAATTGGGGCCCTTACACTATACAGTTATGGAGCTATGATCCCACTTTAACTGCTGTGCATCCAGTCTATGGGATGCTGGGGTTTGCAGTTTAGAGAGGGATATTCAGAATGCTCAGCCAGAAACCCCTTAAGCCTCACTAATCTACAAACCCCAGGATTCCACAGGATGGAGCCATGGCAATTAAAATGTATGATAGGTTGTGTTGTGTGAATGGCTGCTTGGTGGTCTTCCCTGGTCAGTGGGGGAGACGGGGGGACGGGATGACCTCAAACAAACCAGAATACTCAGGTTAATCATATCCAAGCCCAGGGAATCTTAGGACTAAAAGGTAGGGCTTTTGCTTACCTGGGAGACAGGCAGAGTGAAGGAGGCGCAGGCTACCGGAACAGTCTGGTGAAGTCTCTCAGAGCCCAGCAAACCTGTTTGCACTCCTCAGCACTGGAAGCAAAAGACAGAAGAAGAGGCAAGAGCCTTGTTATTTGGGGAAGGAAAGGAATTACACACCACAGGATGGATTTGGGATGTTAGGGGAATCTTTCTTTATTTTATGACAATCACAGCTGCCCCTGTAACATCTCCTGAAAACACCAAATTTAGCAGCCTACTTGAGGTGGATTCTGTGCCACTAGACACCAGGAACTGGTTTCCTGAGGGTTTAACCCTTATATGATGGTAAGTATTCACAGGCCAGGAGCAGGGAGGCTCCACCTCTTCCCTCAAGTTTGCAAATGCACCTGCACAACATTGAGGACCAGAAAGTTGAGCCTTTAAGCATACGCAAACGCAAACACACATACAGAGGAATGAGGAAGCTGACAGCTGCTGTGGAGGGAACAGTATGTGACAAAAAAGGAAAAGAAGCTGCCACAGAAGTGGGGAAGGAAGACATTGTGACTGCTCACCCCGTGCCCAGATGCTCCCAGAAAAGGCCTGGATGGTCTGTAGAGCCTGACCTTTGAGAGAAGGTGGGCAGGTGAGCTGGTACTGGGGGTCCATCCTGCTCCCAACATCTCCATGGGTCAAACCCACTTGACAGTGCATCATCATGACTTCTTTTTCCTCTTTATACCAACCAAATTGACAACAGGAAGTGACATATCACATCACTTCTGGTTGCCATTTTGGCCACAATATGACAGGGAATTTACTGGGGGTCCAGGAGGGTGCTTTAGTATGTTTGTGGGGCACAATTTCCAGATGATTTTGGTTTGAGTAGGAACAAACGCAACAAAATACATGCAATGGTTTGGTTCTTCATGCAAAGCTGCATAGTAGTTTAAAAAAATTTTTTTTAATGGAGGCATGCTTCAGGAACCCAAAAGCATTGCCCAAGGCTGGGGCCACATGTGGCTTTCCTCACCCACTTTAAAGAAAGAGGCCTCCATTTCTCTTCCACACTCAATTCTTTATAGGCACCAGAGGGTGGAGGAAAAAAGGCAACCAGGGATTCTCTCCCACATGGCTAACCCTCATCAAGATCTCAAGACAGCAGGGCAAGCAGGGAAGCCTCCAAATTCCTCCTAGCTAGAGGGAGAAGCCCCACATGTTATATGGGTCAATGTAGGGAAAGGCAGGCAGGAGAGTTGAACCGTGAGGCGTGGAGTGACAGGCTCAGGCTTGCCAGGGGAGGGGAAGAGCAGCTGCCTCTGAAGATGCCAGCTGGTCCTCGGAAGCACAGGGGAACGACCAAGGCAGAAGGGCTGGGCACAGACGTGCCTGAGCCAGTCCTGCTATACTAGGAAAGCCTCTGAAATCGAGGCCAAGGCATCCTTGTGGTTTCTCCTCCCAAAAGCTGCAGAGTACAGGTGAAAGATGGACGGGAAAAACCTGACTGGTGATGGAGAGGATGAGAAACCCAGAGCCCAAGCTGAGGGGTGGCAGGAGCAACGTAACTGCTGCTAGAGAGGGGAGGGCAAGAACCAACAGATTCAAATGGCAATAAAAGAGATTCCACCTAAACATTTGGAAGGACTTCAAGGTTGCAAAAGCTGTTTGAAAATGGAATGGGCTGCCTTGGAGGGTGCTGGACTGTCCTTCCAACGGAGGTTGGATGGCCAACTTTTGGGAGTGCTTTAGCTGTGTATTCCTGACTGGCAGAGAATCGGACAGATGACTCCTATGGTCCCTACCAAAGCCACAATTCTGTAGTCCCCCAAGAGCAGATGGGAGGGCACTCACTGACCTTGTGACTTGCTTGTGGAAGTCCGTCAGCTGCTTGTGCGTCACTTGCACTGCTCCCCCAGTGGTCTCCTTTGGTAAGCCCTTCAGTGAGTTCTCCAGCCAACGGCAGAAGGTCTGGGGGCGATAGAAGGTAGGGGGAGGAAAAGAGAGAGAGAAAGCAACACTTTTCAACAAGAAACAAAGTCTAGGAAACGAATGCACAAAGTGTGGTGTTCCTGGTGGTGTTGGACTACAAGTCCCAGAATTCCCCTCCAGTAGGGGTTGATGGGAGTTCTCTTCCAACATCATCTGGAGAGGCTGCAAAAACAGTTGCCACAAACCTTGTTTTCACAATTGCTTCAAATTCTTTAATTGGGGTGCATCTACACTGACCAAATAATGCAGTTTGACACCGCTTTAGCAGCCATGGCTTCATCCTCCAGAATCTTGAGATGAGCAGTTTTGTGAGGCACCAACACTCTTTAGCAGACCTTTCAAAAGTACAAATCCCAGGATTTCACAGGATGGAGCTACAGCACTTAAAGTGGCATCAAACTGCATTATTTCTACAGTGTAGATGCACTCTAAGTCTACACCACCTGAGGCCTTGGAATACTATGCTTGTTCTGAGAGAATACTGACATCTCTTATTTATTTATTTATTTATTTATTTCCCGCCCCTCTGCCAAACAATTGGGGCGGCTTACAACAGTTAAAATTACACCAGAAATACAGACTAAAAAACCCCAAAACTCCCCCTTCTCCATTAAAAAAGGTATTAAACTACACATCCTTTTAAAAAAAATCATAACATAAAATATCAAATAAAATGAGGTAAATTGGAGCGACTATAAGCAAACAAGAGCAGTGGGTGAGCCAAAAAACTGAAAGAGGTAGAGATGCGCAGCTCCTGACGCCAGAGCTGCGTGTCTCTACCTCTTTCAGACTTAACAGGAACGTCACCCATTATATCAATGTCCCAAATGTGCTGGACTGCAAACCCCATCATCCCCACTGAGGACAGCCAATGAAATTGAAAAAGCTGAACACAAGAGGTGAAAGGGACTTTACCAGACTGGACTACAGATCTGAAGGCTGCCATACAGAGAACTCTTTTCAAACCTGAACTATTGCTCTTGGAGGCTTCCACAAGAGGCAATTCACCCTTCCTTGATCAAGCAATAGTCCATGGAGCCAGGAGGAGTTGGGACTGCAAAACTGGTCTTGGGGGGCAGGCACATATGGCCATTATTTGCTCACTCCTGATATAGAAGGCCTCTGTTGTGGAAATCAGTCTAGCCATATTCTTACCAAAGGTACGTGAACATACCTCCACAGATGGCATTGGCAGTGTGGGAAACAGCTCAGGAAGGGATTTACTGCATCATATTACAAAATATTCGTAGAAGAACGTAAAGTTCCCTTACTTAAAACCCTCAACAACACCACAAGAGATGGGATACCAGGATCATGGAAGAAGGCAAATATCACACTGATACCGAAAGAAGGGAAGGACGATAAGGAAGTAGGGAATTACAGACCAATATCTCTGCTTAATACAGACTATAAGATAATGGCAATAATACTGGCTGATAGATTAAAACAAATCCTATCAAATACAATTCATGAAGACCAGACGGGATTGTTACCTGGAAGACAACTTAAGAATAATATTAGATTGATCACAGATATTACTGACTATTATGAGAAGAATAATGAAAGAAAGTTGGCATTAATTTTTGCAGCTGCAGAGAAGGCTTTCGATAACGTCAATTGGAATTTTATGATTCAAGTAATGGAAAAAATGGGAATGGGTAGGAAGGGAGCTCTTTGTTAACATAGCAAAGGTATGAACCCCAGCACTGCTGGCTGCAATGGATCTTGGACAGGTCTGACTAAGAAACCCCTCCCTGTCCAGAGCCAGAGAAGCCTACGCTGGATGGGGGGAAGGCAGCCTCTGGCTCTGGCTCCTCCTTACCGGCCTGTCGATCTGCATGATCTCCCATAGCACCTCGGCCACGTCTGGCAGAGTGTAAGGCGGCAGGCAGAAGCAGCTGGTGTGCAGGAGCTGGCTTACGAGCTGCTGGCCCAGCTGTGTCATCACTTGCCCGATGAGCTCCTTCCGTGCCTCAAAGTCCTCTTCGTGCTGCAGAAAGAGGAAGAGACAGCTCAAGGCAGGGCCAACCTCAACTCCAAGAGTGGGGGGCAACCTTCTACTTATCCCACTTCTGCCACCAATGATGGGGACCTTCTCTTGTTCTGCCACTGCCACCAAACCTGGGTCCCTCTGCTTGTTCCTGTGGGTTCCATTTCAAAGATATCTGATGATGTACATATATGCAAATACAGGTACAGTGGTCCCTCCACATTCATTGGAATTAGGGGGTGAAGGACCCCTGTGAATGTGGAAAAACCACAAATAAAAAATACACTATTCTTTTTAACCTAAGAGAACACCTCTCTAGGAATCTTCAGGTCCCCCAATGCAACTCTATGGTCAATATCTGCCAGAAGTTGATCATAGAGATACGATGGAGGACCTACAAATGCCTAAAGAAGTGTTTTCTCTAGGAATGGCTAGAATTCTCCAGTTCAACTCTATGGTCAACTTCTGGCAGAGTTGCACTGGAGGATGTGGAGGGGCACCTGTATTCCTAAATCCAAAAAAGCCCAAAATCAAAAACATTTTGGACAACGGAGATTCAACCTGTATTTCAAAATCCAACCGCTACTGTTTCCCCCACCTCTGCTGAAGGTCCCCTACTCACATCATTGGCCACTCCCGTGTGGACAAGGTCACGCAAGAACTTCATGACGCTGCAGTTGGCATCACGGTGGTCCAGGGTAGTGGCAGCGATGGCCCACTGGAGGATGGGAAGGATTACCTGGCTGCGGAGTAGTGTGATGGGACTGCGCTGGATGAACCTGGCCAAGAGAGGGTAGCATTCATCAGTGACACCCCCATAGTACCCCATCTCTAATCCCTGTGGGTAGTGTTTTGTGGGCTGGATGATGTATTTTGCCAATTTCAGACCCTGAGGTTAGACTTTTTTGCATGCCTTCAAATCATTTCTTACTAAAGCTGATCTTAAGGCAAACAAACTTGAATTTGTTCCAAGAGGGTTTGTACTTGCCTGTCTCTGAGGCTGAGAGAATGCGACTTGGACAAGGCTATCCAGTGTGTTTCAATGGCTGAGCAGAGATTCAAATCCTGGTCTCCCAGTGTCTTACTCCCAACACTCAAACCACTTATTACCATGCTAGCTCTGTGGTTCGACCAAAATAATGTTTAAAAGCAAAAGTTAACCAAACTATCTGTAGATAGTACAGGTTTCAAATCTGGTTCAGGGTGCTTAATCCAGCTAAGCCATAATAACAGATCACTGTCCATCTAACAGCTTTTCTCAGAACCACTGTTTACAGTGGTAGGTGACCTAACCAGAGCCTGTAAACAATGACTATGAGGAAAGTGCCCTAAGGAAGAAGACAGTGTTTTTACAGGAAAAAAAGATTCCACTCAAGTGTTGAGTCAAGTGTGATGGCAGGCAGCCAGAACAGGAGAGACCAGTAAGAATCTTATCTGATTGATGGTGACATATTACCAGGTAAAGCATCGCAAAGGCTATGGAAGAGAGAAAAGACAATGGAACAGGGCTGGTCTCTTAAAAGATCATGTTCCATAAAAACTGTCTGTCTCTATGCAATGCCCAGAACGGGAGAGACAGTAAATGTCTTTCTGCATTGTGATTAAGAATGCTGCTATAACAGGAAGAGTTCAACTGTTATACTAAACTGATGAAATAAATAAATTAAAACAAACAGACAAATAAAAATCCCTGTGTGAGCTGTATAATGTCCTTCACAGACACCTGTTAAGCGCTGTTTGTGTTTCTTGAGCAGATGAATATATGTTTTGATGTTGTGTAAGATGTCACTCCCTCAACAATGCATTGTACTATGAATATCATGTGGTTTGTAAATCTGAAGGATATTTCTTATAACATGTATACAGGCAGCCCACATATTACACAAGGCAGGACCCCTTGCATAATACAATTTTTGTGTAAATCCTGGAACTTAATTTCTCTTACTTGAAATGAACGACAAAGTGTTGTCTAGGCATTTTCTAGGTCCTCTGGTGTGATTCTATAGTATGTTTCCACCAGAGGTTTACCATAGAGTCACACTGGAGGACCTACAGATGCCTAGGGAAGTGCTCTCCCTAGAAATCTTTATGTCCTCCAACAGGACTCTGTGGCCAACTTCTGACTGAAGCATACCATAGAAATACATTAGAGGAACTAGAAAATGACTAGAGCAGTGGTGGCGAACCTATGGCACGCGTGCCAGAGGTGGCACTCAGACCCCTCTTTGTGGGCATCTGTGCCATTGCCCCAGCACAAAGTTTGCCAGAGTTCTTTACCAGAGACCCAGAGGAACCTGGCACTTTGCAATAAATCAGTGGGTTCTGGTTTGCAGTTTGAGCACTCGGTCTCTAAAAGGTTCATCATCACTGGCCTAGAGAGATCATAGCCATCCCTTCATATCTGCAGGGGATCCATTCTGGTCACACATACCCTGTGGATAAGAAAAAACAGGGGACCTCAAGTCCCATTGTTCCCCATGGTGTGCACACACCTCCATTAAGAACAATGGACCTTGCCAAATCCGCAGACAGCAAGCCCATGAATAATGACAGCCCACTGTATTTTTTCTTATGCATGAAAGCAAACCCGTGTTATTCAAACTCGCATAAGATGTGGGCTTCCTGTACTTTACCCAAGACCCTGAAACATCTATCTAAGCAAGATGTCTAAACTTGATGGTAAAGAATATAGCCGGACATATCTATGTGGCACTAAAAGTATACAGAAGCAGTATACCTAGACTGGAAATGCCTACTGTATATATTCATGTATAAGTCTAGAAATTTTAGTCAAAAAATTGATCCATGAGTCAATGTAAGTATTGTACTTAACTCTTATTTTAAAAAGGAAGCATCCCCTGGTGAAAACTAAGAGTGTAATGTGTTCTGGAAGCACTGACCATATCTACTATCTCATCCCTCCAACCTTTAGTATGAGCACAAACAGTGATGCTTGGTGGAATTTTGTAAGTCCTTTGGCATTGTTTTCCTTTGCTTCATTCTTTAGTTATTTGTTACATGCCCCTAAGTTTTACCCTCGACCTATCTACAGGTCATATCAAAATCCATAATTTTGGTCCCAAAACCTGACTTATACATGAGATTGGCTTATAGTCGAGTGTATATGGTATGTGATTTGAAAGATCCTCCCCCTAAAATGTAGAAATGTACACTGTTGTTTTAAAGATGAATAAACAGCATGAAAAGATATAAAGCCACCTTTTACTCTCCCATTATAAATTTCCTGAAATTCCAGACCTTAGGGATACTTAAGGGATGTGTTTATCTGGACAATTCATGAGTTGGAAGCCCTATTTATTTATTTGTTTGTTTAATAACCCACCTTTCTCCCCAGAGGGGACCCAAGGCAGCTCACAAATAAAAATTCTAAAAACATATTACAATAAAACAGTTAAAATCTCATCTAAAAACAATATAAAATTACAAACATTAAAACCACACTAAAACCATGATACCCACCCTATATAACAAATAGCCAAGCCACCCCATGATTATACATTAAAAGCCTGCTTGAATAAAGCCATTTTTGCTTGCCTAGGATCTGGTGTCTTTGTGGTATTTAGGCCTATTAGAGAAAATACTTTTTTTTTTAATTAACATATACTGTTCAAACATATCTATAAAGTTGACACACCAATTT
>CM034708.1:216679209-216694071 GCA_020142125.1 Phrynosoma platyrhinos | reverse complement strand
TCTCATAGTATTTGGAAGTTAGTTTTTTTCCATTTTGCTTAATCACTTAGAGAAAATACTTTTAAATTAATAATAATATAATAATAATAATAATAATAAATTTTATTTATTATTTATACCCCGCCCCTCTGCATAGCAATCGGAGTGGCTTCCAACATAAAAATACAACACAGTAAGATCAATCCCAAACCCCAACCCTAAAATCCCTGCTGGGTGACGCTACAGGAGTTTTTGCACTTTTTTTTTTCAATTTCTACCCTGCATTTCAGGACTTTTTTGTGAAAATTTTGCAATGAACCCACCCCACTCCTGATGTTGACTGCAAATCCTACTGGCTATGCTGGCTATGGCTGATGGGAGTTACAAGCCAATCTTGAAGACCATACCATTCCCACCCCTGCTACAGAACTACCCAGATGCTATGAACTCCTATTGAAGCCCTACTGAGAGTCCCCTTTTCAAAGGAAGGAAGGGACTGCAGGAGAAGTAAAACCATTTTCAGAAGGGCTGTTCAAGCCTGGAACAAGACAGCCAAGAGCTGACGCTGGGCTTGAGTACCTGGTTGCCAGCCGGAAAAGGTCGTCCACAGTGTCTGGATGGTTCTGCAGGCCATTGGGTTGTTCTATGAGCCTGAAGGTGGGGACACAGAGAGCCTAGAAGAAGGGAGACAGGGAAATGGTTTAGAGTCTTGGCATGGAATCTAAGGTGAATCTCTAACCGCTATTGCAACAACCAGAGGTAAAGGATTGGAGTAATAAGTATTGTTACAATAGAAAGGAGCAAGGAAAGTGAAAGAAAAAAGGAATGTGGCAGAACCTTTAAAATAACTGGGTTTTATTTTAGCATTATTTTTCATGGATATAAACCCATTTCTTCAGATGCAGTACAGAGTGATATAATGCAATTTACTTGGGGTTTTTTTAATCCTAAGGACTATTACAGAATGATGTAAAACTTGGAAATTTCATATCAAAATGCTTCTTAAAACACCCCCAAATACCCTTAAGATATGGATGCAAAATGTAAAACTACAAAACAATGTTTATTCCAATACGGTGTTTTTGTTCCCAATTGTTGTTACGTTTAAAACACGGTCTCGTTAAACTCTCTCGTTCAATAGGTAGCGCATTACTCAGAGGCAATTCTGGTATCAGAGAAGTGGTGGGTTTCCTCAAGGTCCAAACCTCAAAGGAGGAGGTCTCAGGTGCCAAATCCTATCTCCTTCAAAAAGAGGTTCTGTACCTTGGATTTGGACAAAACAGCATTGCTACAACCACCATCAACATGGGACCCCCCAACTTCCAGGAGAGAATCCCATGCAGCTGTGGGAGAACCATCAAAACCTGGGAAAAGGTTTGAAGGGGAGACCTCCACCGCCCACTCAGGCACCTTCAGGACTGGCCTACCTGTAGCATGTCAAGTAGGCCCTGGCGGCAGCCTTCCTCCATGCCGTACTCATCCACAAGGATGCTGCCCAGGTAGAGGAAACAGGAGTGCTGGTGCTCCTGGTAGACGCTCACCATCTGCCAAAGAAAGCCATGCAAGAGTCAAGGGAGGAGAGCCACAAACCAAAATGGTGCCCCTAAGAGGAGGATTTGACTTTTCAGTTCTCATGCACTGAATTGTTCAATTCTATAGGAAGGAATTTCCTTTCCTTCTCTCAGTGAATGAAAACATTCTTATGCCCCAACTTTTAAAAACTGACTAGGGTAGGCTTTTAATGCTGTGTGGTGCTTCTTTTAAGGTTTGTATGTTGTCTTTTAATGAATGTTAATGTTTAATCAATTGTTTGTTCTTTAGATGTTTATATTTATGTTTTTATTGAAGCTTTTTAACAGTTGTAATCTATATTGTTTGTTCCCTTGAGTCTCAGTATTGAAAGAAATGTTTTTCTAGGGCTGAGCAATCATTCAAACCTAGTCTCCCAAAGTCTTGGTCCAACCCTCAACCCAGTCCACTACACTGGCTCTTATAACTTTCCCAAGCTCTGGTAAACATGCACTTGTTATTATATGCCCTCAAGTAAATCCCAGGATTTTTTGGTTAGATCTCTTCACAGGAGGTTTCCCATCACCTTCCTCTCAGGCTGAGATGATTTGACTTGCCCAAGGCCACCCAGTGAGTTTCCATGGTTGGGCAAGGATTCAGATCCTGGTCTCCTGGAGTCCTACTCCAGCAGTCAAGCCTCTACAACAACTGGCTCTCACTGATCAGATTTATTTAAAGGGTTTTTTCCTCCATGCCTTTCTTCTGAAGCTGAGTATGACTTGTCCCAGGTCATCCAGTGGGTCTCCTTGGCTGAGTGCAGATTTGAACCCTGATCATCTGGAGTTCTAATCTAACAAACCACGGCATCATGCTGGCTCTCTACCACACTATATCACAGTATAAATCAAGGGTGGACAAATTGTATCCCTCAGACAGCCTCTGGCCCCAAAGACAATGTCCCAATCCGGGGAGAAGGGTGGGAAATATTATTATTATTATTATTATTATTATTATTATTATTATTATTATTATTATTATTATTATTATTAATTAGGCCCCTGCCCCTTCCAGACTTTTCAGGTCCATCTCCTAACCAAAGATGATTCGCCTAATAACAGATCCTCCAGGAGTGGTGATTCACATTTTAAATAAATTGGACCCCAGTACACTGTCTAACATCCAAAAATATCGTTTTTCAAAACCAGAAGAGGACTTTGAGACAATTCTAGATTTCTTTTTGCTTTCAATCCTTTTACACATTGTGTGCTCCCCAGATGGTCTTAGCAGAAACCCACCGGAGCACACAAATGCAGTTGCTAACTACTGGTAAAATCTCTGCCTTACCATCAATTCAATGGCCTAGAGCAGAGGTAGGCAACCTTTCCCCTTTAAGGGCCGAGGGACTTCAAATCCCAGAATCCCAGGAGCTATTAGCCAACATGGGACTATTGGCCAACATGGCTGAGGCTTCTGGGAGCTGAAGTCCCTCGGCCCTTAAAGGGGAAAGGTTGCCTACCCCTGGCCTAGAGCCAGCCTCAGGGTTCTACAAAGGTTCTTCCTTGCTTCCTGCAGCTGTCGGAGAGTACTGTACACACAATAATCAGATCATCAGAAGTTGTCTAAATCAGCTCACACCTACCTGGGTCAGGGGCAGATGTTAGCAGAGGCCTATGCACAAGTACAGATGAATGTCTAAATATGGACTGAATGTGTTTCCCTCTTGATCTGTCTTCACCAAGAGGGTCAAGTTTTGCCTGCTGAATCTATTCTCCAAGTTCTTTTTTCCTTAAGTCCTCCTACCATCCCGTGTCATTACCTGGGTGACCAGTGGCTGTAAGAGCGCCGCTGATCCTTTGCCAACGCAGCGAACAGCGAAGCGCAGACATCGGCAGCAGCGTTCCACAATGCGGTTATCGGCACGGTGTTTGTTCAGGGTTTCTGACAGGACAGGCCAGATCTGGGAAGAAGGAAAAGTGCAAGACAGCATATTGAGTGGAAGCAGATGACTCACGTCAGGATGCAGATGACAGCATGTCCAAGGGTGAGCCAAACTAGCAATGTCTCAGAGCAGCCTTGCACAACCCAATACCACTGACATGGGTTGGACTATAGCTCCCAGAATCCACTAGGGACCCTCCTCTGAGTCCCATTAGTGAGGGCATCACAGTGTGGAAGGACATAGAAGCAAGGACTTCTCAGCTATGGCACCACAATTGTTTAAAGTCCCTTTGGCAGCAACATTGGTTTCTTTCCAGTGTCAAGTCAAGACATGGCCTCTTAATAAAGCCTTTGTGTCCTAATTACCTTTAAATGTACATGTCCAAAGTTTTTGATTGGTGTGGCCTTTTAAGCGATTTTAACTTTTTGTCGTGTTTAATATGTTGTAATCTTATTTGAGCTATTTAAACACGAACCCTGTTGGTGCAGTTAAATGCCTGTACTGCAGCCACTCACTCACAAACCACAAGGTTGTGAGTTCAATCCCAGCCAGAGGGCTCAGGGTCGACTCAGCCTGGCACCCTTCCAAGCTCACTAAAATGAGTACCCAGCTTGCAGGGGGCAATTAGCTTATAGTTGTAAGCCACTTAGTACATCAGTAAGCGGTATAAAAATGTACTAGCTATTGCTATTTGTTTGTTTTAATCACAAATTGTTTTAAATTGTTTACAGTATGACCCTCTATCCAGGGGTCTGGCAACTGTGGTACCCAGGTCCAGGAAAAAAAAAATCTCTCTAGGCATCTGGAAGTTCTTCAGCACAACTCTATGGTCAACTTCTGCTGGAGATACAATTTTTGCTGTTAACCACGTTTTCTTATCCGTGATAACCACTGGAATGGATCCCCTGTAGATAGGGGGTTGCACTGTACTGCATTATCTGCACACTGCCTTGAAATCCCATGATAAATATGGGATATAATATATTAATAAATTGGATCTCAGGGGCTGTTCTCAGGTACAGAAACTGAGCTCTACCCAGCATACACTGTGAGTGTGAGAACAAGGTCTGGGAGCTAGGTTGCAGCTGACGAATGGCCGAATTTCCCAAAGACACACAGTGAGTGGAGGGGAAGCAACCAAACAGGGATAGCAAAATTCCTACCCCCCAGAAACATAATTTCGCCAGCATTGTGTCTTCAAGTCCTTTCCAACTCATGGCAACCCTAAGGCAAAACGAATAGTGGGTTTGCTTGGCAGGATTTGTTCAGAGGAGGTTTGCTATTGCCATCCTCTGAGGTCGAGAGAGAGAGTGACTTGTCCAAGGTCACCCAATGAGTTTCCATGCTGGCTCTCAGAATTCATTCAGAGGAGGTTTGCCATTGCCTTCTCCTGAAGCTGAGAGTGTGTGACTTGCCCAAGGTCACCCAGTGGCCAAGCAGGGATTTGAACACTGGTCTCCCAGTGTCTAAGTCCAACACTCAAACCATTACACCACACTGACTCTTTTTTGCTGGCACTGGGCACACTGAATGCCACAAGGTCAGCACAATTTGGGAGGGTGCCATGTTGCATCAATGCTACACCACTTGACACGGGCATGAATGGAAAGGAGGGCATGCCTGTCAAGCCACAGGGCATCATCCATCCGGGACTGTGATGCTTACAAGGAGGCCCAAATCTCACACGGGATATGGATCTATAATTATAATAACTAAATAAGTGTGCTATTTTAATATGCATTGGTATTTAAAATGTTTGTTTTAAATTTTAATGCTTTAAAAACTGTTTTAACTGAATGAACTATTTAACTTTTTTTAGTTACCATACCTCATTTCTACTGTAAGCTGCTTTGAATCCCATTTGGGAGAAAAGCAGGATATAAATAAAATAAAAATGAATAAATAAATAAATGAATAAGTCCCAACCAGATTGAAGCAATGGGTGAATGCTAAGCCCACTCTTCAATAAAACCATCCCTCACATGAAAGCAGCTCTGGCCTTCCTCCAGATCAACCTGTTTAATCCAGACAGAGAAAAAAGTGGCCTTCTGAGAAGAGCAGAAGGTACCAGATGGCTCAGAGAAGTGAACCATGCTACCTCTCAGCTGGGCTCTCCCCACCTACCTCCTGGATGACTTTTTGGCACGGGTGGGTCTGCCCATTTTCTACAATAGGGTTGGTATGCCTGTGAGAAGAAACAGAAAAAGGAAAAGGGGACCTGAAAGTGAAGGCACAACCAGACTAGGTTGGAGGAACCTCGGGGAGGCTTTTTTTTTTTTTTTTTTTACCACCACCACCCCCCAGATTTTTTTTCTATACATTTCAGGGTGAACTCCTTTGCACATGTGTGTGTGTGTGTGTGTGTGTGCTGTCCCCTATGATCAGCAGCACCCAACTATTCAATGATAAGGAACAAAGGGGGGGGGTGATGGGGAAACCCACCCACAGCTCAGGATGCACCAAAAGACAAGCCAACCCAGTGACAGCTCAAAGGGGCTTACCGAAATATAACAGCAAGGCGATCTAGGGGAACAGTAGGGTCAGAGGAGAGGCCATTGCTTGGCTCCTGAGAGAGCAGCTGGAAGGAAGGAAAGAGAGAACATACATGCCATGGGAGGAGGAAAAATCAATTCACAGAAGCCCCACAGAGATATACGGCAGGGATGGGCAAAGAGTGGTCCATGGGGCCCCAAAGTGTATGACCCCTGAAGGACCTCAAAACTTCCATACTCCCCAAAAATATTTCAAAATTCACATGATTTTTTCTGGTGCCAACTCCCTTCAAAACAGCAGCAAAACACAGCAGCACTGTTTCCCCAAGCCCACCTCTGCATACCTTTAAAATCTGCTACAATTACCAAAATGGGCCCAAATTGAAACCAGAAGTGACATTGCTCACTTTGTGTTTCATTAAAGGCAATTGGAGGGATACTGGCAGGTTTTTAAGGTATGTGGCAGGACTGGGGGGGGGGGTGTTGAAACTGTTGCATATTACAGCAGTTTGAAGCTGTTTAAAAAAGGCTGGAGGGAGGAAATGGCCCAGGATGGGAAAAAACGATTATGTTTTTGAGGGTCTGGGGGCTTCAGTTTGCCAGTATGTTCTGTCAGGGAGTGCATTGGCTCCCCACCACCACCACTGTCCACCCCGAAATACAGCAAGATTTTCCCTATTGAAAATTCTGGCCTGTATTGTACTCGACAGCTGATGTCAGACTTCCACCACTGTGTTGGACAACTCTCCTCATCCAAGCATGCTGAAGTCCATCCAGAGGAGGGGTACAAAAGACTAGCTCATAACCAGACAGAGTTTCATAATATAGACAACTGGCTTGCTGTGTGTCTTTAAGTTGTATCTGACTTATAGCGACACTAAGGTGAACCTATCATGGGATTTTCAGAGGGGGGGTTGCCCTTGATATCCTCTAAGGCTGAGAGGGTGTGACTTGGCCAAGGTCATCCCATGAGTTTCCATGGCTGAGCAAAGTTTTGATCCCTAGTTTTCTAGTGTCCTAGTCCACCACTCAAACCACTACACCATGCTGACTCCTTAGACAACTGGCTTATGCAGGCATAAAACTGGTTTATGCTTAGGCAGAATGAAACATTATAGAAAACATGGAGACACTGCTGCAAATGATGTAATGTCTCCACTAAAACACCTCTTATTCTGGAGTCACTCCCAAATAACATCCCCTCCCCTGACTTCTACTGGTTGCCAGTGACTTGGAGAAGGACAAGGAAATATGCACCATAATGACATCAGTACTTGGGGTAAAAGAGATCCTTGAAATGGCAATGCTGCCATTTTAATCAGCAGCCCAGCATTCTTAATGCAAAAGAAGGAAGGAAGCTAAACTTGCCTTTAGTGTTCTCCCTTAACTGAAAGGGCTTTTCTCCAAACAGTCCCTATTCTCTGGAAAACTGTCTTCCTTCTCTAGCCTGTCCAAAATCACCCAACCATGCTGGATAATAAAGCTGGCAAAGCTAAGTCTTACCTTTTTCAGTGCCATCACCTGAACAGCACAGAGTTCACTGAGACATGCTGAGATCTTCTCCAGGGGAAGCCTGGCCAGCACCAATGCAGTCCCTGACAAAGGAGCGGAGGAAATCCATTAACCAGTGAGGGTCAGCTCTCCTTGGCCTTAACCTACCTTGCAGGGTTTTTGTGAGGATTAAAATAGGGAAAGCCTGGGGCAGCCATAGAGAAGGCTGTGCCACACATTCCCACTAGCTGTGCCTGTGAAAGAGGTGGGACTAAGAGAAAGACCCTCTTTCAGGGACCTGGGGAAATATTAACATCCCCCCTCAGAGTAGCATAAAGATCCACATGCAGACCCTATGCTTTTGTTGTTGTTAACTGACAATCGTGTGAGTGAGACACTTCCAAGCTCCCTGTCCTCAGCTGCTTTGTTCAGGTCTTGCAGGCTCAGAGCCATGGCCTTCTTGAATGAGTCTATCCATCTAATATGTAGCCTTCCTCTCTACCTCTCTCCATCTTTCCTAGCATTATTATCTTTTCTAGTTAGTCCTGCCTTCTCGCAATGTGTCCAAAGTACAACAGCCTCAATGTAGTCATCTTGGCTTCTAGGGCGAATTCAGGTTTGATTTGTTCAAGGACACGTTTGTCTTTTTAGCCATCTACAGTATCCTCAGCACTTTACTCAAGCACCATATCTCAAATGAGTTGATTTTCTTTCTGTCTTCTTTCTTCACCATCCAGCTCTCACACCCATACATGGCAATGGAGAATACAGTGGCTTGGACTTGCCTTACTTTGGTGCTGAATTTTATATCTTTGCACCTTAGGATTTTGTCTAGTTCTTTCATGGCTGCCCTTCCCATTCAGTCTTCTCATTTCTTGACTGCAATCTTCATTCTGATCAATGACTCATAGAAGGTATGTGAAATCAATTTCCTTGTTATCTCGGCTGAATCTTATGCTACACTGACCCATACACCACTCCTCTGGCTCACACAGGTGTTCCATGCTTCAACATGAGCAAGCAAGTTCGAAGAAGGTCTGGTTACCCCATCTTCCCCATAATCAGACACACAACAATGACATCAGCAGAGACATCCACAGGGGTCTTCAGGAGGTCTCAACATTTCTGTAATCATTGTGCATCCAGCTTTTTTTTTTTTGGGGGGGGGGGTTGCCAGATCCTACCTGTTCACAATGAATCAAGGAATGCCTGGATGAGGAGACTTCAGGTCTTGAAAGTACATCAGGAGGGGGGCTTTGGGTGCTGCATGGGGAGGATGGGAATACCAACCTGCATAGTGCTTGAAAAATCACAACCAAATGCATAAGGGACACGTACTCATTTGGATTTTCTGCCCCTGGTCTGTCAGATAGGCCAAGTCAAACAGACATTGAACTGGCTTATGTGCCATGTGTTGTGTTGCACTACAAATCCTATTAACCCCCATAGCAGTAGGAACTGATGGAAGCTCTAGTAAAAAATACCTGAAGGGCGGAAGCTGTAGTCAAGATACCTGAAGGGCTGATCTAGTTCATTTTTTCAAAGAGAGTCATGTTTATGGCTTTCTGACCCAGAAAAGGCATACCAGTTAATTGAAATTACAAACTGGGATGGGAGGGAGACAAAAGTTTGTTCTGAAGGCAGACTCATAAGCCACCCCTCACTGCAAGTCTCTCCCTCATAGACAACGGGGCAACCTGTACCTTTAAGGAGCCCCACAGCTGCCTCTGGCGAGAGCATGAAGGAATCCAGGGACCGAGCGATTTCCAGCAACCCAGTGAAGTGCTGGGCCATGTGGTCCCGGCACACCGAGCAAATGTTGTGGATGGCTTTGGCAGAGACGGAGGCCAGTGTCTTCTCACACAGGCCCTTCATCAAATAGCCAAGCACGGGATCTGGAAGGAGAGGGGAGAGAAGCGTCAGAGAGAGAGATCAGCTGTTCTTCCCCATAGAACAGGGATGGCACAGGCCCAAGGATGCTGCTATGGTTCTTCGCCCTTCCAAAATGTACTTTTCCTGACTAAAAAAAATGGGTGAACTGCCTCTACCAGAAGCCTTGAGGAAAAACAATCCACCCATTAAACAGATTGTATCTCTGCACTGTTTAACTATTTTTAAATCCCTTTTCTTCAAAACCAAAGACAGACTTCTAATGACTTCCAAGTATTCTCCCCCCCCCCCCTCGAATATTGGCAATCTGTGTGGTCTCAGAACACTGATCCTCAGATCTGTTGCAGTTCTCCACACTGGCAAAATAGAATTTAGGTAAGTCTACAAGGCGGACAAAAAAAATTATCCCCATCACCATTACTGTGCTTTAGTGTGTCCAACTGTCATGGCAGAATGAACCCCATCCCTGAAGTCTTCAAGCCATTCAATCATATCTCTCAAGCTCTCCACAAGTAGAAATCTAGCACAAAAGGCTGGAATAGAAAACTCCCTTCCTAGTACACTAGTTTTCATTTTGCAAGGAGTTTGTTCTTCTAATAGTTAAAGCAATATTTCCATGCCTACCAACTATGTACTAACAACTTTGTTTAAATCAGTGCTACTCAAAGTGGTGATCCCTGGACCAATGCCGATCCTGAGACATCAGCTGCTGGTCCCTGAAGAGTTTCTAGGAAAGAAAGAAACAGCAGCCAATGGACACAAGTATGGCATCAACTTCTGGCACATGTGGAATAACTGCCAGTCCACCATATCAGCTGGCCTAAGAAACACTGTATATGCAGGTTAAGCCTATGTTTTAGTCTGTTGCTGTTCAAATTGTTTCCAATTTATGGTAACCCTAAGGTGACCTGATCATCAAATTTTCTTGGTAAGATTTCTTCAGAGGAGGTTAACCATTGCCTTCCTCTGAGGCTGAGAAGGTGTGACTTGCCCAAGGTCACCCAGTTGGCTTCCATGACTGATCAGGAATTTGAACCCAGGTTTCCAGAGTTCTAGTCCAATAGTCTAGCCGCTACACCACTGGCTCTCTTGTTACACAACACAAGTCAATAAGATCTCTTCTAAATATATTCACTGTTACACTGGTGCAAGACACTAAATACGGTTGGCGGGAACTATTAAGTGACATCATTTCAACCTACAACCTGGAGGATTTTGGTTCCTACACCTTTGACCACCTTGATCACCCTCCGCTCCACTGCCTAACAGCTCTTACTGTCAGGAAGCTTCTCACAGCATTCAGTCTGACTGACCTTTCAGATAGAATGACAGAGGAAAAAACGGTCACAGCCTCCCACTCACCAAGAAATTGGGGATTCCTGTCCACAACTTCGCTCATTTCGCCAACCAGCTCAATACTCGTGTAGCGGACAGCCACGTGCACAGATTCGGGAAGGCGTACCACTCCATCCAGGACTTCTACCAATGTTGGGTTGTTCTCCCTAAGGGCAGGAGGAAGCAACTACTTCGCTATCGAAACAACAAACCAAGTGGCAAGACTGGATGTGGGGAGTCATTTGTGCAAGGAATACAGAACCTGGGTTCTTTTTAGTTTTTGGTTTTAATCCAGAATCATGTTGCTAGTCCTCATTGTGGAATATTTCTTTTTTAATCCTTTTCATCTATAAGCTACCGCAAATCCCAGGGTATTTTTGGGGATGGGGGAAGATGTGGTACAAATAAAATAATTGACTGACTGACTCACTGCAGAAAGTTATTTGCAAAAAGGGCAGATACCAGCTGCAAACTGAATTAAGGAATTAAAGCCCCTTCCATACTACAGTTGTAGCACTATGGTTCCACTTTAACTGCCATGGCAACATCCTACGGAATCCTCCGATTTGCAGTTTGATGAGCCACTGGAGCTCTCTGACTTAGTTACATCCCGAATGGACTGTTGTAATGTGCTCTACATGGGGCTGACTTTGAAGGGTGTCTGGAAGCTTCAGCTACTACAAAGAGCTGGATTCCGAGTGTTAACTGGGGCAGGTTACAGGGCCATACTGGTCCCTTGCTACAACTGTTCCATTAGCTACCATTTTTTTCCAGGCACAAAGTGCTGGCTATGATCTATTATGTCCCCTAGTCTTTCACAGTTGCTTTCCTCTGGTATAGGTGAAGTGCAGGTCGAGTCTTCCTTATCTGAAATGCTTGGGATCAGAAGTGTTTTGGATTGGGGTTTTTTTATTTTATTTTGGAATACCTGTATTTGCATAGATGTACTTCATGAGATACCTTGGAGATGAGACCCAAGTTTAACACAAAATTCATTTATATTTCATATACACCTTATACAGATAGCTTGAAGATAATTTTATACAATATTTTAAATAATTTTCTGCATGAAACCAAGTTTGTGTACATTGATCTATCAGAAAGCAAAGGTATCACTACCTCAGCCATCTATGAAAAAGTTTTGGTTTTTGGAATATTTCGGATTTTGAAATTCTAAATAAGGGAGATTCAACCTGATAAGGGAAATTCAATCTCTCTGCCTGTGATCTTCATATTTCTGGGGTTCGGGTGCCCCCTGCTGGTTCAAAGGAAGATGGCTCCCCTTAGCACACGCGACACTCAACTTCATTTGAAGAGCCAGCACCTATGATCCCTGTTATCCTAGCCGGGACAGCTGAGTGAGCTATGGATTCTCTTTCCATTTTCTTATTGCATTCTTTAAACCCTCCAGAAATTGATGTTTTGTTTTCAGTACTGAGGAAAGTCAAAGATACATGAAGCTAGGGAATCACCCATGGCCCAGGGTTGGCACACAGTCAACTGGTTGCTTGGTTGGGGACACAGACACAAACATAGAAATCAATGGTCAGAGCTTCACAGGCTGATGGCTCTCCTGTTACTCACTGGTCAACGCTCTTGGCAATTGAGGCCATGATGAAGAGGACAGCTTCCGTCACTTCCCAAGGAGGGTTGCCTTCTTTCAAGGTAGCGTAAAGCTGGGAAGAGGACACAGTTATCAGTCAGGATGGCCTAAACAACAGGAAAAGGTTTGGCTGAAGAAGAGAAGCCTAGGAGGGAGATTTTAGAAAGAGCTAGGCTGCTGCCACACTGCAGAATTAATGCAGTTTGATTGTCATGGCTCCATCCTACAGAAACCTAGGAATTGTAGTTTGTTCTGGCATCAGAGCTAGCTGACAAAGAAGATAAATATGTCACAAAAATACAGATCCCAGAATTCCATAGCATGGGGCCATGGCAGTTAAAGCAGTATCAAACTGCATTAATTCTGCAATGTGGATGCAAAGAGAGGGAGGGAAACAAAAAGACTGGCTGACAAGGCAGGAAAATGAAAACTGAGGGGGGGTCGAGAATAGCACCCCAAATGGTTTTGGAACTTTGGGTCTTCTGCCTTGATCTGTTGGCACAAGGGAACTTGTTGTGGACTGCTCCTTCAGCCAACATGAGAATGGATTTCCAAGGAGGCTGGTGTAGAGGATGTGGCCCTTACCATCAGGCAATGGGTTCTAGAAACCTTGTCAATATCATGGCCAAAGGTTAACAGGTGCCCTGTGCCATAAGAAAGGTTATTTGGTGTTCTGTAGGCCAGGGTAGATGGTTTATGTATGCTTTAGCCTGGCAATTCAAGGATATAGCTGTGGCTGGGAACAAACCTAGCTGTCAGCAGCTTGCTTGTACTGTTCTCCTAACTGTTACGATGGGAGATGGGACACACCTGCAGTTCAGCCTTCTTACTTTGATTCTGCACTATATAACCCCATCTTCCAGCTGTAAAGCTCTGAGGAGGATGTGCACCCTAGCTCAGGGGAACTGTTACTTGCCATGGAGATTTGCAATATTGGCTTTGGTACAGTCTAGGTAGAATTCATTTTCTTGGGGTTTTTTTCTTCCATTTGCTGTGAGGGGAGATTGGAACCCACTAGTTAAAAGTCTGTGATGCTTTCCTCTGCTGCAAACCTCTGCTGCATTGGTTTACCACTAATAAATCTTACTTTATAGAAGTGACATATCTCATTTTGCAATATTAAACAAAGTCTGGAGGAAGCCCTGGAATTGCAGCCAGTACTAGCTCAAAACATGTCAATCAAGCACTTTTGTGTCTCTGTCAAAGGTGCTGTGGTCTAGAGAGCAAGTTAGGAGGGGCATTCAGGTCAGGCTAGAAAAGGAGCTCTTTAAGGGTCTGGGGGCACAAAGGGAGCTGAGAGACCTGTCACACTGCAGAAATAAAGCAGTTTGACACCACTATAACTATAATGGCATCATACTGTGGGATCCTGGGATTTGTAGTTTGGTGAGGTATTCAGCCTGGTCTGTCAGGAAGCTCTGGTGCCTCGCCAAACTACAAATTCCAGGATTCTACCTGATAGAGTCATGGGAGTGAAAGTGGTGTTGAACTGCTTTATTTCTGCAGTGTGGATACACCTTGAGACTTCAAGAACATAAAGAACAGAATGAAAAAGCTGATAACTGCTGAGAAGGCCTGGCACCAACATGGGGGCACATTGGCAAGTGTGGATTTTGTTGGGACTCAGATGTGTGGTGCATAGCAGAGGAAAGGAAAAATAGTCCTTTGGGTTCCTTCAAATCAAGAAAAAATACTGGGCAACCTGGGCAATGCATAAACTGACCAAAGGAAGCCACCTTTTTCTCTCTTACCTGGGCGAAACACTCCACAGAGCCAACTAAGAAGATCAAGTCCTTGACCAGATCTGACACCCGCATCCGGAACTCCCCAAAGTCATCTGTCTCCTCAGGGATCCCTTCCTGGCAGAGAAAATGGGGATGAGGGGAGTGTAAGGCAAATGGTGACAAACAGAGGTGACACAGCAAAAGGGAAGAGTTGTGAGTCCCCAAGAGACAAGGCACACAACAACCATAACAACAAAATAATGGTAAGAACAACAACCCTGACACTAGCCAATACACAGACACATACAGGACTAAAATGTCATGCAAGAGCTCCAACAGATTGTTTTGCCAATTTGGGCAGAAGGAGTCACACACAGATACAGGCATTCATCTGCAGCAGATTTATTTATTTAAAAAAAGAAATAAGCCTCTTTTCCTCAAAGTTCAGTGTGGTACACTGAAAAGAGTACACTTGAGAAAAGCTGGCAGAATCCCTTAAATATCCTGGCATGGACTCTCATTCTGACAAGGAGAACGCCAAACTCAGGACAAAATGCACTCTCAAGTTTCATAAAAACTGTTAATAAAAATATATGGCTGTTAAGTAAAGCAACCAAGACCCTATTCGCTTGAAATTGCAAAAAGAAAATGTTCCTGACTTTGAGCCAGTGTGACCTTGGAGCTATGTGTCTGTTTCGGTGGTCCTTCACCCCTTGGGACTCCCCAGACTATTTCCTGGCTAAGAAATGGCTGAACTCCTTCTCCTAGAAGCCCCCCAAAGTGGTAGTTCACATTTTAAGCTGAATACAATGCTCCACCTGCAGCACTGATTAACACTTCAAAAACAGATCTTGCAAAATCATAGGCAAAATTCCAGCCACTTCCGGGGGGGGGGGGGGG
>CM034708.1:216646663-216657021 GCA_020142125.1 Phrynosoma platyrhinos | reverse complement strand
TAAAACACTCCTATTTTTTAAAACTGAGCATTCATACTTTTTTAAAGTCTGGCTATTATTACTATTTTCCAACCCTCTTACAATGACTGAATGTAAACATTTTAATATTAACAGTGTATTGACAGTTCATTGTTAGACCAGTATCTAGTGTCACTGGCTTCCTTTTAATCATTTTATTTTATATTGCAAGAAATAGCATTCAGAAACAATTCCTTCAATTAACATTAAGTTCAATCAAAACAATTTGATTTAACAGAGCACTTTGAAAAAGAACAATTATTATCTAAGCTCATGGCCATAACATCTGGATGCATTTTGTGATTTAATTTTCTGGTTTAGTCCTAATATTGGTTTTACCCTATACTCCTCTATATAGGCTACCAATGGTCGAATTCCCAAAGTTTTATTGAAAGCTGTCAATCGTATCAAAGCCTAATAACTTTGGATTCTTGATGTCAGAAAGCATTAAAACATGGCTGATCAAGTTTTTTAATACATAAGATGTTTCACAGTATAAATATATTAAGCAGGATTTTTTTTTTAAAAAATCATCAAAAGATTAATGCAAAAAAACAACCACCAACAACTGGTTTAAACCAAAAAGGGGTGTCTTTAGGATTTTTTTAAAATTTAAAATGACCAAATAACTTCCCCCCCCCCAACCCTGGTCTCCACTGTCGTAGTCCAAAACTGAAACCAGTACACCAGACTGGCTCCTTAAGGGAACCAACAAGAGACATAAATCTGAAAGCTTCTGCCCCAAAGAGCACATTAAACTTACCTAATCCAGGGCCATGGAAAAAAGTACAGATACCTAAGACATAAACCAGTCCAAGCCCTGTTCCCAATCCCCTCACAAAGAGCTAACTGGGAGACTGGAATTCCACCAACCCTCCTTATCTCTGGCATATTGACATACACAAGAAGGAGACAAAGATTCTCCAAATGAGATGCTCTACTCCTCTTGAAAGAAGGGCTAATAAAAAAATTATTCAGTGAAGAAAGGGCAGAAAGGTGACCAATAAAAGAGTGATTTGCCTGCATATACAAACTAGACTACTCCCATGGGCTGTATGCAGCGCTGCCCTTGAAGCCGACTTAGATGTAGCTGCAAGGCTGCTGCATGGAATGCCATGCTGAATGCACATAATGGCACCTAAATATTTTCTCAGCTGAAAATATTTTTTTCTTACAGCTGCACCAGCTGCCAGTTTCCTGCCAAACCAGGTTTTATTAGACATATAATGAATGTCCTAAATACGTTTGTTGCTTTGAAGATCTCTTATGATCTTCAGGGAGAGCCAGAAGGGTGTTGCGGTTTGAGGAATGGACTACAACTCTGCAGATCAAAGTTTGAATTCCCTCTCAGCCATGGAAACACACTGGGTGACCTTGGGCATGTCACACACTCTCAGCCTCAGAAGAAGGCAAAGGCAAAGCCACTTGCCAACAAATCTTGCCAAGAAAACCCTGTGATAGGGTTGCGTTAGGGTCACAGTAAGTTGGAAACTACTAGAAGGCACACAACAACAACAACAACAACAACAACAACAACAACAACAACAACAACTTTTAGGAAAGGCCATGCTGTCGGTGTCATATTCTAGATGGCCACATGAAGGCAAAAGTTTCTCTGTGGTTTCCCAGTCCCCCTAAATGAACAACAACAATGATCATGAGCTTAAAACGTGTATCAAAACCATCTTTAGTAACCCTGGCTTTTCCCATCCATTAATGGGTTGTTTTAAACCCAAAGTGGGTAACTCTGGAAGGCTTGGAGGCTGAAACAATCCACACAAGAGACTTTGGGAGGGCTGCATACCCCAACACATTCCCTCCCTGCAAAAAAATCCCTGGAAATGTCTTCTATGGAAGCATGTAAAGCATTTTTAAAAGGCTTTTAAGACATGATTGGCCATTTTATGCCCAGGAGAGGCATTTTCTAACAAGAAGCAACTAGTAGTCACTTCCTATTTACTTCCTGTTTTTTAAAAAAGACGTCTCCTGGGCCTAAAATGGCTCTGGGCTCCTCTAAATGGGCCAAAATGCCTTCACTTGGAGGCCATTTAGGGACAAAGAAGTGGCCCCTGAGGACCACAAAAAGAGGCTTTGGGGCCATATGAGGCCCACGGACCATACTTCACCCACCCGTTTTAAACTTTGCTTTATGGCTCTTGTAATTTCCAATACTGCTGTGTTTCACAAAGGAGTTTTGCTTTTGTATTCATGAACTATTTCTGAATCTTTGAATGGGAAACAATAAATATTTTCAATAAATAAACCACCAGTCCACACTTGCCCAGGAGGAAACAGGACTGAAATGATTGGGACTGACTTCTTAGTAAGCATGTGCACACACCTTCATTCACTCATACCCAAGGGAGGGGATTACGGATGCACCCAAACCCAGCTAGAATCCTTCCAACCCTTTAAAATGGATTGAAGCACACCTCGGTTGTGTGTTATGTTTTCACCCACTGCTAATCTCATTTCCAAAGCATTCCCCCATGCTCCTCAATCCTCACAAACTATGTTCAAAATATTTCTAGCCAACAAAAGCTCATGCCACCTGCCAGTTGGTGGCATGCCAAAAAGAGACTGTTTTGTTCGTACAAATCATTTCATGGATTCAGCCTATAAGAGTAAGGTCAACTGGTAATCCCAACTAAAGCAGAACCAGTGGAGCAATGAGGTTTTACTAAGTGTGGACCCAATAGTCATCAAATAATTCAATGGGTCGTCTTGAAACTAACAACTGAATTTACCTTCTCCCTATTCTTTCCAAAAGAGAAATTTGGTCAAGCCTAAGTCTTTTGGTCACTCTTCTAGATAAAAAGATAAAGATAAAGGAGCAATTCTGTAATTTGACCACTGACTTAGATTTGTATACCTATGGTGTATGTGTGTTTCTGTGTGCGCACCAGGTCATCTATCAAGTTATGAGGACCCCATGAATTTCATAGGGTTTTCTAGGGCAAAGAATACTCAGACTTCATTTTGGCAGATGCTTCCTCTGAAATGTAGCCTACAGTACTTGGTATTCACTGGTGGTCTCTGATCCATGTACTAACCAGGGATGACCCTGCTTAGCTTCTAAGTTCAGGCATGATCTGGTATCTTTAGGATACTTATGCCCTACCTACCTATGGCTCCCATTCACTATATGCAAGTAACGACAGGGCAAACCTTTTGTAAATACATCAGATAGATAAGTTTTACATTCTGTTGGTATTAGCAAAGGACAGCCTTTATTACAAGTAATCTTACAACTGTTCATCCAGAGATAGCAGAGATATTAAGTATCTGTGCCCTCAGTATTTTATTGCCTTTTAAACACTCATAAATTTATTATACAATTTCCAGGCATTTTAAAGGGATATCAAGGCTTTTACAGTTTCTTTGTTATTTCTTTTATTTTATTGCTCATGCATATTTACACTAGCACTTTTAGTACAGGCTGAGTATCCCTTATTAGAAATGCTTGGGATGAGAAGTGTTTGGAATTTTATTTTATTTTATTTTATTTTATTTTTGGAACATTTGCATATACATAATGAAATATCTTGGAGATGGGACCCAGGCCTAAACATAAAAAATTATTTATGTTCCATATACACATTATACACATAGCCTGACTATAATTTTATACACAATATGTTTAATAATTTTGTGCATGGAACAAAGTTTGTGTACACCTGATAATCAGAAAACACAATTGTCACTATCTCAGTCTCTCTCATGTGGACAATTTTGGATTTTTTAGGATTTTGGATTTCCAGACAAGGGACATTCAACATGTATATTCACAAGAATCTTAAAAAGGAGGACACTTGTCTCATGCAAATACTGATGCTCTATGATAGTGAGCACAGCGTCGGAGAGATTTCAACACAGGCACAACTGGGCCAGACTCATTTTTCAACTATTGTTAGGCATGGGTGTGACTGCTAGGAATGCACTCCTTCTCCCAAAATTCACAGAGGCCACTATCTTATTCTACCTCTTACTCCATAGACTTCATCCCAGCTATCTAAAGGGTTTCCAACATTTAACAGGCAAGACAGGGATCAAACAGTGAAATCAACACAGGTTATCAGTTGCATTCCAGCCACAGAGAATGAGGATCAATTATGGATCAATCAGCTCCAAGTACAAACCCTCAAATCGTCCAATGGAAATTTTCAAAGAGATAACCACGTTAGTCTGTTGCAGCCTAAAGGAGGAGGTGGAAAGGAGAAGATATCTAGCAGGACTTTTAGGAATAATTGATTTATTTTACCATGAGCTTTTGTGGATATCAACCCACATCTTCAGCTGCATCATAGCTTTGTTTCACATGTTCACTGGGAAAGACCATGAGACCAGAAGAAGGAGGCAAAGTACATGCCGCAAGCTCTCTTATCACCCCCATACACAAAGTACCTTTCACAACTGGGCAAAAGGACAGGCTCAAGGCCTGTGCCAAAGCAGAGGGAAGCAACAATTTCTTCCTGCCCTTTCTCCCTTAAAGAAGCCTGGGCCATACAGAAACAGTGCCAGCCCTCTGAAGTAGGTTTGGAGTTTCAATGGCCCTTGCATAAGAGGTCACAAAAAAGCCCAGTTTTAAAGTAAGGCATGCAAGCTTGTAGGTCATTGTGCCCTGGTGTCACTAACCAGAGCGGCTGGACGGAAATGCATCCAGACAAAGTTACAGGTAAGAAATACAACAGGATGGAAGTCAAAAGGGAGAACTCCAAAGCCACTCAGTTACTAGCCTCGCTGCTGCAACAGGCTGCATCAATGACACCGCCAGAAATTAACTTTGCTTTTTAAGGCAACCAAGAGCCATGATCTTTCTTAAGCTGGTATTTTGACCACAACTGAAAACTCTTCAGTTTTAATGTTTACGGCCCATTTGAAAACTCAGGTACCTGCATATCTCTGTGTAGAATTGTTCCAAGTGCTATGAATCCACGCACTATACCAGGAGATCCATCAAAACCACTTCAATCTGAATCCAGCAGCATCTACATTTTCAACCCTCCAGAGCAAGGGATGATGGCCTGAGATGAAACCGAGCTGCTTCAGCTACCCATTTGATAATGGAACCTTCTTCTTCAGTATGAGATGGTCATAATCTCTAGCAATTGTAGAGATCTGTTTTTAGTACACACCCAGTCAAAATCTGAGGGTTGAACTTCATACCGCACACAAAGGAAACACTATTAGCAGCTCTCCAATGTGGTTACTCATCTGCAGAATGAGCCTTCAGGCCTACTTCCTCAGCACTCCTGCGCCTACTATAGCCCAAAGCCACCAAGAAGGAGCATCACTCAGTTATAACAGGTTCATAGCACTTACACTATCATAGCTCTCTAGCCAAAGAAATCCTGGGGTTTATAGCTTGGTGAGGTGCTGAAATTTTAGGCAAAGAAGCACTACTGTTGCCATTCTGGGAATGGACTGCAGCTCTCTGTCTGAGATTTCTCAGCACCTCTCATCAAACTACAAATCCCAGGAATTCAAAGGAGAGACCCACTACAATTAAAAGTGGGATCAAATTGCTGTGCAGCATGGATACACGTCAAGCATGCAGCTCTGAGAAAAGGACCAGTCACTTCATCTCAGTCCTATCCAGAGGCATATAACTATCATCATCCCTGCTTCATATGCCATCACACATCTTTGCCCTCGACCCCACATGCCCTTTTTACTCTTGTTTATTTTTTATTCATTTTTTATTGAGTTTCAACAAAATATACAATTTTAAAATGCCCACACAAGCACAAACTTATCACATTCTACACATTTTTTATGAACACCACATCTATCATCCTATTTATCTTTACCTATTATATCTTTCTGTTATATTTTCTGATGTCAAAGATCTACAACAATAATAACAGATCTTGAAACCTAACTTCCTTTCTGTTTTTACCTTCTTATTTCTGCTTCTACCTTTCCTCTTCCCTCTCCTAGGTTAAAGCTAAATTTGCCCAGAAACGTTTAAGCTGGTTAAAATGGCTCTTGTGGTCTCTCAGTTTTGTTGTATTAATTGTTAAGTTTCACACTCATTTTATTGCACTGAGCACATTTATATTTGTTAAATGCCTTCAAGTTGTTTCTGATTTATGGTGACCCTAAGGCGAACCTGTTGCTGGGTTTTCTGGGGCTGTGAGAATGTGACTCACCCAAAGTCACCCAGGTCCGAAACACACTGCAGAAATAATCCAGTTTGAGATCACTTTAACTGGCCTGGCTCAATGCTAGGAAATTCTGGGAACTATAGTTTTGTGAAAATTTAGTCCTCTGTCAGAGAGCCCTGGTTCCACAATAAATTACAGTTCCCAGAATTCCCTAGCAGTGAGCCAAGACAGTTAAAGTAGTCTCAAACTGGATTATTTCTGCAATATGTTTTGGGTCCTAGTGGGTTTCCACTTGTGTAAATAAAAGAGATCTTGTAGCACCTTTGAGGGCCTTTACCACGGGTCGGCAACCTACAGCCCGCGTGCCGGGTCCGGCCCCCCCAAGGCCTTTGGACCAGCCCCGCCATTTTGTTTTCTAAAATGGCGGCCATGGCTCATTTGCACACACGCAGGAGTACTGGGATTCCCAGACTGGCCCCAGGTAAGGGGAACTTGCCGACCCCTGGCCTTTACAGACTGCCAGAAATAATCAAGCTTGAGACCACTTTAACTGTCCTGGCTCAGTGCTAGGGAACCATGGGAATTATAGTTTTTTTCTAAGACATTGAGACTTCTCTGCCAGAGAGCTCTGGTGCCACAATAAACTACAGTTCCCATGATTCCCTAGCACTGAGCCAGGGCAGTTAAAGTGGTCTCAAGTTGCATTATTTCTGGCAGTCTGTAAAGGCCCTAAATGTGTGAAAGAGGTTGTAGCATGAGCTTTCATAGACTTGGTCTACTTCCTCAGATACACGGAGTGTTAGAGATTGTTGTTGTTTTGTGCCTTCAAGTCATTTCTACCTTTTAATGATCAAGGGAAAGCTATCATGGGGTTTTCCTGGCAATATTTCTCAGAGGGGGTTTTGCCTTCCTCTGATGCTGAGTGGGACTTACCTAAGATCACCCAATGGGTTTCTATGGCTGAGTGGGGATTTAAACCCTGGTCTCCAGAGCCCTAGTCCAACAATATGCTGGCTCTTGATAATGAGCCATTTGCTATCTTGAACATATGTGTCAAGCAGGACAATTGATTTAAAACTTGGCCAACATCCTCATATGTCTCTGAATTTTATCCCCATACATGTGTATGTGTGAAGGAAGTCTACAGGGGCAGGCCAGCTTTCCCCTTTAAGGGACGAGGGACTTCAGCTCCCAGAAGCCTCAGCCATGTTGGCCAATAGCTCCTGGGATTCTGGGAGCTGAAGTCTCTCGGCCCTTAAAGGGGACAGGTTGTCTACCCCTGCTATACACATTTATCATTACAGAGCCTCTAGTCCGGATCTGAACCCTGATCTGTAACCAAGCCACCCCTGGGGCTCTCCAGAAATGTCCCTTGGAGCCCAATACAGCTGGCAATTCTATCACTTCCTGGGAAGGCCCCCTGTTCCCCCAATCTTTGGAGGAGCTCCTCAGACGCATTGGGACCCCCACCTTCCCAGAGAGAGAGAGAGAGAGAGACTCTCTCCAAACCACTCATTCATGTAGGGCTGTTCCCCACACCACCACCCTTCCTGGGACCCGCACTCTCAGACCCAGAGGAAGAGGAAAGGCAAACAACAACAACAAAACCCAAAACAACAACAACAAAAACCTTCTGAACAAGTCTTGCCTAGAAAATCTTGCGACAGGTTTACCTTAGGATCGCCATAAGTTATGACTTCAAATGATACAACAACAACAACAACAACTATTATTATTATTATTATTATTTATATCCCGCCCCTCTGCAGAGCAATTGGGGCAGCTTACAACATTACAATTTCCATACAGATATACAACAAACAGCAAATACAGTGGATCCTCCACATTTGCTGGGGTCAGGGGCACAGGACCACTCTGGAAGTGAAAAATCCACAAATAAAAAACCACTATTTTTTTTAACCTGAGAGAACAGCTCTCTAGGAATCTCTAGGTCCTCCAATGCAACTCTATGGTTAACATCTAACAAAAGTTGGCCACAGAATCATGCTGGAGTACCTGCAAGTGCCTAGAGATGGGTTTCTCTAGTGATCTCTAGGACCTCCAGCACAACTCTATGGTCAACTTCTGGCAGAGCTGTGCTGGAGAACCTAGAAGATTCCTAGAGAGAACCTATTAATCAAATCTGCAAATAATCAAATCCTCCAAAATCAAAGCCACAAATGTGGAGGGCTAACTATACACTCTTAGGAGAGCCAAACATTTGGTATATTTTCAGAGGGTCATTTGAAATGGTGTGCCGGAGAAGTTCTAGAAATACCATGGACTGCGAAAAAGACAAATGACTGAGTCTCACAGCATATCAAGCCTGAAATCTCCATAGAAGCCAACACAATTAAACGTAAGAATTCAAAGATATATCTCTGTTAGTCTGGAGAATCAGTATGAAATGAGATCTTGTAGCACCTTTGAGACTAACTGAAAAAAAGCTGGCAGCATGAGCTTTCACAGACTTCAGTCTACTTTCTCAGATGCATTTAGTGGAGGGGAAACCAGGGACAGACAAATATATGCCATTGGTATGTGAAAATGTCATTGGTATGTGATGTTTCAACATTTTTAAAACTGGACTTGCTATTTCATTTCCTTGACCCCTGGTTTCCACTCCACTAAATGCATCTGAGGAAGTAGACTGAAGTCTACAAAAGCTCATACTGCCAACTTCTTTATTTCAGTTAGTCTCAAAAGTGCTACAAGATGTCTCTACAGCAGGGGTAGGCAACCTTTCCCCTTTAAGGGCCGAGGTACTTCAGCTCCCAGAAGCCTCAGCCATGTTGGCCAATAGTCCCATGTTGGCCAATAGCTCCTGGAATTCTGGGAGCTGAAGTCCCTCGGCCCTTAAAGGGGAAAGGTTGCCTACCCCTGCTCTACAGTGACTGAGATTAAACTGAGTCAGTCAGATGACCTGGCAGCAAACAACCAGCAACTGATGGATCTGGGCCCTCATCTGTGACCTAGTTGCTCCCAGGATCCCCACAGATAAACAACTCCTCCTCCTCCTGGAAGGACCCCCTTAAACACAGGTGCTAGTTGACCAGGGCTGTTGGGAGTTACAATCCAGCAGCAGCTAGAGGGTCACATGAGTCCAGATCTGAGCATTCAGGCCGCCCTCCAGGAGTCCTCCAGGCACCTCCCTTGGAGCCCAATATAGCCAGTGATTCCACCCACTTACTCATATGAGTAAGGGCCATTCCCTGCACCACCACAGTTCCCAGGGCACGCTCTCTCAGCCTCAGAGGATAGCAATGGCAAACCTCTTCTGAGCAAACCTAGCCAAGAAAACTCCACAACAGTTTCGCCTCAGGGTCGCCATAAGTCAGAAACAACTTGAAGGCACACACCACCATCATCCATCGTTCTCAGCCTCCTTCTCTTCCTCAAAGGAGCTCCTCAAAGGCACGTGCACCGAGGTCTCCCTCCCACCCAGCCATCCTTGTGGCCCCTGTTCCCCGCGCTGTCCTTCCTGGCTCACATTCTCTCAGCCTCACAGATTGGCAAGGGCAGGAAAAAAACTCAAACAAATCTTGCCAAGAAAACCAGAAAACCACATGATAGGTTCGCCTTAAGGTTGCCATAAGTTGGAAAAGACTTCAAGGCACAGTAACACACACATTTTAACATGTTGTACCCCACCATGAGCAGAGGAGGAAAAGACATAAGAATTATTATTATTATTATTATTCCCAGCTGCCACTTCCCTAGATCCCACTGCTCCTCAGAGAAGCCCCTCAAAGGCATGTGCACCAGACCAGATTGAGAAAGAGAGAAAGACCCTCACCCAGGAGTTAAGCAGGACCCCTCCCTCTCTACCCTCCTTCTCTCTTATCCACCCATTCCCAAGTCACGCTCTCTCAACCTCAAAGAATGCCACCTACCATCCATCGGGGCCTCCATCCCCCTCAACCCCCCTACTTCTCTGAGGCCACATTCCCTCAGCCTCAGAGGATGGCAAAGGTAAAAAAAAAAAAAAATCTTTTGAACAAATCTTGCCAAGAAAACCCTGTGACATATAGATATAGATATAGTGACAGATAGTGATAATTAACTATCTGGAAGCCGCTCTGAGGGCCTTTCTGGCTGGAGAGTGGGGTATAAATACAGTAAGTAAATAAATAAATAACTAGTTGTGACTTAGGGCTGACATCAGAAGGCACACACTACCACCACCATCATCCTCATCCCCAGCTTTCTTTTCTCCCTCAAAGGCACGTGCAC
>CM034708.1:216555201-216568979 GCA_020142125.1 Phrynosoma platyrhinos | reverse complement strand
GAGACTAACTGAAAGAAAGAAGTTGGCAGCATGAGCTTTCGTTGACTTGAGTCCACTTCCTCAGATGCAGATGATTGCATGGATTGTTCATCCTCCCCATATATCTGGAAGCCCTGGTGGTAAACTGGGTTTTCCCATCGATGCAGACGCCCTTTGGGAGAAAGAGAGTGTTCCCATAATATAGACCTTAGGCTAAACAACTAATAGGGCTTTTTGCTCCTACATTCCAGGTGTGATGACCCTTTTTTCCATTAAAAGTAACCACCCAGGCCTGTTGAGTGAGAAGGCAGCAAGCAAAATCAACGAGACCATGCTACGTCTTGGTAAGTGGGCATGATCCTCATGAGTGGATCCACGTGTCTGGTGTTTGGGACACAGCATCACCGAGGCTCAGGGTGCACCTACACTGTAGAAAGAATGCAGTTTGACACCACTTTAAATGCTGTAGCTCTATTCTCTGGCATCCTGGAATTTGTAGTTTTATAAGCAGTTTAGCCTTCTCTGCCAAAGTGTGCTGGTGCCTCACAAAATTACGAATCCCAGGATTCTGTAGGATGGTGTCTTAGTATGTATACATGTGTAAATATTCAAAACAACAAAAAACAACAAAAATTTAAAAAAAAATCTGAAATCCAAAACACTTCTAGTCCCAAATATTTCAGATAAAGAAGGTGCAACTGGTATAATAAATAGATTATAGTCTACCTTCAAGTTGCTTCTGATTTACAGCAACCCTAACTGAATTTAATGTGGGGTTTTCTTGGCAAGATTTGTTCAGAGAGAGGTTTCCATTGTCTTTGGAGTGATGATAGTGGGATTTGCCCAAGGTCACCTAGTGGATTTCCATGGCCAAGTGGGGATTCAGGCTCTAATCTCCCAGAGTCCTAATCCAACACTCAAACCAATATACCACATTGGCTCCCAATAAATAGATAGTCCATATAGGTTTATAGCAAGAGATGTAAAGATCTGTTGGACATGCATCTGTTACTTGAGATAAATTGATCACTATGGGTTTAAACAAGCTTCAGTAAAAGAAGGGTGAGACATGTTTTGACGTTACTGTCTTCATCAGTGGTCAGTCTTAAAAAGTTCTCTTTGGGCCTTTGTAGACTGCTAGAAATAGTGCAAATTGAGTCCACTTTAACTGCCCTGACTCAGTGCTAGGGAATCATGGGAAGTGTAGTTTATTGTGGCACCAGAGCTCTCTGACAGAGAAGGCTCAATGTCTCAGAAAAAAATGCAATTCCCATGATTCCCTAGCACTGATCCAGGGCAGTTAAAGTGGACTCAATTTGCACTATTTCTAGCAGTCTGCAAAGATTCTTCATCTTGTAGGTCTTTCCTACCAAACGGGGCCAAACTCATCCAGGTAGATTTCCTCAAAGAATAAGACTATAACTGTATCCATACACTTGTGTTTTTGACAACCTCCTTCTCCTCCCATATGTGATCACAGGCATCTTTGGTTTCCTGGCTTTTGGGTTTGTGCTCATCACGTTTGGTTGCCACTTCTACGACTTCTTCAACCAGGCGGAGTGGGAACGCAGCTTCCGGGAGCATGTCCTGTGAGTAAGAGATGCTGTGATGCTGCTGGCACTTGACCTGTTGATTCCCATCTCAGTGGGAATGGGCTCCGGGGGGTTGAATCTGCTCTAGGTTCAATTCGTAACTTTTAAAGACTCTATCCAAGATGTGCTGAACTCTTTCCTCCCAAATAGGTTCGATACCTCCTTTAAAATTCAAGATTAAAACCAGAACTGATGCACATACACTCCAAAAATGAAGGCTGTTGGCCACCACTGAGAACCTTTTTTTGGGGTGGGGAAAAAACAAGTCATAATTAGTTACTACTTATTTCCTGGGGGGGGGAGTAACGAAAATGTAATGTTTTCCAAATTCCACAATTCCAAAGCAATATCATGAGCAAAACTGGAGTTGTTTTATCGGCTTAACAAATAATCCCTAGTTACTTTCAGATGTTATATTTATGGACATGTTTAGAATAATTTTATAGGTGTTTTTAAAGTTTTATTCCATGTTAAATCAATCTTAAGGGTTTTTTAAAATCTCAAAAAGTAACTGAAGAGCATCTACTTATCCTATTTGTAGTTAAACAATCTTACAAACTGATTCAATCATTCACCCTTCCATACCAACCCTTATAAATTCCTTATTGTTGAATCCATATTCTTCTTCCTTATCTTAATCCATTACCCATTTCTCTCTTCTCTCTTCCATCTTGCCACCTGACCTTTACTTTCACCTATACTCACCTGTTTCATTTCCTTCTTCCTCTTTCCCTCTCTATAATAATTTCTTTACCCTTCTCCACATATACTTCCTTTAACTTCCTCTTCCTCTCCCTATTCTCCTCTTACTTTCTCCTCTTTACCTTCCTTCTCTCTCCTTCCTTCCATACATCCTCATACCTCCTTCTTCTCACATCCTCTAATCTTCTCCACATTCTTCCCCTTCTTTCTTTCTATCATTCTTTCCGTCCTTCCTTCCTATTTATTAGTCACTAATTGTCACATTCTTGTGTTTCCCCAACTTTCCATTTTCTTTATTTCTTGAAACTCTTATCTGTGCTTTGCCTTTTCTTTAATTACTCATTCTTACTTTTTTTTAGAAAGTAACTTTCCAGGCTTTGGAGAGTGCCCCTCCCAGCTTCCCTTCTGTTTTCAGCACTATGCATGAGAATTATCCAGCTTCAGGGTAAAATGAGTGGAGGTCAAGATAAAACATGATTTGGCTAGATTGCAATCCATAATGTTCAAAGTATGTGATTACAAAGAAAGCAAAGAGAAAGAAAGGAAAAAATGGTGGAAGGGCAAGTATGTAGAATATGAACAGGGCCAGGCATATCCTTTGACTGAAGCTAAAAAAGCACATTTTCTTGAAGTTGGCATCTATAAAAGAGATGCTGATTTGTACCTAAAGCAGTAAGATCTTCTGACCCCTGAACAACAAACAATGGGTGTTTATATTTCTTACTTTGCAGTGTAAGTCATTGCAACACAACAAGCATGCAGGATCTGACAACATTGACCCTCAGAGAGATTCCACATTTAAAGAGAATAGTTTAAATTGCAAATATTCCACATTTAAAGAAAATAGATTAAATTGCAAATATTTTTCTCATACAAAATTAATATGTTGAAACACATCTCATTAACAAGGAATAACCACTGAGCACACCTAGGTCAAATTCTCTATGTTATTTGTGTTATGTTGTCAACATTTTGAGTTCCATCTACACTGCAGAATTAATGCAGTTTGACATCACTTTAACTACCATGGCTCAATGCTATGGGATTTTAGGATTTGTGTTTTTGTGAGCTATTTAGCCTTCTCTGTCAGAGAACTTAGGTGCCACCACAAACTACAAATCCCAATATTTCATAGGATAGAACCATGGTAGTTAAAGTGGTGTTAAGCTGCATTCATTCTGTTGTGTGGAAGCAGCCAAAATCACCTGTAGGCATTAAAATATATTCTCAAATATTTCTTTTCAAAATACGTGTACTCAAAATGTATTGAATAATTTGCAGTACTTCATGAGTCAAAGAGATACGGGATTTAATGCTTGTTTCCAACTCTGATTCTTCTTGTACTCTGTCTCTGACGCAGGTGCGAGGCCAACGTGACCATTGCTACAGAGACCAAAAAGCCAATCCCTGACTGTGAGATCAAAAACCGACCCAGCCTCTTAGTAGAGAAGATCAACCTCTTTGCCATGTTTGGAACTGGTATATCAATGAGTACCTGGGTGTGGACCAAAGCCACCTTGCTCATCTGGAAGCGCACCTGGTGCAGGTAGGGGGTGGAGTCTGCCTCTGAGGCTCAGGTTTGAATAGGTGAGAGGACTCAGAGTCATGTGTCAGTTACAGGCATTGGGCCCCAGTTTGTTCTGTCTCTTTTGCATTCTGGGTTCTCCCATCTTAAAGTACAGTGGTCTATTTAAATAATTTGGTGTAGTGATTTAAGTGTTGGACTACAACTCTGGAAACCAGGGTTCAATTCCCAGCTTGTCCATGCTTTGATTGTGAGTTCCTGCATGACGGGGGGTTTGGACTGGATGGCCCTTGTGGTTTCTTCCAACTCTATGATTCTATGACATTGGGAAAGTCACATGCTCTCAGCCTCAGGGGATGACAATGGCAAACTTCCTCTGAATAATCTTGCCAAGAAACCCCTGTGATAGGTTCACCTTAGGATCACTGTAAGTTGGAAATGACTTGAAGCCACACAGCGACAACGGACTCTGGACACTGTGTTTTTATCTCCCCACCCCACTGCTATATTTCCTGTTAGATGAAGGGTGGGCAGCCATTGGAGGGTCAGTGTTGTTGTATGCCTTCAAGTCATTTCTAAATTATGGCAACTCTGAAATGAGATTTTCTTGGCAGAATTTGTTCAGAGGGGGTTTGCCATTGTCTTCCTCTGAGGCAGAGAGTGTGTGACCAGTCTGTTCCACTACATCATGCTGACTGTGTGTTAGATTACAACACCCCTTTTCCCTATCAAACAAGGGAGAGTTTGCATTTGTGGGCTGAAGATAAAAGATATTGGAGGTGTTGTGTGTTGGATTACTCTTGGGATGGACTTCTTGACTGCAGGAGCTGTTGGACAGCGGAATCACAGAATCATAGACTCATGGACTTGGAGGAGATCCCAGTGGCCATCCAATCCAACCCCCTTCTGTCACCTAGGAATATACAGTCAAAGCACTCCCGACAGATGGCCATCCAGCCTCTGTTTAAAAACCTCCAAAGTACTGCCTGCCTTGGTGGTGGTGGTGGTGGTGGTCTCTCCATTTTTGAGAGAAGTTGGATGAGCATTTTCGGGAGTGCTTTAGCTGTGCATTTCTTAGATGGCCCTTAGGGTCCCTTCCAACTCTTTAGATTCAGTGACTCTGTGGTGGTCCAAAACACTCTGCAGAAATAATCCAGTTTGAAACCACTTTAATTTCCCTGGCTCAGTGCTAGGGAATCCTAGGAATTGTAGTTTGTGGTGGCACCAGAGCTCTCTGACAGAGGGGGCTAAATGTCTCACCAAATTAGCAATAGCAATAGCATTTAGATTTCTATACCACTTAATAGTGAACTCAGCACTCTCTAAGCAGTTTACAATATGTAAACCAATTGCTTCCAACAAGCTGGGGACTCATTTGACCGACCTACAAAAAGATGGAAGGCTGAGTCAACCTTGGAGCCCTGCCTGGATCGAACTCACAACCTTGTGACTTCAGAACCAGCATTTAACCACTGTGCCACCAGGGCTACATAATTACAATTCCCAGAATTCCCTAGCACTGAACCAGGGAAGTTAAAGTAGTCTCAAACTGGATGATTTCTACAGTGTGTTTTGGACCAGTGACTACACCTCTTGTCCTCAGCCAACAGACTCAAACCATCACATCATACTGTCTCTGTCGCCCCGACTGTGTGGCCCCAAATTTCCACCCAAGGTTTGTGCCTTGCATAGCCTCTGCTGGACATCCACTGAGGCCATCTCCTCTTTTCAGGCTGACCGGTCAGAGCAGCAACGAGCCCAAGAGGATCAAGAAAAGCAAGATGATCGCCAAGGCCTTCTCCAAGAGGAAAGAACTGCAGAACAACCCCAACCAGGAGCTCTCCTTCAGCTTGCGGACTGTCTCACATGAGGGCCCAGTAGGTAGGTGCCAGAAGGTGGGGAGAAATGGGGTCATTATGGACCTTTCTTTGAGGTATGCCTTTGGGGGACAGGGAGAGGACTTGGGTTCAGGAATGGCCCTGGTGGACTTATGGTCCTCCTTGGGTGGGTGTGGATTTCTGACCCTTCTTTGTAGATGCAGACCTAAACTTTTCAAGGACTTTATTTTCAAAAAAAGAACCCTGACATTTTAAATATCTCCGCTCCCGCCCTCCTAATTCCAGCTGGTTTGGCTTTCGATGTTAACGAGCCATCCGGGGACGTCTCCTCTGCTTGGGCGCAACACGTCACCAAGATGGTTGCCAGAAGAGGCGCCATCTTGTCGCAGGATGTCTCTGTCACGCCTGTCGCAACACCCGGTAATGTTTCTCAAGGGTAGAGGGTTGGTATTGTGGGTGCTGACATTGGTTGGCTAGGAGTAAGCAAAGCGTGGAAAAGTTGGTTTTTTAGACTACAACTCCAGTTGTGTTCTGAAAAACGTAATCCCCCCCCCCGGTTTGTTTATTTATTTACAGTCTTGACTGGTTTAAATGATTTTTTTAAAAAAAGGAACACTCCTTTTTTAAAATTGTTTATTCTTTTTTTAAAGTCTGTCTATTATTACTATGTAATAATAATAATAACAACAACAACCTTCTGCCTGCAACGACAATAGCATTTAAGCATTTTAACTTAGCAGTTATTAATTGTTAAACCAGTATTCGGTGTCAGTGGCTTCTTTTTAATAACTTTATGTTATAGTGCAAGAAATGCCATTCAGAAACAAATACTTCCATTAACATCAGTTCAACCAAAACAACTTGCTTCAAAAGAGGAGGTTTTAAAAAACAATTATTATTTAAGCTAGTGGCCATAACATCTGAACTGTATTTTGCGACTTAATTTTCTGATTTACTCCTAAACTGGTGTAGTCCGATACTCCTATATATAAGCTGCCAACTTGCCAATATACGGTAATTTCCAAAGTTTTATTGAAAGTTGGCTATATATATATATATATATATTGGGCAAGTCACACTCTCTCAGACTCAGAGGATGACAATGGCAAACCCCTTCTGAAAAAACATGCCAAGAAAACCACGTGAAAGGTTTGCCTTAGGGTCACCATAAGTCAGAAGCGACTTGAAGGCACACAACAACAACAACAACAACAACAAATCATATCAAAACCTAATAACTTTGGACTTTAAATGTTAGTAAGCATCAGAATGTGGTTGATCAAGCTTTCTGATACATAAAATAATGTTTTACAGAACTAATATAATAAGCAAGATTCAATTTTTTTTCATTAAAACATGAATGCTAAACAACTGATTGAAACCAAAAATCCCCAAGATTGTTGTTGTTATTTTTAAAACCTGTTTTTTCCCCCTGACCCTGTTTGTTTATGTTATTTAAATCCATCTCACTTTTCTCCCAAATGGGAATCAGAATTGCTAATTCAAAAGTTCAGAACAGGTTCAGTAGCATGGATACTTCCTTTCATGTTAGGACCGAACTCCAGAGTGGCTTTGCCAGTAACCAAACAAGAGAGCCACTGGGTACCATGGCATCTCCTTGTGCCTCTCTACCTCTTTTTGCTGCTGAATGCCATGTCTTCTCTTTGTGCCTCTCTATCGGTTTTTCCTGCTGAAATGTCATGTCTTCCCTTTTCAGTGCCCCCTGAGGAGCGTGCCAGCTTGTGGCTGGTGGAGGGTGAATTCTCCCACAGGCGAGAGAAGAAGCTGAGTCGCAAGAAGAAGAAGCGGCGGAAGAAGAAGGAGGTATCTCCTGCGCAGCCAGTGGGTGACGTCTGTGGCATGGACTACTTCACCCCGCAAGGCGTGAGCTCTGTCCCCCGCCTGCCCCAGCTCCCTAAGGCCAAATGTTTTGTTTCCAATCCTCGGGAGTTGCATGCTCTGAATGAGGTTCTTGCACCCAGAGCCCACCCTGAGTGGATGCTGGGCTCTTGGCAGAAGCAGGAAAAAGAGGAAGGGGATCCCTTTTCCAGAGGAACCCAGGAGCATCCTAATAGCTACCGGCGGAACAGCACTCTGAATCCCATCAGCCACCCCTTTTGCCCTGACAATGTCCTTCCGGATGAGGTGAGATCGGATAGTAGCGCTTGGTTGTTCCCTGGACATCAGCAGCCTCTTCACCGGGGTCCCCTTCCCCAGCACCCCTCAACCCGGAGCCCGGCCTTGGCCTCCTGGTTCCATGGCAATGTCCCCTATCGGGGGCAGCCGCCACAAGGAATGAGAAGCGCATTGCCCCCTATCCACTCCAGGACAAATCTCATGGATGCTGAGCTTCTGGACTTGGATTCTGACTTCTAGGATGTGGGGAGGAACTCTGGAGCCCCGACAGGGTGTACACGTGCCGTTTAGCTTGGTTGTAGATCAGCCATGCGGTTGTTATTGTGGATGTTCGTTTGAAACACATGTTGGACGTTTACCAGCGGTGGTTAGTGGCTTTGACGGTCAGTGGGGCTGGTGAATTTGTTCCGCCTTACAGCCTGAACTTTAACAGAGCTATGCAACGCTGTTGCATTCAGCCCCTCAAAGTAGGTTTAAACTAAAACTCAGAGCAGATACACACAAACAAAGGCGCACCTGATACAGAAGCTATGGGCCACAGCTGCTTGATTTTCCCACCCTCTAAAAGCATCCTCAGACTTTGGCTTGAGTTTCATAGTGGATTTTCCTAAATGAGATTAGTTTCTTTTTCAGAGATTCCCCTGTGTCCAGCTTTTGTCTGACAGTGGCTGACCTTTTTATTTTTTGGATAATCAACTGAAGCCAGGTCCTTTCCTGTGCATCCATCCTCAGTCCTTCCTTTTGGAATCCTGTCTCTCCTTCCTCCCTCAAAGGAGCTTTCTCTGGGCTGTGATAAGTTGTCCTAGAGGTGTCTGAGAGCTCCTTTTGCATTTAGGATGAAAAGGTGGGAAGAGAGGGAAGCCTCGCTTCTCTAGTGGAGTGGTGTGTGGTGGGTCTTTTAAGGCCGTTTGGTCACATAGTGTAAATTTACTCTCTTGTAGCTATGGCAAAATCGTTAAGCTATGGCATATTTGTACACCGAATTTTGCTGTGACAGAATTGTACATCAGAATTATGGTACAGTGTACAGTCGCCCCCTCCCAATTCGCAGAGGATCTGTTCCGGGACCCACCCACCCCAACAAAAATGGGAACTTGCAAATATCGGAGCCCCATTGAAAATAATGGCGCATATGGCCGTGGCGTGCGTGTGGGGCCATGTACAGGTGTGCACCTCCATCTTGTCCCTCCCCACTTGTCATCCCGCAAAGAGCGAGACCGCGGACTCCCAAGTCCACGAATGGGAAGTGACAACTGTATTTGTGCTGGAGCTATGCTGTGGCACTATTGAATACCCGAACTGCACTATGGAGTGGCACAGTTGTATGCTGGAGTTACATTATGGCAGAGTTGTACTCGGGAGTCGGTCACATTGTCCTGGAATAGCTCTGGTGTTATGTTACGGTGCAGTTATGCTCTGGTGTTCAAGAGTGCTGCTATTGAATGCCAGAGTTATGCTATGGAATGATTGCGCTGGAGTTGCGCTATTGTGTGATTATAAGCCTGAGTTGTGCTACAGTGCAGTTGTATGGTGGAGTTAACACTGTGGTGGAACTGTACCGGAAGGCACCCTTGTGCAGCCACAGTGTCTTCCATTGATCTATTGCATGATGTTATTCCTGCTAATCCAGGATACCACAATTGTGTGACCTCCTAGAAAGTGCAGTCAGTATTTCTGCCAGTATAAGTCACAAATAGGATTCCAGCCCCAAACCTCCCAAAATATTTATTGCTTCAAAGGGTTGAGGAGAATATTTCTGTGTAAAAATGCTGTTTGCTGCACAGAAAATACTGTTTCCTGTGCCAAAAAAAAAAAGAAAAGAAAAAAAAAGAAAAAAGTGAATTTTCACAGAATAAGTCCCAAACTGCAAAGATTCTCATCAGTCCAGGATTCTCCTTGACAGGGTTTCCCAACACTTGAGAAACACATATCTTGAGAATTTATCAAGTATTTTCCAATATTCTATCACTAGAATGTGCACAGATATTTTTTTAACTTTTAATGATGACAAGGTTTAGGCATCTTGTAAGACATTATTCTGAAAAGAGGAAAGATTCTAACCTGAAATTCCCTTGTTAAAGAATGTTCTCTCTTACCCTCTGTTTGTTTGCTTAAAAAAGAAAGGAAAGGAAAGAAATCCTGGTTTTGAAAGGGCCTCAAAGACCTAAAATTCCATTCTGGAGAAAGCTCCAGATAAAAAGAGGAAAAGAGGCCTGTTTAAGGGTCGAAAAATGTCTGTCTGGGTTTATTTGGTTTCTCACACGGAAAGTGAGATGCTCAAATAAATGTCCAGCCCCAGAAGAGTGGTTCTCAAACTTTGGCTCTTCAGGCTTTTGCACTTCAACTCTCAGAAGCTCCAGCTAGCTTGCCAAGTGACCAGGGATTCTGGGAGTTGAAATCCAAAACACTTGGAGGACCAAAGGTTGAGAACCATTGTCCTAGAGCAGTGCTTCTTTTAAAAAAGTGGTGGTCCATGGACCTTTGCCAGTTTGCAAACTACTGGCTGCCAGTCTTCAGTTTTCAAGCAAGAAGGAAATAGTACTAGCCAATGGGCACACACATGGTGCCAATGCCTGGTATATTCAGGAAAAGATATTGCTGATGCTCCACATTATATAGCTGAAGGCCTAAAATATGCTATTTAAAAACACAACAAAACTTGTCAACAGTACTTCTTACTTGTACTCATTGAAAGCAGGAACATGAGAAGAGCCGTGTTCCAGCATCCTGTTCTAGTGCCACTCTATTCTGCTTTGGTCAGGCCTCACCTGGAATAATCCTGTGTCCAGTTCTGGGCACCACAATTCAAAAAGGATGTGGGGAAACTGGAGCGTGTCCAAAGGAGGGCAACTAAAATGGTGAAGGGTCTGGAAACCATGAATCCCTATGAGGAACGACTTGGGAGCTGGGGATGTTTAGCCTGGAGAAGAGAAGGCTGAGAGGTGATATGATAGCTTGTGTTTAAATATTTGAAGGGATGTCATATCGAGGAGGGAACAAGCTTGTTTTCTGCTGCTCCAGAGACTAGGACCTGGAACAATGGGTTCAAGCTCCAGGAAAAGAAATTCCACCTCAACATTTGGAAGATATTTCTGACAGTGAGAGCTGTTTTGATGGTGGAACACACTCCCTCAGAGAGTAGTGGAGTCTCCTTCCTTGGAGGTCTTTAAGCAGAGGCTGGATGGCCATCTGTCAGGGATGCTTTGATTGGGAGTTCCTGCATGGCAGGGGGGTTGGACTGGATGGCCCTTGCGGTCTCTTCCAACTCTATGATTCTATGATTCTTACAATGTCCAGCCATCTGCCTTTGGGAAAGCCCCACCAGCAGGACAAGAGGACAACTGCATCCTAGCCTGGATCAAGAAGAATATAGTGTCAAGATCAAGAGAAGTCATAGTGCCACTCTATTCTGCTTTGGTCAGGCCTCACCTGGAATAATCCTGGGTCCAGTTCTGAGCACCATAATTCAAATAGGATGTTGAGAAGCTGGAGTGTGTCCAGAGGATGGCAACTAAAATGGTGAAGGGTCTGGAAACCAAGCCCTATGAGGAATGACTTAGGGAGCTGAGTATGTTTAGCCTGGGGAAGAGAGGTTATGAGGGGACATGATAATCATGTTTGAATATTTGAATGGATGTCATATTGAGGATGGAAAAAGTTTGTTTTCTGCTCCTCCAGAGACTAGAAGATGGAGCAGTGGACTCAAGCTATAGGGAAAGAGATTCCATCTAAACATTGGGAAGAACCTCCTGAGGGTAAGAGCTGTAAAAGATGCTGTCTTGGAGGTTGATGGAGTTCCCTTCTTTGGAGGTTTTTAAACCGAGGCTGGAAGGCCATCTGTCAGGAGTGGTTTGATTCCTGCATTGCAGAAGAGGGTTGGGCTGGGTGGCCCTTGCGGTCTCATCCAACTCTATGATTCTGTGATTCCTCCATCTTGTTCCCTCCAGTAGCCGATACACAGAGAGGCACACTGCCTCCAATAACTAGAAGTGATATGTGGCTGTCCTGACTCATAGCCAGTGATGGCCTCATCTTCCTCAATGGCTTTATCCTTTCCTCTTTTAAAGCCTACCAAGTTGGAAGCCATCACTTCATTTTGTGGCAGTGACCTCCGCAGTTTAACTGCGTGCTGCATGACTTATTTTATTTGGCATTAATCTCTCTCATCAGTTGATGAACCCCATTCAGCACCTGTTGACTATCCCATTGGCTTCTAGTTTTTATTGGGAGATGGGCTTCAGTTAAATAGTTGTTCTCTTTCTACTTTGTCATTCCATGTGTAATTTAATGCACCTCTGCAGAAAGCATCTTAAGAACTCTGGTAACAAGGGTGGGAATTCTGACTCCTTCCAGAAGTTGTCAAACTGCAGTTCCCAGCCTTCCTCTCCAAGGCTGCTGGGAGCTGCACTCCAACAACATGCAGAGGGCCATATAGTTCTCAGCCTTATTCTGTCGCAAACTTCTGGAGCATTTCAAAATGCTTCCAGGACAATGGAACACAGTGGCTGCGCTGGCTGGGGAATTCTGTGGTTTGTGGTCTGAATGGCCACTGCATTCTGTGTTTGGGCAAGTCACACTTCATGACAAAGTGATTTTGTGTGTGTGGACCCAGAAGCTGAGATTGGTTTTGTGTGACAAGTGGACAAACAAACAGTGGGAAACTTTATCTAGAACAGTGGTTCCCAACCTTTTCTATGCCCCACACACCTAGGAAGTGTTTGATCAATATTTGCACCCTCTGCAAAAGTAGTATCACATTTGGAGAAGAAGAAGTGCATGCAATTGCTGGTGCAAGAAGTAGTGGTTTCTAGTTATTTTCAATAGTTAAGTTAAAAGGGCATTCTTAGAGGCATTTGGGCCTCCAATTTTTCAAGCTGTATTCCATTCATTCTCTTACCAATTCCAAGTCCCATCTCTTTACAACGTGTAAAATTACATTGTAAGTCTACGGAAAACTTACAAGCAGTGAAACAAAAAGCATAATGAGTTTCTTTTTCATCATTGTGATGAGCAAAAGTGTGACAAGTAAAAAGGAAGAAATGGCTGCTAAAAGGTAACTTTCCAGGCTTTGGAAATGCTGGGATGGGGGAGAATTAGAAATGTTCCCTGTTGCAAAACAGTTTAGGCAAACCATTGTCTGTTCTCCATATTGTGTGCCTTCAAGATGTTGCAACCCTAAGGCAAACCTATCATGGGGTTTTCTCAGCATGATTTATTCAGAGGAGATTTGCCATTGTTCTGTTTTTGGCTGAGAGAGTGTGTGACTTGCCCAAGGTCACCATGTGGTTTCCATGATTGAGTGGGATTCAAACTCTGGCCTGCAGAGTCCTAGTCCAATACTCCAACCATTAAACCATACTGCCTCTCTTACTTGGACTACAGCTCCTATATTCCCATCCTGGCGAATCCTGATAGTTATTGTCCAAACAAGTAACCATCTGAGTTCTGTATGTAGAGAAATCTTGTAGCCCCACTTTTAAAGAAAGAAGTTGGTAGCATGAGCTTTCGTAGACTTCAGTCTACTTCCCCAGATGTATCTGGTGAAGTGGAAAGCTAGGGAAAGACCTGTATATGCCATTAGTGTGTGAGAACGTTAATTCAAATTCAAAATCCTATGTGTATGGACATGAAGTGGCAAGTCCAGTTTTAACAAGTTTTAACAGTTTTAAATGCGAAGGTTTCATTTCCTAAGAATCTCAGTGCCTGTCAAGACGTGACTCAACTGATTCCTTTTCAGTGGGACCATTATGTAACTGAAGCTGACATCTTTTGAATATATATTCTGGCATCTTGGAAAAGGGGAGCAATACCAGCACAGCAGAGGCACTGTCCACCTGGAGATGTACAGGCAAAAGTCCAGTCATTTCCCTTGTCTGTTCTTGGTCAGGAAAAAAGGGGAAAGACTAGCTGCAAAACCATAGCTGGGGGCCCTGTTATGGTATACATTTATATCACAATGATTCCATGTTAACTGCCATGGCAACATCCAATGGAACCCTGAGGTTT
>CM034708.1:216532088-216543041 GCA_020142125.1 Phrynosoma platyrhinos | reverse complement strand
TTGCAATTTCCAACACCATGCTTGCCTAAAACACCTTTCCAGGCTTCCTAACCCCATCAGATATGGAGGGCCCACTGTATACAACTCCAGGTGCATGGGCTGGAAGCATTTGGGTGGACATAACTTTGAGATCCCCTGTGTGACACAATCGGTCTCCTTTCTGGTCTGCTGCTTCTCCTGTCCCTTCCTTCCCAGGCACCATGTTTGCTGCCACACTATAGAATTAATACATTTTGACACCACTTTAACTGTCATGGCTCCTTCCAGTGGAATCCTGGGATTTGTAGTTTTTTGTGACACCAGGGCTGTCTCACAGAAAAGGCTAATTATCTCACAAAAAGTACAAATCCCAGGCCTCCAGAGCATTGAGCCATGGCAGTTAAATAGTCAAACTGCATTAATTTTTCAGTGTAGATGCAGCCTATGACTATAGTTTGACAAGGTAAAAAGATGGCAGAAGCATAATAAGAGATGAAGGGCAGTGAAAGCTTCCATTTATATTACTTGATTTTTTTGAAGCTCTGTGGTTTTGTGATGCATCCTTAATGAATATTATAAAAGGCAGGTGAAGGAATTAAAATGTGCATGGAACACTTTATTTGTTTATGTATAAAATGTTTTCACATTCCTAGCTCAGTTATGCTGAAATGGGCAGAAATAGGACTGAGTTGCTTATGATTTTGCAATTTTTTGAGGAAATCATTCATATATACACTTGTCCCTCCCCGTTTGTGGACATGCCATTTGTAGTTTTGATTTTCTGTGGATGGCAAGCCATGAGGGACATAATGACATGTGCGCCCATGGCACATGTGTAATGGCATGCACGGGAGTGTGCTGCCTTTATATCCAATGGGGCTTATATATCCACAATATTTCCTTTTCGTGGGGGGGGGGGGGGGGTCCGGAATAGATCCTCCGTGAACGGGGAGGGATGACTGTACATGTTTTGGCTTGAAGTCTTTTGAAGCTCACATTTTTGTTGTATTATACAGGGAATATCCTTGCTTGTTGTATTATACAGGGAATATCCGTGGCCCCATCTTTAGTGATGGTTGAGGATCTCCAGAGGGACATCAGAGTTTTTAGGTGGTTTTAATTATGGTTTTATGTTCTCATATTGTGCTTTTAATTTGTTATATTGTTTAATACTTTCTTAAGGGGGGGAGGGATCATAATGTTTAATGTTATATTTTAATCTTGTCATATTTTATTGTTGTCAACCGCCCGGATTGGTTCACCACAGGGCGGTATACAAATTATTATTATTATTATTATTATTATTATTATTATTATTATTATTGAATTTAATTAGTGGCCTTTCCTCTTAAGTTCTTCATTTAAGAATTTACCCTATCCCTTTTGTGAGTCAAGTGCTCCTTCTTTTATCATTGAATCATAGAAACATAGAGTTGGAAGAGACCACAAGGGCCATCCAGTCCAACCCCCTGCCATGCAGGAACTCAAAATCAAACCATCCCTGACAGATGGCCTGACAGATTATCGTTATTGGATCTTTTAACCTAATATCCTTTATCTAATGGCCACCTGCAGTATAATCAGGAGGGACAGTGACAAACAAGCCAAAGTAGTCATTGTAATAAAAATAAGTTACTCTAATTTTCCAGTTGTCTGAAGCAGGAAGACATCTGCAGCAAAAAGGGTATATGTTGTGAGACTGTCTTGTTTAGAGCTTGGATTGTACATGCAAAAACATAGAGCTGTTAGAAAGATAATGTACAATTGTCCACATCCCTCCAAAATGTTGTGGCCATTGGGTGCCAAGGAAATTTTGGCACAAGAAACTAATTCTGGCCAAAACTAATGTAGAATAGCTATGGGTATGGGTATGTAATCTGAGAAGGCAACTTCTTTAATTTTCTTACTGAAATTATTGGTGGAATGCTGAAATGGGAAGGGATTACAGACATTCTTTGTCTGAGAGAAACTAAGCTGGCATTTGGTATTCACTATGAATTAAAGATTTGATGACTGAAGGAAGATACAAGTAGGCAATGTAAGCAAAAGGCTCTGGTTTTGCAAAATGATCTTAGTTTGAGAAAAGAGTAATTGAAGTATATGCATAATGGGTCCATTGCAGTGAAGGAAGTGGAAAAAAGTTCACTGTGGATGAAAGTGGAAAGAAGTGTGGTCTGAAGCCAGAGGGAAGATACTACCGTAAGTGTGGAGGTTCCTCTTACTCAAGAGGCTTGTTTTAGGCTTGGAGGCCTTTGAACAAAACTGTGGGATGTCACAAGTTGTGCCTGATCATGTGAAGCAGAATGTGTCACTGGAGCATGGTAATGATTTGGGTAGAAGAGATACGAGGAGATAACAGAAAAGCTACAGAGAAGCATATTGATATTAGAAAGTGGTATTGGCATGCATTTACTCAGCAGTTGTTGGGAAGTTGGATTTCAAAGCACTTAATGCAGCAACTTAAGCTCAAACGCTAGGAAGATAGAACAAACGTTCAGTAAAGTGTTCAGTGGGACCTGACATAAGCAGCACCTTCTCCTTAGTCCTCAGGGCAGAAGCTCCTGGATTAAATTGATCAATCTTACAAATGAGTACAGGGAAAAAAAGATTTAGCCATATGTATATATGGAGAGCCAGTGTGCTGTAGTGGTTCGAGTGCTGGACTACAGCTCTGAAGACCAGGGTTTGAATCCCTGCTTCAGCATTTGATAGCCTTAGACATCTCTCCTGTAAAGTGATGACAGTTTATAGAGGAGGAGATGACGACGTTTGTAGAAATGAGGAAGCAGACTTTGTAGGTTCTCAGAATAGTTGGGCATTCAAAATGGCTTGTCAGAAAAGACAGCCAAAGTTGGGTTCATTGGGAGACATCTTATTCTGTTGTAAGGATGTTTTGTGGTTTTCTCTAGAGATTGTATCTATTGCTCATCCATATAGTGAAGAATTTGCCAAACTGTCCATCTGTAACTTTTATTGTGATTGTGGGCAACTTGAACTGTTCATTCAGTATTACCTTTATGAAGGCTGATATTTCAGGAAACAGAAGGATTTTGTTTTGATGTAACATTTCATTTAGAGTTGCCAGGATGTTTAATTCATTACATACTAGGTGAAATCTTTTTCAGCTGTGAAAACAGATGTAGAAGGATCATGTTGGGCGAGGATTTTCTGAATCACTATGAGGTCTCTGGATGCTCATATTTTCTTTCTTTCTTTCTTTCTTTCTTTCTTTCTTTCTTTCTTTCTTTCTTTCTTTCTTTCTAAGAAAACCATTGGAAATGCACTTTCTCCTTGCCCCCTTTTCTTTTTACATTGCTCTTTAATTATTTCCTTCATTGTCTCTTGTTCTGCACTCCCTTCCTGCCTTCTCATTGATTCAAGGTACATGATTTCATTTTCTTTACAATTTGTACATCCAGAGCCTGAACTGCAGATGGACTTAGCAGTGTGATTGAATGGGAGAAAACTGATGATAACTCCACCACATGCCTTTTAGTCCAAGGACTGTAGGAGCAGTCCAGAAGGAATGGACCATCTCTTCTTTCATTGGGCTTGGATAGGCTTTATGTGCCAAAGTAGGCGTTCTGAATTACAGTTGGCCCTCAGGTGTTAGGTTGTGCTGGGTTGCCTGAAGGATTCAGATGCAGTGCTGTTGTCTTGAAGGAGGGAAAGTTTTGGTCATTCACTTTGGGTTTCATAGAATCATAGAATCATAGAATTATAGAGTAGGAAGAGACCACAAGGGCCATCCAGTCCAACCCCCTGCCATGCAATTAAAGCATCCCTGACAGATGGCTTGTTTGTTGTTGTTAAATGCCCTCGAGTTGATACTGACCCATGGCGACCATGTGGATGAGATATCTCCAAGACTCCTTGCCCTCCCCTGCTCTGCTCAGGTCCTGTAAATTCATACTCATGTTCTCCTGAATCTAGCATGTGGTCTTCCTCGCTTTCTACTTCCCTCAACCTTTCTTAGCATTATTTTCCCCACAGTGAGTTGTGCCTTCTCATGATGTGGCCAAAGTACAACAGCCTCAGATTAGTCAGTAGACAAAACATACAAAATGTAAAACATACGAAAGTTAAAACTTTTGTCCTTACTAGACCATACAAAACATCCAAAATACAAAATAGAAAATAAGTACGACAGCCTCAGTTTTGTCATCTTGACTTCCAGGGAGGGAGGGTGATGTAAAAAGTGGTGCTTGAACTTTCTCATTTCCATTTTGAAATTACAATATTTGAATTTTTGTAATCCATCTTCCACATCCCAAGAGCATTTGGTCAGGAAAACAGAGAAGCTTTCGTTTCTTCTAAGTGAGGTGGGGCATCACATCTATAAAGTGCATTGCTAAGATTATTGCTAAATGACTTGTTAAAGTAAATGGAAGAGCCATTCAAATCTAATAAACAACAACAACAACAATAATATTTATTTATTTATTTATATCCCGCCCCTCTGCAGAGCAATTGGGGCGGCTTACAACATTACAATTTCCATACAGATATATTAAACAGAACATAAAATCCCGAATCCCACCCATTGTAAAGATTAGATCATAGCTGTTCCAGAAATGTTGATCATTCGAATGTTTATTGACTCTTGGAAGAACAGTTCTTTATAGTAATAATAGTTCAAGATTGTTTTTCATTCCAAAGGAAGGGTCCTCAGTATGTTTTACAATACTCTATTTCTGTTTTGCAGTCCAGAGGGTGCATTGTTCTGTTCATTTAATATAATAATAATAATATAATAATAATTTTTATTTAATACCCCGCCCCTCTGAGAACAATCGGGGCGGCTTACATCATAAAAATCTTCACATAATAATTTAAGAACAGTTCCCCCCTCCCCCCCTTAAAAAGATATTAAACCAATTACAATTAAAACAAATTATAAAGGAGGTAAGTTCCTCCATAAAATCACATAAAAACCATAAAGAAAAAGTACAGGTGGGAATAAGTGTTGCTTATAAGAAGACCTAGTCGTAAAGGTCTTAAAAGGTCATTGATGGCCATAAAAGAAGGGGGGAGGATCTTCAAAGGGACTGAAGCCTGAGTCGGTAGTTATTCCGGGAAGGCCTGCCGGAAGAGATAAAGCTCATAAATCAATTATTGATAGTCAAGTTCCCAAATTTAGGAACCAAAATGGGCATCTTTCCACTAAGGGTATATTGAGGACTTATCGACCAGGAAACACAAAAACTCAGTCATTGTATAAGCATCATTGTAAAGGCATTGCCAGAGGTTGTGCTGCCAGTATTTGTTGGCATCCCTTTTCTTGTATGTCCATAATAAAGACGTATTTTTATTGAATTAAGTATCTACAGTGGGCCCTCCACATTTGCTGGGGTTAGGGGCACAGGACCCCCATGAAGGTGGAAAAACCACAAATAAAAAACAACTCTTTTTCTTTACCTGAGAAAACACCTCTCTAGGAATCTCTAGGTCTTCCAGTGCAACTCTGTGGTCAACACCTGGCAGAAGCTGACCATAGAATCGCACTGAAGGAAGGGGTGTCTTGCCCTCAAACTCAGTTTCCCCCCTTCCTTTTTAGCAGACGACTCAGCTCTGCCTGTGAGTTTGTCATTCTTCTTGCCTGGATTTGCTTAGACGTTGGAGGCAGATTTGGATCCACGGTCACACAGACACTGTAACACATAAGTGTTGTGTGATAGCTGATATGTTCCTTTAATATGTTCTTTTTTAATTTATACAAGCTTGAGAGGAAACTGGAATTTGGGTGTAAAGATATTGGTAAACTAACACTTCTAGAATGTTTATCTAACTGATTTGTGTGTGGCAGGACTTTGTGGTCCACATGGCAACTATTGTTTAAGGTAGTCTAGTAGTATTATCCCCATTTTAGAATTGACATGAAAATACAGTGACATTAAAATGCACTAAAATTTAGAATTGACATTAAAATACAGGTTTCCAGTGACCCACTCAGTGGTCTCCTTTTGGCACTTTAATAGCTAGTTGCCTTTTCCAGATTTTCTTTCCCAGGTCTATATTTTATATAGTTGAGTAATTTGAATTCACATGGAACACCTGTGAAGCTGGTACTCATGTGCAAGTTTGTTGTACGTAACACAACTGTTATGTTTTTGGAAGTTCAGGTAATAATAATAATAATAATAATAATAATAATAATAATAATAATAATAATAATAATAAATTTTATTTATAACCCGCCCCTCTGCTCGGCAATCGGGGCGGCGTACAACAGATTAAAAATACATCAGATAAAACCATTCCATTCTCCCCTCCCTAACCACCCACCCCTTAAAACAGGATTAAACTATTAATGAATTAAAATCAGATTCACAAATTAAAAACAAACACCATACAGTCCCATCGGCCTGTTGATGGAAATAACGGGAGGGATAAGTGGTAGATCACCTCCAATTTTTGCTGGGTGGTTATTCCGGTTATTCATTCATGCACATTTGTAGCTTTCTTGCAGGCTGTTTTCACAAAGGTCTCTTTTCTCTGTGTGCCTCATCTGTTCTGAATTATTTAGAATAAATTGTTTATTCCTGCAGTTAGAATAATATATTGCTTGGTTTAGTCTGAACAGATAGTATAGGAAGACAACTCAAGAAAGTAAGAGTTTTAGGATTAGTCAGTGTATGCATCTGACAATCAAAATATAAAAGCAGCAAGTTGTGTTTTAAATTGACCGTTTGTATATGGTGGATAATGAAATTATACATTACAGGGTTAAATATGCTGATATAAATAGCTCTTGTTCTCTAGGAATGATATTAATGGATAATCCATGTGGTAGGCAGAGTCTCTTGGAAGTGTAATGCAAGGGTTTTCCTTAGCAGGTGCTAATCTCATATTTTGGTGATTACTGCAGTATAAATTAGCCTTATAGTGCCATTCATTTTAGCAATGGAAACTGCTGTGTTTGCATACCTCAAGGCCTCTTTCTACTTCTCTTCCTCTCCTGGAAACAACTTTTAATTTCTATGGCTCTAAACAGTGTTTTCAATAGATACCATTATAGGAAATTGGAATGCCTTTGTTTCATTTTAGGACAAACTTGGGATGAGTACCAGTACTTGAATATGCATGCTGAGAAGACTCTGAGGTTGTCCATTTTTAATGTGAAGTCATAGGCTTTCATGGCCGGCATCCATAGTTTTTTGTGGGTTTTTCGGGCTGTGTGGCTATGTTCTAGAAGAGTTTATTTCTGATGTTTCGCCAGCATCTGTGGCTGGCATCTTCAGAGAACAGATGCTGGCGAAACATCAGAAAGAAACTCTTCTAGAACATGGCCACACAGCCCGAAAAACCCACAAAAACCTATTGTCCATTTTTATTTCAGCCTTCTTATTAACAGCCTGCAAGGATTATGAATGAAGACAATAGTGCTCCTATAAATAAGAGAGGTGGAGCTGGGTCACTGGTGCTCATGGGGGAGCCTAAGGGAAATAGCAAAGTGCCAGGCCAAATCCAATTTCCTGTGTGAAATGGCTGTGGGGACAAGAGTGCTTGAGAAGCAGTTGCTGTGGAGGGAGCACACACTCTTGCTTTGTCAAACAACTGAGTTTCATTAAATTTGAGGAGAAGAGGTCCTTTGAGTTAAGCAAGGCAGGATCCCCACATAAAACTTAACTCTTGATGGATAAATTCAGTGGCAATCTTCAGGTTTTTGTTACCTGTGTTTCACCTACTGTGTATACTCATGTATAAATCTAGAAATTTTAGACAAAAAATTGACCACAAAAGCCTGAGTCGACTTATCCATGGACCAATGGAAGTACAATACTTTAACTGTTTTTAAAAAAGGAACCATCCCCTGGTGAAAAGCAAGACTAATCTGTCCTGGAAGCGCTATTCTCCCATCCATCAAGCCTTTAGGGCAGGGGTAGGCAACCTTTCCCCTTTAAGGGCCAAGGGACTTCAGCTCCCAGAAGCCTCAGCCATGTTGGCCAATAGCTCTTGGGATTCTGGGAGCTGGTCCCTCAGCCCTTAAAGGGGAAAGGTTGCCTACCCCTGCTTTAGTGTGAGCACAAAGAGTTATGTCTGCCTGAATTTTGTAAGTTCTCTGATAATTGTTTTCCTTTGCTTCATCCTTCAGATCCTTTATTACACCCCCCTAAATTTTATCAATTTATCCATGGGTCATATCAAAATCCATAATTTTGGCCCCCAAAACCTGCCTTTGACTTATACATGTGGTCAACTTATAGTTGAGCATATATGGGTAAGTACTGGTAGTGATGATGTTTATATATGGGTAAGTACTGGTGGTGATGATGTACAATTGACCCTCCATATCCACTAATTTTCTGTCCACAGATTCGGTCATCCACAGCTTGAAAATATTCAAATATATATATAAATTCCAGTAAGCAAACCTTGATTTTGCTAGGTGTCTAATGCTCTCTGGGGAGCCAGCATGGTGCAGTGATTTGAGCACTGAACTATGGAAACCCGGGTTCGAAATGGAATAAATAAAATAAAATAAATCTCCACTTGGTAGTGGAAGCCCACTGGGTGACCTTGGCCATGTCACACAGTCTTAGCCTCAGAGGAAGGCAAAGGAAACCCCTTTCTGAATGAATCTTGCAAAAAACCCACAAAAAAAACTGTGATAGGTCTGCCTTAGAGTTGCCGTAAGTTGGAAACTACTTCAAGGTGCACAACAACAACAATGCTTGCTGAGAGATAAAACCAAGAGAGCTAATATTATACGCTCTCCCATTTGACAGAATGTCAATTTTGGAAGAGAGTGCAGTATATAAATTTATTAAGCAGGTCTTGTTCTATATAGGAAGTCATTTTCATTTTCTCAAACTAATAAGGTGGAGTTAATGCTTAGTATCTGAAGAATTGTTGAAGTGAGAAATTACATAGCACAGACATTAAGGGGTCGGGAGTGCAGCCTTCCAATCCATTTGACAACTTGTTAAAAAAGCGGATGTGTTGGACTACAGCGATGATGATGATGATGATGATGATGATGATGATGATAATGGAGTATTTATACACCGCTCTTCAGACAAAAGGCTATCAAACCGGCTTAAAAATGGTTAATTAGACTCACATTATCCTTAGCCAGCATGGCCAATGAAGGGTAGTGGGTTTGCGATAGGTTGTGTTAGAGAAACCTGCATAGAAGTGTGGTTCCTGGAGGTGATGTGGAGGTCTGAGCTAAGCTAAAGCACTCAGTGGTTGGAATTGGTAACCATAATAATTGAAATGGGGTTCCTTGGAAAGCATCGCTTTATGTCTATGGATGTGCGTTGGTTGCAGTCAACTGGATCCTTTGCTACAGCAAAAAAATGTCATGCAGTGATTCAGACTAATTTCCCAGCAAAGAGCCTGGCACAGCTGGCTTCCATATTGTCAGGTCTTGCTGACATCCTTCATGGAGCAGAATCATAGACTCATAAGAACTGGAATCTAAACAAGCACCTCCCCACACACCAAATGCTTTGAGTTGTAATCCAGACATAACAGGATGGGAGATTTGGGCAATTGTAAACAGAGAACATCCTTATACAATGGAGGTGGATTTTGGGAGCTGTAGTCTAGGCGGAATTCTTTTGCTGTAGATTTGGAGAGTTGTAAATCCCAAGTTGTGGGCTCTATTTCAGAGGAAAGAACTGGCAAAAACTATTTCTGAGGATTCCTTGCTTAAGAAAACCCTGAGAAATTCACGGGGTCGCCATAGGTTGGCAGGTGAATCAGATAAACACATGCACACACACAATCTTAGAAGTTAAGAAGGGTTGGCCCTGGTTGGTTCTTGGATGGGAGACTGCCAAAGAATCCTGGGTGCTGAAGGCTCTTTTCAGAGGAAGGAAATGGTAAAACCACCTTTGAATATTCCTTGCCTAAGAAAACCCTACCAAAAAAAATAATGGGGGTTGCCACAAGTCGACAAGTGACTCTAAGCCATACACACACACAGAGTCCCAACCTTGATGGCAGAGTAGGGGAGATTCTGGGAATCGCTGTCGAAGGATCTGATGGATTCTGGGAGTTGTAGACAAAAACAACATATTCACACTCTCCTCTCGCCCAACAAAAAGCTATGCATGTACCAAAGAAGATCAGGACCATTTGTCTGACCAGATACACATAAATATTAGGGAATGAGAGTACTTGGGAGGAGGAAGAGGGAGCGACATTGGTGGTACGTTCATTTATATAAACCCAAAATGTGTGTGGTTCTCTATTTAGAATTTTTAGTGTATGTCCTGAAAGATGCATGGTTCTGGATCCATAGGTTGTCATTATTGGTTGTCTTCAGTGTATCATGTTGAATCTAACAATGTCTGTTTGACAGATGTTTTGACTCACTGAAAATAATGGGAAATCCAGTTTACATTCCCCAGTCCAGTACTAGAGCCCCATTAGTAGCTGGACTAGGTAAGCAAGAAGAGTGAATAATGGGGGAGCTGCCCTTTTGGCACAACATAGCGATATCTTTTGAAGTGTATGAGATATAGCTGCTGATAGATCTTGGCAAGGAAGTTGTGGGACACTGGAATACAGAATTTGGTTTTACTAAAGCATCAGGCTTTGTTCAGCAAAAAAAGTGGATGAAACCCAAATGGAGGAGACAGAGAAGTTAAGAGGAAAGGATTGTTTTTGGAGAAGGGGCTGAGGGTATCTTGTCTTGCAAGAAGATAGTGGATTTTTCTCAATATGACAGTTAGTATGCTGGAACGCAAAGAATCTCATTCAGTGAAAGACCTCTACTTTTCTTGGTGAAGTGTAAAGGCATTTGACTTCTTGTCAAATACTGTTTATTATTGTTAAAGCTTCAACTACAGGGATTTCCAGATTACTAAAGTCCCTAGGAATTAAAATGCCATGGTGGTCACTCCCATCTAGACAGAAATGGGTGGACTTAGTTGCTGCTGTGTTAATCATCAAGGTGCATAGGATAGGATAGGTAGATCTAAGCCCTGAAAAGACATAAGAGAATTGGGTTGTGTTTTTTTT